>OY747715.1:9052738-9537738 GCA_963556495.2 Valencia hispanica | reverse complement strand
ATTCCAATTATGCCTGGCGTTTAAGGATACAATCATAACTGAAGACACAGTGAGCACTTTTACCAACACAAACGTTCTCCTGATGGAGGTATACAAATATGGAACTCACCACTTTGTAGTCCAATAAGAATGACAAAACCGATCCATTTCGAACAAAAATTGTCTTTTTACATCAATAAGGGTCCGATTAAAGTCCTCCGATAAAGTTATTAGACCAGGACAACAGCAAAACCAATAAAAAATATAAAACAAACAATGAAAATGCGCTCCCGAAATGTCTGGCCATTTTTGTAGTCTTCACGGCTTTGTTTCCGATTCATTCGCTTCCACTTCCGCCTACAAAGGTCACTGAGCATGCCCAGAAGGGGAAAAAAAAATAAAAAATTCATCTGGTGTTTTCCTTACATAGGGTACATCTCCAACCAATGGCGAATGGATGGAAAGTCACGTTATGGTAAGTAACTCGAACCAATTGCGGTCCAGAACTCTGATGATTGACGCATCGAATAGCCAATGTAATGCTGTAAACGCAGATATATAACATGACCGGGCGGACTTGTTCGCAGCCATTGTATATGACGTGCGTATAATGTCTTATTCATGAAGAGATTACGCACAGTGCGTACCAGTAACATATTGTTTCAGCACCGTGTCCAAACACCCTTTATGATCAAAATACAACATTGAAGGAAGCCGTGGAGCTTTATATGGTAAGATGAAGTTATGATTCTGATGATATTTTTAATTCAGTGAGGACTACGGCATTTACCCAGGAGATGGCACATATGGCACACTTTTGACCACCTTTGACCTGTAGTTGTAAAAATGTATGCAGAATATTCATTTTTTGGTTTATTGCTGTCAAATTTGGTGTGGATGAAGGTAATACTTCAGACTTTAGACCCACAGTGTGTTTTAGGTCACCACCTCTTTTTAAAGCCATTTTTACAGCATGTATTTATATAAAATAAATATTCGGACACAAATAAAATAATTTTTTGGGGTATTAAAATTAATATTGTTTGGTAACAATAGCACTCAGAGATATTAACACAGTTCTGGGATAAATTTTGGAGTGTTTGCTTTCCAAAGAGACCCCAGCCATGTCTCTACTCAAAATGGTTCAAGAACAGCTTTAAGTTAATTTTGGGTATGCGTTTTTAAAAAACGTAGGGCAGAAATTGCAGGAATTTAAAGGGATGGTCAGTTAAAGTAAATTCAAAAGTTATTAAGAAGTGGTCAGACAGGACCGGGTTATGTGTGTGGACTGTTATTTCCTCACACTCAATATTGTATGTCAGTACAAGGTCCAAAGTGTGTTTGCCCGAGTGGGTCGATCCCTGTACTTTTTGAGTAAAGCCAATTAAGTCTAAAATAGCACTAAAGGCTGCATTTAGGCTATCACTTTCAGTATCCACATGAATATTGAAGTTACCCACTATAATGACCCTATCAGTATTTAATACTAAATCAGATAAAAAATGTGAGATCTGATCCAAGAATTGAGAGTAAGGGCCTGGTGGACGATACAAAACCACAAACAAAAATTGTGTTAATGTTTTGCAACTTGGATGAGGAAAATTAAGGGTTAGATGTTCAAAAGAACTGTAGCTATCAATTGGTCTGGGACTAATTAGTAAATCAGAACGAAAAATGGTTGCCACTCCTCCTCCTCGCCCAATATTTCTATGAATGTGAAAATTTAAATGACTGGAAGTTGACTCATTTATACTGACAAAATCCTCCTGCTGCAACCAGGTTTCTGTGAGACATAGCAAATCAATATGATTATCACAAATCAAGTCATTTACTAACAAAGTCTTTGAGGAGAGAGATCTTATGTTTAATAAACCACATTTAACAGATTTATTTTTCTGTTCAGTCAAAGTCGTATTTATCTTTATGAGATTTCCATAATTTGCTTTTGTTGGCTTAACTTTTAATCCATTTAATTTTGGCCGTGGACAAGACACTGTTTCTATAGGGTAATGGGTGGGTAACAGTACAGAAGCAGCAGAGAGGTAGGTTAAACTACGATTCTGCTTCCTGGACCCTGGGTTGTCAGTGTTTTGGAGGACTAATAAATTCAGCCATATTCCTAGAAAGAAGAGCTGCTCTATCCAAAGTGGGATGGATGCCGTCTCTCCGGATCAGACCAGGTTTTCCCCAAAATGTTTGCCAATTATCAATGTAGCCCACATCGTTTGCAGGACACCACCTAGAAAACCATTGATGGAATGACAGCATGCGGCTAAACATGTCGTCACTGGTCCGATCAGGCAGGGGACCAGAAAAGATTACCCAGTCAGACATTGTTTTAGCAAACTTACACACCGAAGCAACACTAATTTTTGTGACCTCCGATTGGCGTAACCGGGTGTCATTACCGCCAGCGTGAATAAGAATCTTACTGTATTTACGCTTATCTTTAGCCAGCAGTTTCAGGTAGGATTTGATGTCGCCCGTTCTGGCCCCTGGCAAGCATTTGACTATGGTCAATGGTGTCTCTAATGCCGCGTTTCTGACTATGGAGCTGCCAATTACCAGGGTCGGCTTCTCAGCCCGCTGAGAAGCCGACCCTGGTAATTGGCAACGTGGAACGATTGGTGGTGGCCCGTGGGCTGGGTCCTAGAACTATGCTTCCTACGTACAGTCACCCAGCCGGCCTGAGGTCCCGGCTGCGCGGGCTCTACCGGAGGACGGCTAGGGGTTCTATCCTTGTTGGCTCCGCGCTGGCTAGTGGGCTTCAGCTATCTTCTGTTTTTTCAACAGCGCGGAGCCGTGCTTCTAATTCTGATACCCTCGCCTCCAAAGCTACAAAAATATTGCATTTATTACAGTTACCATTATCACTAAAGGAGGCAGGGAAGTAACTAAACATCTGACAGAGAGAGCAAGAGAGAAGAGAAGGGTTAGAGACAGGAGAGAGAAGAGTAGCCATAGCTGCAATGAAGCTAAGCTAACTGAGCTAGCAAGACCTTACCACCCCAAGAAAAGCTGTGTGAAACACAAGGAGTTCCCAAAACGTAAAGTACACCACAACAAAACGTGTGTTTTAGTGTGCTTGTGTGTTAAAATAACTTAGAGTGGCCTCAGCACTGAGAAAATAGGATCAATTCAAGATAGTCTGAATACCAAACAGCTCCACGGAGCACAACAGTGACAACGGGAAATGACGCAATACGGTTTATCCCGTCACAGAGTAAAGATTAAACAGATTAAAATTACCAGAGGCTGCTTTCCTTTTTACATGGAAATGTTTTCAGATGTTAGCTTCCTCCAATGTAAATTGCCTTATAAAAGTACTTGTACCCCTTGAAATTTTTTAAAAATTTGTAATGTAGCAACTGCTTCTTAAATGTGATTGGAAATGTGATTGGAAAGTAGAACATAAATCATCAAGTTTGTAATTCAGACAAATATAGCCTGACAAGAGAAATCTGCTTTCAGATGATGAATCCATTTAACGGAAGTTGACCCTATGTGGAAAAAATAATAATCCCTTAAGTTAATAAATGGTTGTGCCACCCTTAGTGGCAACAACTGCTATCAAGTCTTTACAATGATGTGCCACAAGCCTTTCACATTACTGTGCAAGAATTTTTATCCACTCTTCACATCATGATTCTTTTATTTCAGCCACGTTCTAGGTTTCTTTGAGGACATACAGCATGATTAAGGTTTTACAACAGCATCTCATTTTGAGACTTTAAGTACAGACTTTGACTAAGCCACTTCAAAACCTTCCTTTTTTGAGTCATTCATTGTGGAGTTACTGATGTGCTTAGGATCATTATACAGTATACAATTTAGTGTAAACAAAGAGGTAGGTCAATTTTTAACCTGGAAACTTTTAAAAGCAAGCGGTTGAGGTCAATTATCTGGTAAGATATTTGGTAGACGAGAAAGAAATAAGCAATAAGTAACAGTTACAAGTGAATAATGCTTTTTTATATTTAAAATCTAAAGTAAACGCCTTATAGTTATTAGTTTTTGTTTTGATGCAACATATTTTTTTGTGCATTTACTGTCGTAGCCTCATCAGCCTTACAGATGTTAAATAAAATGATTTTACGTCTATATTTTTGAAGAATTACCTGCTATAGCAGTCCTTACAGTGAAAAATATAATTCTAATCCTTTTTGCATGTGATATATGCAGCACAGGGATTAAAGAGGGCTCTGGTTGAAGTGCATGCCGAGTGCCATATGGAGCACTTCCTTCTCTCAAATGAGCTGCAGAGACTCAAGCCTTTCAAGTGAACTTTGCTCACCATAATCTAATAACTGTAATTTCTAAAACCTTCCCAGCTTTACTTCGCTCGAGTGCAAGTGTGTAATTGGAAAGAAGACTGTGGCTTTGCATTCAAATGAGTTGATTTAAGGAGGAG
This sequence comes from Valencia hispanica, assembly GCA_963556495.2. NCBI lineage: Eukaryota > Metazoa > Chordata > Actinopteri > Cyprinodontiformes > Valenciidae > Valencia > Valencia hispanica. Next base: position 9,533,348 of record OY747715.1, on the reverse strand, counting down.
AATCACAGTGATGTGGTATGGTGAATGAGTGCTCCAAATGTGTGAGTATTGATATTACAACATTAAGTTCCCATGCTGAAATCTGACTTTGTCTGTGTGATGTGCAAGTAAAGTGGGGAAAATAAGTATTTGATCCCCTTCTGATTTTTTACTTTTGCTCATTTGCAACCGCTTAGATGTTTTTTAAATTATAGATTATTTATCTATTTTCATTTATCTATTTATTGTAGACACATGCTTTGGATCAAAGTTCAAAAAACAAGTATTTGATCCCCTACAACACAACCAGAATTCCTGATCCCACAGACTGTTAATGTCCTTTAATTGATTGTAATTTGTGTCCAATATGTTCATATAAGCAGCTTGTGTGAGCATATTTACCACCATATGCTGTCAAAGGACTTCAGTGGTAAGAGGATGAGCCCAATAAAGTTGGTCTAGCGAATGGCTTTGCAGAAAAACAGAGAAAGAAAGGGTAAATAAGATTTAGCACGTTCCCAAGACTTACCCCTCCTTTCCACCGGACGCGTAAGTGGCACATTACAGGAGCAGCACGTTTCACTTGCGTATTCTGCTGCTTGGCCCTTTCCACCGGGTGCGTATGAGGCGCATAGCAGCAGGGAAGCCGCTGTCACCGAGAGAGCACAAAATCACGCGAAATTAGCAAAATCACGCGTGGTTTCGTCAGTAAACACAACAACCATAGACATATATAAACATCTATGACAACAATAACCAGGAAAAGACAACAACATGGCTCCAAAAGATCTGTGTTTTATGTTATGTCCGTTTTATATTCGCCAATAAGTTTATGTTATGTCAGGTAATATCCAAAATCGCTCATTTGTGTAATGACACACAAATGAGACCCTCCCGCGAGGTACTGACTACTCACCAGGCCGCACAGGTAGTGACCTTCTTTTTTTAAGTAAAGCAACCGCAAAGCAGCACTTTTATTTTATTTGGAAAATTTCCGGTGCCGAGCCGTTATATTTCCTGTCTTCCCCCATCCAAAATGTAGAAATTTACGTGTTTCAGAGGCGTACCACCTAGAAAATAGGACATTTAGAAAAGTGCTGCGACATGACGCTCCTGAGACGCGGCAGACTCGTGCTGGTTTCGCCTCCGGTGGAAAGGGTTCTATTGACTACAGTGGTGGCTATCAGCTGCGTATGACGTGCTGCTCCTCTAACGTGCTGCTTACGCGTCCGGTGGAAAGGAGGGGTTAGAGTTTACTTCTAGTGGAGTTAGGTTTTCCAAATCCTACATTTTCTTTCATTTCTATGTTTCTCAAAAAAAAGTTTTCTCAATGTGCTTCATTTAGTATCAGGTATTCAGTATCAGATAACCAGTGTACTTCACTTTAGTTGCATGCTTTCCCCCACGACATACATTCTAGAATTGCGCTGCTCTGGGTGGCTGCATGTTGGATTGGCTCTGTTGGCTACATATTAAGTTTTGGTTTTTGGTACATTGGTTCCTCTTTTTTCTTAAAGAAGATTGCATTTTTTTGACCTGTATACTTTCTAGTTTTTGGTGCTGTGAAGCTGGAAGAATTTTTGCTGTTAAGTATTCCACTTTTTGAAAGCTTGTTATGATGCGTAACCATGGCAACAATGTGGTTTACAGCTGGGAGCAGCTGATTAACATCGCAAAAGCTGAAATAATACCTCAACTGAAGCCACAAATCCCTGATGAGTTGATAAGGAGGAGACGTGGATGCAGAGCAGGAGCAAAAAGGAGACAGAGAAAGAGGAAGTTCAAGCCATCTCTTCCATCGATCATAATGGGCAACGTAAGATCACTGGCTAACAAGATGGATGAACTCCAAGCCCTTACAATGACTCAGCCAGAGTACCGTGAATGCAGTGTTATGTGCTTTACTGAGACGTGGCTGCTGGATCATATCCCCGACTCCAACGTCTGTCTGCCAGGCTTCCTGACTGTACGAGCAGACAGAGATCTGAAGACGAGCAGGAAAAGAAAAGGAGGTGGAGTAACAGTGCTTGTCAACAACAGATGGTGTCATTCAGGACATGTTACTGTGAAGTGTCGTCTCTGCAGCCCAGATGTCGAACTCTTGGCAGTGAGTTTTCGTCCATATTATTTACCAAGAGAGTTCACCAGTGTAATTTTGGAAGTTGTTTACATTCCACCTTCAGCCATTTCCGAAACTGCATGTGATGTCATCAGTTCCGTTGTTGCTAAGCTACAGACACAGCACCCCAATGCATTTGTGGCAATATCTGGTGATTTTAATCATGCCTCGCTCTATACTACACTTCCAACAATTCAACAGTTTATCAGCTGCTCTACAAGAGAAAACAGGACCTTGGATTTGTTTTATGCAAATGTAAAGGATTCATACATGTCCAAACCAAGACCTCCTCTGGGACAATCAGATCACAATCTTGTTTTTCTCTGTTCAGAATATAAACCCCTTTTCAGAGGCAACCTGTGACAAAAAGAGCTGTGAGAAAATGGTCACAGGAAGCTGAAGAAGCCCTGCAGGGTTGTTTTGCAACCACAGACTGGATGACTCTTTGCTAAGCACATGGAGAGGACATCAATGCCATGACTGAGTGTGTGACTGACTATATAAACTTCTGTGTGGACAACATCATCCCCACCAGAACAGTGAGATGCTTCCCTAATAACAAACCCTGGATCACCAGTGACCTGAAGGAACTGCTAAACAAGAAAAAAAGAGCCTTCAGGGAGGGAGACATACAGAAGCAACTTAAAGTTAAGATCAGAGACAGCAAGGAGGCATTCAGGAAGAAGCTGGAGAACAAACTACAGAGGAACAATATCAGAGATGTCTGGTCAGGAATGAGAAAGATCACAGGTTTTAAGGACAGAAAGGATTGGATAGATGGAAGTCTGGACAGAGCCAATGAACTGAACATATTCTTCAACAGGTTCAGTTCAGGAACTAGCTCAGCATCCCCCTCTCCTGTTCCCAGTCAAACAGACATCCCACTCTCCTCTGATCAACAGCTTTCCTGTTACACCTCGGATGTTTATCCTTCACCTCAGCCATGGACTCTTCTAATTCCACAAGTTTGACTTCAACCAAGTCCGGAAATGCTGCTACCCCCTTTGCCTCCCCCTCCCACTTGTCTGTCTCCAAAAGTCAGGTGAAGAGGCAGCCGGAGGAACTGAACCGGAACAAGGCTGCAGGTCCAGATGGTGTCAGCCCCAGAGTCCTGAAGGCCTGTGCAGAGCAGCTCTGTGGGATTCTGCAGCACATCTTCCATACATTTAACACATTTCAGCCTGATTTGCTTTGTCAGAAACTCCTGAAGACACAGGTGGAGCCCTCAACAATCGCCTGGATCAATGACTACCTGACCAACAGACCACAATTTGTGAGACTGACGAATTGTGTGTCAAACCAGGTGGTCAGCAGCACAGGAGCACCACAGGGGACCGTACTCTCACCATTCCTTTTCACTCTGTACACCTCAGACTTCCAGTACAAAGCAGAGACCTGTCATCTGCAGAAAAATACTCAGATGACTCTGCAATTGTCGGGTGTATTAGAGATGGACGAGAAGCTGAATACAGAGAGCTGGTGGACAGCTTTGTGACATGGTGTGGAAACAATTGTCTCACCTTGAATGTGAACAAAACAAAGGAGATGATTGTAGATTTCAGAAGAAACAGGGATAAGTCAAAAACTGTTTCCATCATGGGAGAAGAAGTGGAGGTGGTTGAGGAGTATAAATACCTCGGAGTTCACCTTGACAACAGACTGGACTGGAGGCGCAACAGTGAAACCGTCTACAAGAAGGGACAGAGCAGACTGTACTTCTTGAGGAAGCTTAGGTCCTTCAAGGTTTGCAGCAAGATGCTGGAGATCTTCTACAAGTCTGTTGTGGAGAGTGTAATCTCTTCAGCCGTCATATGTTGGGGTAGCAGCATCAGAGCCAGGGATTTAAATAGGCTAAACAACCTGATAAAGAAGGCTGGTTCTGTTCTTGGGACAACTGTGGAAAATCTGGAGATGATAATGCAAAGAAGGATTCTTCATGAAATCAAAAACATTATGGACAACCCTGAGCATCCTCTTTATGAGACAGTCATACAACAGAGCGTCTTCAGTCGGAGGCTTCTTCAGTTTCGCTGCAACACAGACCGCTACAGGACATCCTTCCTGCCCACAGCCATCATCATCTACAACAACTCCTTAAAGAATTAATTATATGAGCTATACCAACACTTAATTTCCCTCTGGGATCAATAAAGTATTTTTGAATTGAATTGAATTGACAATCTGTTAGTAATCATTCAGCAGCTTTAGATTCCAGTAATCAACTCTCCAGCATTTAAACGTTAATTTTTCAGTCACTCTTTTTCAGGTCCTGCCCTCTAATCTCAGTTTTACTACCATACCTGTCTGTTGTCTCTTAACTTCCTTTCTCCATGTTTTTCCCATGTTCCAATAAGTTTGTTCCCTTTTTCATTCTGTTTTAAAATGACCTTGCATTGTTCTCTTCTGTATGTTAACAACTGAAAAAACAGTTACAAAAACAAAGTGACAAAAATAGACATCACAAAAAAGGAAAGATTATATGGAAACAAATTGCTAAGACCTAATAAAGCTAAATAATATTTTTTGATTCTCATTCAATTTTGATATAAATAGTAAATGGCCTGTATTTGTATAGCGCTTTATGTAGGCCTGAGGACCCCAAAGCACTTCACACTACATTCAGTCATTCTCCCATACACGCAGACATTCACACACTGGTGATGGTAAGCTACATTGTAGCCACAGCTGCCCTGGAGCACACTGACAGAAGTGAGGCTGTAGAACACTGATGCCACTTGGCCCTCTGATCACCACAAGTAGGCAGGGTGAAGTGTCTTGCCCAAGGACATAACGACCAAGACAGACAGAATGGGGGTTCGAACCGGCGACCCTCCGGTTACAGGACGAGCTGCTACCTCGGAGTTGAGAAATCAAACGCTGCCACTTTTTGTTTAGTTCTGCAACTGGGAACACTGAGAGAACTAGATGCCTGATCACCCGTGGAATGTACATGGAAAATAACTGTCAAGCAAGTCTGAGAAGTATTTAAACTAGGGCTGTCAAACGATAATTTTTTAAAAATCGTATTAATCACAGGGTAGCTATGAATTTATCGCGATTAACATTCCTAAATATGACTGAAAAGGTACCATTTTTGATATAAATAAAAGACAAAACCAGATGCTGTTGCTCCTTTTTAAAAAGGAAATACAGGAGAGAGGCATGTAATTTTTGTTTTGAATTCCACAAGGGCATTTTGACATGGCCCTTTTAACCTGTTCATATTTTAGCCAGTTGCTAAGGCAAACTAACTAGTTAACATTTTCTGAATGTAAAGCTGACAATTTCTTATTAATATTAGACAACCCTGATCATCCTCTTCATGGGATTATCCTACAACAAAAGAGTGTGTTCAGTCAGCGGCTTCAACAGTTTCACTGCAACACACACTGCTACAGGAGATCTGTCTTGCCCACAGCCATCAGATCTACAACAACTCCTTTAAGAATCAAATATTATGAGCTACAACAACACTTAATTTCTCTCTGGGATCAATAAAGTATTTTTTGATTTAATTGAATTTTTCTGAACAATCAACACCGTGTTGCCTGCACAAATGTTGTGACACTGAACCTTTACATAACTCCATGTCCCATTGTTATTATTTGGAGTTATCTTGCGGCTACAGTGTTGCATAGCTATGTTAGCTAGCTAGTTTGTTAGCCAAGGCTTACCTAATGTGAAGTTATTTCTGCAGATTGTTACATTTTATATAATCTGCTCGTTCCAATCACTTCTTTTGATCGCTTGCAACCAAAGATGTATTTTGTTTGCCTTGAAAGGGGCAAGTCGATGGAGTTCATTAGAACTTGCAAGCTTTGTTGTTTTTATCAAAGCGATTTGTGCAACCAACAGCACATCAAGTCTTAATTGTGTGTTTTTCTGCAAACAACACGTGCAGTGGAGCAGGGATTAATGTAGACCTATTGCCCCTACAGTCCCCAACTGAGAAGAGATGTTCCCATGTGTGGTATTTAGACAGAGTTGTAAAAGAATGAAAAAGACAACTTCTCTGCTTTGCTTCCAGCCTCGTTTTTTTTATTTCTCCTTCTTCCTCAACAACCAACTTGTCATTGCAGTAGACAGCTCTGCCGCACCTTCTATTGGTGCGCATCCATGTAACAGAACACAGCACCATGGAACCGTGGATGCAGTCGTCTGCCATGCCGTTTACCTGACGAGCGAGCACTGAAAGCAGCTTGAGTTGAATTGTGGGATAAACAGGGTCGGTCCTTCTGTGCATGCGTTAATGCATTTAAAAAAGTATTGCGTTAATGCGTCAATTTTGACACCCCTAATTTAAACCCAAGTACAATAGGTGCGTTCTAAAGGCTAGCGTGATATGATCTATCACCTGGTTTTGGTCAGGACTCTAGCGGAAACAATTTGGACAAGTTACAGCTGTCTATCTGCCTATCTTTTTTTTCAAGTTTTGTACTTGTTTGGATAACTTTGACATAAACTTGCAGTAAATAAATATTGCACAATGTCTTACATACAGAATCCGGTGAAGGCTTGGGAAAGAGAGCTGTGCTCAGATAAAGAGAACATTGAGCTCTTGGGCTTTGTCTCAACACACCATTTTTCCAGGAAAAGAAATGCTGAAAATGGCATTTAGATGAATAGCCCCATAATGAAATACGCCGGTGGAGAAATTATGCATTCGGGTTGTTTTCTGCTGAGAGTAAATCATATCATCAAATCATCAAACATTTTTTGGCAACAACCTTCTTCTGTTTTTTGGGTAACTACTAGACATAGAAAATGGTGACTGGACACACGAGTTCTGGCACTGTAAGAACATTGGATGTTTTTTTTACCATATTCAGAATCTGGATTGCATTTGATCATCTGTAATCTAAAATCATGATCCGACCCGACCCGAAAATTGTGCTTAGTACATGGACGTTGTGGTGACGGGGTAAGCCGTATTGCGTCATTTCCTGTTGTCACTGCTGTGCTCCGTGGAGCTGTTTTGGTGTTCAAACACTCTTGAATTGATCTTATTTTCTCTGTGCTGAGGCTTTTCTAAGTTATTTTAACACACAATCACACTAAAACACACATTTTGTGGTGGTGTACTTTACGTTTTGGGAACTCCTCGTGTTTCACACAGTTTTTCTTTGGGTGGAAGGTCTCGCTAGCTCAGTTAGCTTAGCTTCATTGCGGCTATGGCTACTCTTCTTTCTCCTGTCTCTAACTCTTCTCTTCTCTCTTGCTCTCTCTGTCAGATGTTTAGTTACTTCCCTGCCTCCTTTAGTGATAATGGTAACTGTAATAAATGTAATATTTTTGTAGCTTTGGAGGCGAGGGTATCAGAATTAGAAGCACGGCTCCGCGCTGTTGAAAAACCAGCAGATAGCCGAAGCCCATTAGCCAGCGCGGAGCCAACAAAAATAGAACCCCCTAGCTGTCCTCCGGTAGAGCCCGCGCAGCCGGGACCTCTAGGCGGCTGGGTGACTGTACGTAGGAAGCATAGTTCTAGGACCCAGCCCCCGGGCCACCACCAACCGGTCCGCGTTTCTAACAGATTTTCCCCGCTCAGCGACACACCCGCTGAGAAGCCGGCCCTGATAATTGGCAGCTCCATAGTCAGAAACGTGGCATTAGAGACACCATTGACCATAGTCAAATGTTTGCCAGGGGCCAGAACGGGCGACATCAAATCCAACCTGAAACTGCTGGCTAAAGATAAGCGTAAATACAGTAAGATTGTTATTCACGCTGGCGGTAATGACACCCGGTTACGCCAATCGGAGGTCACTAAAATTAGTGTTGCTTCGGTGTGTAAGTTTGCCAAAACAATGTCAGACTCGGTAATCTTTTCTGGTCCCCTGCCTGATCGGACCAGTGACGACATGTTTAGCCGTATGCTGTCATTCCATCAATGGTTGTCTAGGTGGTGTCCCGCAAACGATGTGGGCTACATTGATAACTGGAGAACTTTTTGGGGAAAACCTGGTCTGATCCGGAGAGACGGCATCCATCCCACTTTGGATGGAGCAGCTCTTCTTTCTAGGAATATGGCCGAATTTATTAATCCTCCAAAACACTGACAACCCAGGGTCCAGACCAGGAAGCAGAGTCGTAGTTTAACCCACCTCACTGCTGCTTCTGTACTGTTACCCCCCCATTGCCCTATAGAAACAGTGTCTTGCCCACGGCCAAAATTAAATGGATTAAAAGTTAAGCCAACAAAAGCAAATTATGGAAATCTCATAAAAATAAATACAACTTTGACTGAAAATAAATCTATTAAATGTGGTTTATTAAACATAAGATCTCTCTCCTCAAAGACTTTGTTAGTAAATGACTTGATTTGTGATAATCACATTGATTTCCTTTGTCTCACAGAAACCTGGTTGCAGCAGGAGGATTATGTCAGTATAAATGAGTCAACTCCTTCCAGTCATTTAAATTTTCACATTCCTAGAAATACTGGGCGAGGAGGAGGAGTTGCAGCCATTTTCCGTTCTGATTTACTAATTAGTCCCAGACCAATTGATAGCTACAGTTCTTTTGAGCATCTAACCCTTAATTTTCCTCATCCAAGTTGCAAAACATTAAGACCATTTTTGTTTGTGGTTTTGTATCGTCCACCAGGCCCTTACTCTCAATTCTTGGATCAGATCTCACATTTTTTATCTGATATAGTATTAAATACTGATAGGGTCATTATAGTGGGTAACTTCAATATTCATGTGGATACTGAAAGTGATAGCCTAAATGCAGCCTTTAATGCTATTTTAGACTCAATTGGCTTTACTCAAAAAGTACAGGGATCGACCCACTCAGGTAAACACACTTTGGACCTTGTACTGACATACGGTATTGAGTGTGAGGAAATAACAGTCCACCCACATAACCCGGTCCTGTCTGACCACTTCTTGATAACTTTTGAATTTACTTTAACTGACCATCTTAAATCTGAAAGAAAATTTCATTATAGTAGAACTTTATCAGACAATGCTGTAACAATTTTTAAAGAATCTGTACCATTCTTACTTTCCTCAGTGTCTCAGAGTAACACAGTGGATGGCAGCAATTCTATCTCTAACCCTTCAGAAATTGATGGTCTGTTTCACAGCGTTACGTCCTCATTGCGTTTGGCATTAGATAGTGTAGCCCCATTAAAAAAGAAAGTGGCTAGCCATAGGAGGCTGACTCCTTGGTTTAATGCAGAGTTGCGTACTTTAAAGCAGAATACTAGGAAGTTGGAGAGAAAATGGCGCTCTACACATCTAGAGGATTCCTATTTAACCTGGAATAACAGTCTACTGCTGTATAAAAAGACCCTTCGACAAGCTAGAACAGCATATTTTTCATCATTAATAGAGGCGAATAAAAACAATCCTAGGTTTCTTTTTAGTACAGTTGCCAAACTTACACAGAGTCATAGCTCTGTTGAGCAAACTATTCCCCCAGCTCTTAGCAGTGATGATTTTATGAGATTCTTCATAAATAAAATTAATTTTATTAAAAATAAAATCATTGGCACCCTCCCAAACATGATTACTTCTTCCTCAGTAAATGAGTCAGTATCGGAAAGAACTGTAGAACCTCAGTATTGCTTAAGCTGTTTGGATTCAGTCGAGCTTTCAGAATTATCAAAAATATTAGCCTCATCTAAACCTTCAACTTGTATTTTGGACCCAATCTCAACCAAATTATTTAAAGAAGTGTTCCATTTGGTTCCTGGCCCCATTTTGGATATGATGAATCTATCCTTAGTAAACGGATACGTACCACAGGAATTTAAAATAGCTGTAATTAAACCTTTACTCAAGAAACCTTCCCTTGATCAAGATGACTTAGTGAATTACAGACCTATATCTAACCTTCCTTTCTTATCCAAAGTCCTTGAGAAAATAGTTGCTAATCAAGTCTGTGAACATCTAAACAGTAACGAGCTGTTTGAAGAGTTTCAGTCAGGTTTTAGAGCTCCTCATAGCACTGAAACAGCACTGGTGAAGGTTACTAATGATATTCTCATGGCCTCAGATAATGGACTGGTGTCTGTTCTGGTTTTGTTAGATCTCAGTGCTGCTTTTGACACAGTCGATCATAATATTCTCTTAGAAAGGCTTGAACATGTTGCAGGGATCAAAGGAACAGCACTAGGCTGGTTTAAATCATATTTGTCTGATAGATTCCAGTTTGTTCATCTAAATGATAAATCATCTTCACTCTCAAGGGTTACTTGTGGAATTCCACAGGGTTCTGTCCTTGGACCAATTCTTTTCACCATATATATGCTTCCAATTGGTAGAATCATTAGACAGCATGGGATAAATTTCCACAGCTATGCCGATGATACACAACTATATTTATCCATAAATCCTGATTAACCCAGTCAGTTAGGTAGATTACAGGCATGTCTGGAAGACATAAAAGCATGGATGACCCTAAACTTTTTGCTTTTAAATTCTGACAAGACAGAAGTTGCTGTCTTTGGACCAGAAGTTCTTAAACAGAAACTGATTAGTCAATCACTTCATCTGGATGGCATTAAATTGGCCCCCAGTAATAACGTAAAGAACCTCGGCGTTATTTTTGACCAAGACTTGACATTTAAATCCCATATTAAACAGGTTTCTAGGATTTCTTTCTTTCACCTCCGGAATATTGCTAAAATTAGAAACATCCTGTCCAGGAGTGATGCTGAGAAACTAGTCCATGCATTTGTTACCTCAAGGCTGGACTACTGTAATTCTTTACTATCAGGAAGTCCACAAAATGCCATTAAAAGCCTTCAGTTGATCCAAAATGCGGCAGCAAGAGTTCTGATGAATATTAAAAAGAGAGATCACATTTCTCCTGTTTTAGCTTCCCTTCATTGGCTCCCTGTTAAATCCAGAATAGAATTTAAGATCTTTCTTCTTACATACAAAGCCCTTAATAATCAAGCTCCATCATACATCAGAGATCTAATTGTTCCATATGTTCCTAAAAGAGCACTTCGCTCTCAGACTGCAGGTTTACTTGTAGTTCCTAGGATCTCTAAAAGTAGAATGGGAGGCAGATCTTTTAGTTATCAGGCTCCTCTCCTGTGGAACCAGCTCCCAGCTTTAGTCCGTGAGGCAGACACTCTGTTTACTTTTAAGGCCAGGCTTAAAACTTTCCTTTTTGATAAAGCTTATAGTTAGAGTGGCTTAGGTCATCCTGAGCTATCTCTGTAGTTATGCTGCTATAGGCTTAGACTGCTGGAGGACAGACTTACCAATTTTCTTCACTCTGCTACTTCCTTTTCTCCTACGACTCTCCAGTTGTATTACAGTACATTCTGTTATTTCGACTGTTAACTTTGTTTTCTCTCAGTGTTTTTCTCCCCATCGAAGATATACCTGGTCTGGTATCCTGCTTGGCTGCAATGCCCTGTTGGACGGGGGGCATCGACTGGGATGATCCTCTCAGTAACTGAACATCCACTGTGTCCTGTTATCAACTTTTTACTTTCTGTAACATAGAAAGTTCTCTTATATCGGATCTTCTGTTCCTTCTGTGTTCTGCTCTGTCTTCTCAAACCCCCAGACGGTCGTGGCAGATGGCCGCTCCTACTGAGCCTGGTTCTGTTGGAGGTTTCTTCCTGTTAAAGGGGAGTTTTTCCTCTCCACTGTCGCTACATGCTTGCTCAGTATGAGGGATTGCTGAAGGATTGCTGTGGTTGGAAATCTGCCCAACCTCACGCCAATGACTGACGCAATCTGCTGGGATTCCTTAAATAGGAAACTTTTTAACTGATTGGAATGTTTGTATAATTGTATTGAAATGACTTCTTGTTAAGTGCCTTGAGATGACATCTGTTGTGAATTGGCGCTATATAAATAAACTGAATTGAATTTAATTAAAATACTTAGACTGATCAAGCCTAAACTGAATTATTCCAGGGAGCTTAGTTTGTGTGAAATAGTGTGAGATTCATAGAACCTTTCTATTTTTAAAGACTTTTCAAGACTTTTAGGGACTAGTTGGTTAGATTATTCTTCACAGATCAGATTCTTTAAAACAGTTTAGAATGTAAGAACTTTAAACAAATAAAAATAAGTCATTGGTTGTCCCAAAAAATTAAAATGAAATCTAATTTAATATGAACCCAGTTCATTTCACCATCTATATGTATCACCACACCCTTGATATTTCTGTAAACCTTGTCTTACCACATTAGTGACATGATCCTTAGCTGTTAATATTTTTAGTTTTATGCTGTTGGGTTTGGATCTTCATTCAGTTCTCATAATTTTCTGTTCATTCCTCTGTTAGTTCTGTTATGCTTTATTTATCACATTAGGATCGTGGTTCTGTGATTTGATTTCTGCTTAGCGTTTGTATCTTTTTATGTATATTCCTCCTTTCCTGTGGTACGCTTTGGCTTTTGAACTGTTTCTCTTGTGCTTTTGTCATTTCGTTAGATTTTATTCTTTAGTCACTCCTCTGCTCTTTCTTCCTACATTTGCATTTTAGGTTTATGTTTTACTTGAGTCTTATTCTGGTATGTTTCCAACCTTTGTTTTCCTTCTCTGTTTTGTTATTTCCTCCCTGCTAGTCTGCCTCCTTCCCAGCTGCTAATTACCTCCATCTGCTCTCTCACTCCCACCTGCATCTGATTAACTTGATTAAGTTTCCCTTGAGTTCCTCTGTAATTTCTCACTCTTTCCTCAGTATTTAAGCAGTCCTCTTTCTGTCATACCGTGCTGGATTATCTGTCTTCATTCCCATTTCTTTGTGTGCTCTGGTTCCTTTGTAAGTTTTTGATTTTGGCTTATTAAACGTTTGTATTTATTTACATTCTGAACTGCTGCATTGAGTCCTCCTTAACCACACCATCACAATTAGTACATGTTGAGAAAAGGAATCATGCATCAAATTTGATCTAAATAGCCAATTTGCAAAACAACCCTAACAAAATAATAAACTCGTGAGGAATGTGACATCAGCTGGTGGATATGCTGTGATATTAAGCTGCTGTGACGCAGTTAAAAAAAATTGCCCTGCATGCTGCAGTTTTGAAAAATGTTTGTTACATGGGTCTAAATGTGAGGAGAGATTTTTTAGGTGTGTGACACTTTTGAATCACATAGCACATTTAGACTGAGAGCAGTGGGGTTGATTTTAGTGTCCTGCTGCATCATGACCAGCGGTCTCATTTATAAAACATTGCATAGAATCCCTATTAAAAGTGTACGTACGACCAAAACAAAAAGTTTGCGTACACCAAAAAGATTTCTGATTTATAAAACCATGCCTACGCACAGGTGTAAGCATTTTCCCCTTTATAAATCAGTCTTCTCTGAAGTTTGCACATGTGAATTTGGCTCATATCCCGCCCTGAACACGCCCAAATCCGGCTATAAAAGGTCAATGCAAAGCAGGACAGGAATATTGATGCATATGAAGAAGAGGGGAAATATGGCAACAACAAAAAAAACCAAGAAGAGAAACTTTACGGAGATGGAGATTGAAGTGCTAGTGGGTGATGTGGAGGCTAGAAGAGACATTTTATTTGGTGGACACAGCAGTGGTGTCACAAATAAAAGGAAGAACTGCGAGTGGCAGCATGTGGCGTCTGCAGTGCAGACTGTCAGTGCAACTGACAGGACGGTACCCGAAATTAAAAAAAGAGTGGTCGGACCTCAAAGTCGAGGCAAAAAAAAAAAACTTGCCTCCCACCGCCAGAGTGGGTCTGCTACTGGTGGGGGTATGTGTACACCCGAGCTGACACCACTGGACAGGAAGATGGCAAGTATCATGGGAACATCAAGCGTGTACGGTATTGTGTCAGAGAAGGAGGGCGACATCGACCTGGCAGAAACGACAGATGAACCCGGTAAAGCACCTTTTGTATATATTTTATTACGTGGCTACGTTAACAAATTTGAGCATATTTTAAGGAGACAGACTAATATGCCGTGTCTTTTCAGCTCTTCCACAGTCGGTAGGTGGCGAGGATGAGGAGGCTGAGGAAGATGAGGTTGCCCAGCGTCCGGCTGCCCCCAGCACCAGTGCTGCCGGTGCCCGTGGTGCATCCAGCAGTGGTCGGGTTCTGACTGAAGCTGTGATGCAGACACAGAGAGACAACATCAGCACCACCATCACTTCTGTGACAAACAAGTAAAAGGAAATAAAGAGTGTGCTGTGCAACATAGTGACAGCCATTGGTACCTTAAATGATACAATAAAAAATGTTAATGAATGAACCATGTCGTTATCTCAAACGCCGCATTACATTCTGGCGGATCCTTGCTCCCTGGGTGAAGGCTTCCTGTCGAGGAGGAGGCTGCTGTGGGTCGGGGTTCTCATGCTGGGGAGGGGGTAGGCCAGGAGGGAGGGGAATTCCAATTCTCAGTGCCATGTTATGAAGAATTCCACATGCCCTCACGATCTTGCCAACCTTTGTAGGGAGTTATAATAGTCTGCCACCCGAGGCATCCAATGACCGGCACCTACTTTTTAACAGGCCTATGGCACGCTCCACGACTGAGCGCGCACGCGTGTGACAGGTTATTTTTGGTTGATTATGTTTGGGAAACCGGACATTGCTGCAAATTGCATCTTAATTTCGGCCTGCTCCCCCACAGTATATGGAAACGTGATGGATCGCCTGCTCATTTTAATGATCCCATCCAAGACTGCAGGCATTATTGCGCTCAGGGACGGCTGTGATATCCCAGACCTAGTAAATAAATATAACATATTTGAAGGCAAGGAGGTCCGCATGATCCCTGAACACGCGTTCTCTCCTAATCCTTCCATTTGCAAAATCTTCTAGCAACGCCAGTGCATCCATCTCAAATATTACGCTTGAAAGTAGTTGGGGTATTTCTATTGGCAGCAATAAGACTGATTGCTTCCTTCCTTGGCACAATGAACGTGCCAATCAATGATATATGGTACAGATTATTCAATTTATTAATTGGCATACAGTCCCGGCCCTTTTATTTGAGTTTATGGTTTTGAGATAAATTTTATGTATTTGTTTTAATATTGAAAAATGTTTTTAGAAGAGCTATAGCTCACTGCAAAGCTACAATATAGATATCATTGCTGGTTTGGATGTTTATAATAACATGAATCCATAATTAATGTTTGGTGTGAGGTGAAATATGTGTGAGAGGAGTAATATGCAGTCTGGCTGCAGTTCACCACCTCACCAACTGCGTCATTGATTCCCCCCGTCTCCAAAATGTCCATGCGCACGGGTCAGAGTTGACGTACAGATGCGCACATTTTCCCAACAAGTCTGTTTTTTATAAATCACATCTTTTGCTTTGAAAGTGGCGTACGCCAGTTTCAGGTCCCGTTTTGTGCGTATGCAAGGTTTATAAATGAGACCCCAGGTGCTTTACTATTCTGTGATATATCACATATGTGGTAGAGTTATTTTCTTATGGCATCATTCCTTCCAACGCCAGTAAAACAAAAGGCTGATATGTGGCATTGGTATTAGAAGAGATGTTGGTGATGAGGGGTTGTCCAGTAATTCACCAGTAACCAACATTAACTGGTGTTTTATCTGTCCACAGTTACCAATAAAAGAAACTCGCTGCTGCATACAACAATTGTCTGTTCTAAAGAAAAAGCTGGCAATTTAACAATTGCCAGAGGCCTCTTTAGGAGGGAGTTAAGTGTTCAGTCATATCTTTGAAAAAAAAAAAGCGGGGCTCCCAAATGCTTCTTCCATGATGTCAAATACTTATGAAATGCATTGTCTCTAAAGCAACATAAAACTTAAAGACAAAACAGAAGACAAGAAAATAGCAAGATTCTTGCATGTAAAACCAATAACATGCTTCACTAAAAACCCACCCTCCTTCTCCGCTTGTCACTTTATGGGCAGACCACCCCAATTTCACCCTGTCTGCTTCCTGTATCCACTTTTTCAGAAATATGTACACTTTAGTCTAAGAAAAATCATATATGTAGGCATATCCAAAGATTACTGACTCAGACAAACATGTGGTGGTTAAAAAATGAGAGACAGATTTTATTGTGTGTTTTGTCTCATTGCATCAAATAAGTTGAGGTTGTACAGGGGCTTCTATTAAACTCTTTTGTATTTTGAAATGACTCAATTGTAACATTTCAGAACATTTAATTGAACTTTTCATTACAATCAATCGGCCTATGAATATATTTCTTGTGTCTTTAACATGATCAATATAGCAACAGAAAAATGTACAGGCTTGTATTCATGCACTCCTGCTCATTAAAGAATGAGTCACTTGACTCCTGCAATAACACTTCCTTGTTTCCATCATGCAGTGAGCATAGCAGGCTTTCAGATTTTACTTGCCTTTGATAGTGTTAAGTTTGTTTTGACATCAGTAAATGCTCCATCTCACCCTGTTCCTCTGACATCCTCCAATGACCAAAGAGATATAAGAAGAATCTGGATGAGAGAGATGAGAGATTCTACAGAGAACTTCTTCCATTAATTATGTGTACACAAACAAACACACCAGTGGCTTGCAGACATATTGACACCTCAAGATCTTTTTTTTTTCCAGGTACCATGGAAGGATAACACTGAAGGTCTCTCAGCCAGCTTCTTATAAAGGACCCTAATGATGTTGGAAACCAGGAGTGCCAGTAGGCTCAGCAAGCAGCTGCGCCCTTCCTTCAAACGAACTGAACAGACGCTGGTTATAAGTATGTGTGATGCTCTACACTCTTGGTCTTCCATACAAGCTCTGATTTAAGGAGGCATGATTGCACACATTAATGTTTCCATTTGTTTGGGGAAATAATAATAATAACGGCTTGCACTTATGTAGCACTTTTCGAGACCCTCAAAGCACTTTACAACTCCATTATTCATTCACTCTCACATTCACACACTGGCCCCAGAGATAATAATTAAAGTTGGACCAATCTAGAGATCATTTCATAGAGTTGGTTTGATGTGTGTTAAACACTAAACCTACTGATTTCATTAAAGCTGCTGATTGCATGCTGTGAACATGTTGGAGTGTGTTTTTAAATGGTTGAATCCAGAGCAGAGTTTTGAATATTAATTTGTACAGCTAAACAAATTAATAATTGTACTGGGACTCTCCTACTTTCTCTCCCTTCTCTCCTTCTCTTCCCCTCTCTGCTTATTATCACACACCAATACAATTCTTTTAATTTGTCCACTCATTGGACACCCATTTAAGTCATATGTCTAGCTTCTAGGCTAAGCCTAAGCACACCCCCTTATGTGTTAGACCATGTATTCTCCTTTGTCTAGCTTCTTAAAGCTAAGCCATTAGCATCCCCTTGAGACCTCATTTAGCTTCAGTAACACACACATGCCCACACTCGTTTCCCTTCCCTCGTTACATAATGTTAGTCACTCTTGTTTCATTAGCGTTACTCATTTGTTAGTCGATTTTACTTGTTTGCATACTATCGATTTTCTTCGATCAGCTTAGTAGTTTAGTTTGAATGTTGGAAGTGTAGGTATAACATTTATTTACTGAAGACTTTGACTGTAAGGTTGAACTATTTATTTAATAAGTGCTCGTACTTTGGAGAGAAGTTGTTTGTGCTTATGTGTGTGCAATTATGCTGCTCTACGGTGTTGAATTAATTCCTTCATGAGACTGGGAGATTTTGGTTCAAGATTCATTTTAAAAATGGGCGGTGCTCAGACTTGTTTAACAAAATAAACTCAAACTTCATTAATACCTCAATTAACATTAACTTATTGATGATAACATTAATGGGTATGTGAACCAAACATTTATTGCATTTCTGTTGCACAACACCCAGGAAGGACCCAAAACTGGCTTAATACATCCATTCTAGCCTGAGGATGAGACCATTCTTCTGTTCACTTCTGTTAATATGTTAGACTCCTGATCTGTCAGCAACCTGTTAAATATTCTGCTTTTATCTTGCTAATTCCAATTCACATGACGTTCACCATTACTTTCCTTATGTGCTTTCTGATCACATGTCTTCCGGCATATCTTTTCAATTGATTATTTTTCTGTTCCAATTTTGATGTATTTGTTTTTAAGCGTCTGCGATGGACTGCCGACCTGTCCAGTGTGTACCACGCCTCTCGCCCCGTGACTGCTGGAGATAGGCCCCACCCCCCCCAGCAACCCTGCATAGGATGGACGGGTACAGAGTGTTGAGGCTATGGCCTTTCACTGAACGAACTGGATCTCCCAGCATCCTTACACTGAACGAACTGGATCTCCCAGCATCCTTTCACTGAACGAACTGGATCTCCCAGCATCCTTTCACTGAACGAACTGCATCTCCCAGCATCCTTTCACTGAACGAACTGCATCTCCCAGCACCCATTGCGCTGCCCTCGACCCAATCTCATTGGTCTGTGGCCAGTGATGACATCACAGAGTTGATAAAAGCACCGCGAATATTGAAATCTTGGTCTTTTGGTCCCAGTACCATAAGGAGACGCTTTAATCCACTGCTAGCATTTTCCCCTTTTCCGTTCAAACCTGCTGGACCAGGAAGAACTTCCCTTTTAAACTTCGAAGTGAATCGGCCGAGCAAACAGACTTTCCTGTACCAGGTAGTCCGCTGACCATCTGAGCTCTATTGAAAACAGGCCTGAGTCCCTCAGCGCCTAAAGGTGGACGTCCGCTTTTTCTAACCTCGGTTTTGTGCAAATCGCTCCTTTAAACTGGACACTTTCTACGTTCTTCGTCATGGACTGTGGAGAGCTGCCCCCACGAAGTAGGATTATACTGATTTATTTATCTCAGTCTGGGTAGAGGAGAATTAGGTCTTGACGGTTAATATCTGTTTCTGTTGGTTAAAATAAGTCTGTCTTGTTAACCACTGTTATTCTTGGTCGTCTGTCGCTGTACACCGACCCTGAATGTGCATGCTTTTTGTGTTTTATTATTTGACTTTGGTTGCAACCAGAAGCAGTTTATTATATTGTATTATTTCCTTGTTTGTTTATTGTCCGCTGCGGTCGGCGCGTGTCTGTTTAGACCGGTCGCGTGGACTCAGTAGATCTCCTTTCTCCGTCGCCCCCGTTTCCTTTGTCCAAGCCAGCATTGCTAATTAAACTAGCATTTGTTGAATCGCCACGCGGTCTTCCTTTGTCTTCCTTTGTCTTCCTTTGTGAACCGATCGCGCCAATTGATGAGGCTTGAGTTATTTATCGCATTGAGGGGGTGAGCTGAACCCCCCCCTCATTTGCTCGCTGCCTCCCCCAAACACACACACACACAGCCGCATACACACACACGCCCCCTTCCCTCGACGTTAACTTTGTTCTATATTTTTGCATGCGTTAGAATAGATGGAAATTATGAATGAAATGTAATCTGTAAGGTTGAGCTATTTCATTAATAAATTCCCTTAAGTAACGAGAAGTTTCCTGTGCTATTTCAGTGTGTGCTGTGAAGTTTGTTTTAACCCCGCGGACGAACTCTATGCCTTTTCAGAGAGACTGACAGTCTGGTTTAATTAAAATTATCTAATTTATGAGATTGGTGCTCCTATATCTTTAATAAACAGGTTAAACTCGAACGTCATCAATAATTATATTAATATTAAATTATTGATTATAATTATTGATGCTCAGAAAACCAGACAACTTATTATTAATAGTTACAACAAGAGGATGGATTGATGTTTCTAAGTGTGAAGCATTATTGTTCTAAAATTTTAAGTGTATGGCAGGTCTGTATTTTTTTCTTAAATGCAAGCGAGACAGAATCACCAACTGTTCAGTTTTACAGCATGAAACCATCTGCTGCAAGCCCACAATTTTTATTTTAATAAACAAGCTCAAACTATTTAGGGTTCAAAACACCAAAAATACTTTACTGATTAGGAATCAAAGGAGACTGGTGAAAAAACTGTAAGCTTGTCTTTGTACGTGGATGAAACAGAAATATTAAGGAGAATAAAACCACTCAACTGCATTATTGCTTTCACATTTAAAGAAAAATCTGACTAAATTCTGCAGGAAATGTACACCATCACACTCAGAAGTCAAAGAAAACAGCAATATTACTGCTTTGATTTAAAAGGATAAGAAATAGAAGCCTCTGTGGTGTTTGATTTCCTGTTCCCAAAGTGATAAATAATGCACTGAAGCTATATGGGGAGTGGAAACGGAAGAAATGAAACCCTATAAATATGTGTGTAAAGAGCTCCTCCCAACAGATACAGCTGAAGGACTCTAAGGATTTGTAAAGAAATTCTGTTTGTTAAATCTATATGTACATTTTTTATTTGAAAAAAAATACTAAATATTTTATAATAACCTGATGTGACACAAGGTGAGCTCATCTAGACAGTTACAATATCTAGTTTAGAAGGAATCTGCAGCTGGTTGAACTGAAGGGATCTTGGCAGCACTTAGGTCATCTAGATTATTTATTTTTAGTTGGGTTATAAGCAGGGTAAACTAATCATCTCACTTGTGTGGGATTTGTCTACCGTCAAAACGAATGGACAAGTCTATTTTAATTGACGTTATTCTGACAAATGCTCCACATAAGTATTCGGCTGCTGGAGTTTTCTGTAATGATGTCAGTGATCACTGTATGATTGCCTGTGTTAGAAATTGTAAGATGACTATTACCAAGCCACAGTTTATTTTTAAACGAAATTACAAATGTTTTAATGAGCAGGCTTTTCTTCATGAACTTTATCTGAGTGATTAAAATTTAGTTTGTGCTATGGATGATGTTGAGCTGGCTTGGTCTTATTTTAAAAATACCTTTTCAGCCATAGTTTACAAACTTGCTCCTATTAGAAAATATGGAGTGAAGGGCAGAGATAATCCTTGTGTTAGGTTCCGTGAGTTTTTTGATTTTGACGGACATGTCTCGGGTTCCTGGCTCCGCCCAGGGTGTCCAGGAGGACACGCCTCTGGCTCCTGACTCCGCAGGGGGTGTCCTGGAGGACACACTTCGTGTTCCTGACTTCGCCCAGGGTGTCCGGAGGCCTCTGCCTCAGGTTCTGCGCCACGCCGTGGGTCCTCTATGTCACGCCGTGGGTCTTCTACGCCACAGCGTCGCCCTGGGTCTTCTATGCCACGCCGTCGCCGTAGGTCTTCTACGCCACGCCGTCGCCGTGGGTCTACTACCCCACGCTGTTGCCATGGGTCTTCTACGTGTCGCCGTGGGTCTACTACGCCACGCCGTCAGTCCTTTACTCCTTCCTCTTGAGGGTCCTCTACTCCTCCCTCTCGAGGGTCCCCAGCACCTTTCTCTCGACGGTCCCCAGCGCCGTCCTCCCGAGGGTCCGCAGCCCCCTACCAAGGTCCCCTCAGTCGAAGCCGGCTCCCAAGACACAAGGTTATCTGCAGCCATCCACCAAGACACAAGGTTCCTTGTCGCTGGCCTCCTCGTCTCCTGGTTCCTCGTTGTCGGCCTCCTCGTCTCCTGCTCCTTTGTCGCAGGCCTCGGGACTTTCTTTTTTTGTTTGTTTTGGACTCATTCTGTCACAACTCGCTGGTTCGTCATCATTTCTTCCCTGCATGGTTCCTGCCTTCCCTGTCGTCTGCCAATCTTTACCGCCTGGTCCAGTTTTCCCCGTTGCTGCCTGTTGATCCTCCTGAGTTTAGTAAGTTTATGTTCCTTGTTTTTGTTGTAATTAAATCTTTTCATTTTACTCTGCTGCATTTGGGTCATTTACTTAGCAAACATGACACCTTGGTTTAATGACTCTATTGCAATTGCTATTAGAGACAGCAATGAAGCTTGGATCAAAGAAAAAAATAAAAATAAATGCTGGTTAAATTATAGGGTATTAAGAAACAAATCCACACGACTAATTAAAAGTATAAAAAGTGAATATTATCTGAATTTAATCAATGAAAACCTTAATGACCCCAAAAAGTTTTTTAAAGCAATAAAATCTTCAGGTGACGTCCCGCCTCTCATTTTCCCTGAAGTTATAATAACAAATCAGGGTGAAGTAAAGGGTAAACAAAATACAGTAAATGCCTTCAACCAGCATTTTTATTCATGCAGGAATAGCTACTCGTTCAGCACTCTGATAGTCAACCCCACTGATAGTGTAACCTCCATCATAGACTCGTCTAATGCAAGTTTGAAAAATTTTAACTTTACTCCTTTATCTGTCTCCGAATTACGAAAGGTACTGTTAGGCCTGGACTGTAAAAAAATCTGCTGTCCCAGACCAGATTGATCCATTTTTCCTTTGCTACCAACTTGATTGCTGGTCGTATCTCCTCCATTTACAATCTCAGTCTACACAGCGGTTCTATTCCCAAATCATGGAAATCTGCCTTTGCTCTCCCACTTTTAAAAAGTGGAGACCCGTCTATCTTAGATAATTACCGTCCAATCTCCAGATTATCTGTTCTGGCTAAACTATTTGAATCTCTTATAAATGAGCAATTAAAGCATGTTTAAGTCCTACTCAGTCTGGTTTCCGACAAGGACATAGCACAATAACAGCTGTGACCTCTGTTGTTAATGTTATTATTAATGCTTTGGATAACAAAAAATCTTACGCTGCTCTATTTATTGACTTGTCCAAAGCATTTGACAGCATTGACCATCATCTCCTTCTGCAAAGAATGCAAAGCATAGGTTTAAATAACACTGTGCTAAATAGGTTTTCGAATTACCTGAGTGATGGATCCCAATGTGTAACATTAGATAACATCCTTGCTAGAAGTAAACACGGGTGTCCCTCAAGGATCAGTGTTAGGTCCTGTTTTATTTTCTCTTTATGTAAATAATTTGGGTATGAATTTGGACCAAGCTAAAGCTATTTTTTATGCAGATGACACTATCTTGTATGCCTCTGCTAGGTCATTGAAAGAAGCAATTCATAATTTGCTGTCTGCATTTAGTCAGGTACAAAAATCTCTGGTTGTATTAAAATTGGTACTAAATGCTGAAAAAACAAAATCAATGCTCTTTACATGTTCACGTTCCCTTATAGACTTTACTATTTTAACACAAAATGGTACTCTAATAGAGAGAGTAACTTCCGACAAATACGTAGGAATTTGGTTGGATGAGAAACTTTCTTTTGGGGTACATATTTGAGAGCCTTTTAAAAAAAACTCAGACTCAAGTTAGGTTTTTATTTTAGATTAAAGAAGTGTTTTCCTTATTCAGCAAAGAAAAGATTGGTCCAGAGCACGTTCTTATTAGTGTTGGATTACGGTGACCTAGTTTATATGCACTCCTCTTCACCTTTACAAAAAAAACCTAGATGTATTGTACCACTCAGCCTTGCGTTTCATTATTGGTGCAGTGGCCAGGACTCACCACTGCATTCTGTATAAAAATGTACAATGGTCCTCCCTCTACCTTAGAAGGACATGTCATCTGTTAATTTTCATTGCCGAAGCTCTATATTTCAAATTAACTTTCTTATCATAACAGTGTTTACACGACAAGGTTGTCAGAAAAGATATTAATAGTTACACCATCAACAAGAACAGAACTTGGAAAAACAGCTTTCTCATCTTCCATCCATCCATCCATCCATTTTCTGTACTCGCCCATCCTAATGGAGGGTTGCGGGGGGGCTGGTGCCTATCTCCAGTGGTCAAGGAGCAAGAGGCGGGATACACCCTGGACAGGTTGCCAGTCCATCGCAGGCGTTCTCATTTTATTCACTAAAAATCTGGAATGAACTTCAAAACACCCTAAATCTAGAATCAATTCCACCTTTCAATTATTTTAAAAACCTTTTACAGTCAACTCTGACGGAACAGTGTAATTGTTTTTAATTAAGTGCTTTTTATTGATGTCCGTATTAGCTTAAGTTAAGTGCAATATCTTGTTTGTGTTTTAGTATGTTTAATGTAAGTGTTGAGATCAGTGGTGTTGTATGTAATTTTTGTCCTGTCTATATATGTATTCTTTTGTAACTGTTTGCCACCAGTCTAGGCCAGGACTCCCTGGGAGAAGAGTTATTATAACTCAATGGGACTTTTCCTGCTTAAATAAAGGTTTAATTAAAAATAATGATAATAAAAAAATCTACAATAGCCAAATCAGTTTTGTGCTGACAGGTGATGCCTGCCCAGACTGTTACCCCTCCTCCACCAAAGCTAAACCTGGGGACAGTGTTGAACTTGGCATATCGCACACCTAGCCTTCTCCAGCAACGCTGACGACCATCATTTCTGTCCAAGGTGACCCGACACTCATCAGTGAACAGGACGGTAGACCACTGCTGCATTGCCCAGGTCACATGGTCTTGTGCCCTCTGCAAACGTTCACTGTGGTGTCTTGTTGTCAGTGCAGTCACCTACAATGGTCGTCTGGCATTCAAGCCAAAGCGGTGAAGTCAGTTGCGAATAGTTTGTCTGAAAACCCTAGTACCCCTCACATCTCGTTAACGGGCCTACAGTTTTGTGGCAGTTGCATGAAGATGTCTGAGTGCATAGGTCCTTAGGTACTGGTCATCTTTGCGGTCTTTCACTCCTGGGGCTCCACTCCTGGGTCTGTCACAAACTCTGCCAGTAGTTCTGTGTCCTGATACAAGTCTGCTGATGACACTTTGAGACACACCAAATTCACCTGCAACATCTGACTGCCTGACACCGACCCAAAGGCGTGCTATGGCCAGGTGGCACTGCTCGTCTGTTAAGTGACGTTGTGTGTTCATGGCTGTTTGAAGGAGGAAGTTGGAATGATTTACTTTTTTTATTTTTTATTTTTTTTTGTCTTTTATTATGAAATGCTGGGGGTTTTTATTTCCTGATGTTATGGACACAGAGATGGAAAATTAAGGGGAAGAAAGAAAGAAGATGAAGAAGAGAGGTAGGAAACAAAATGTCATGAGAGAGGGTGAGTTGAAAATACAAGAGAGGAAAGGGAACAAAGAAAACACAGGAAAACATTGAAGTCTGCCTCCATACCCACAGGACGGCAGAGAGAGGGGAAAAAACTAAACTAAACACGAAAAAGGAACATTGACCAAACAAACCTAACATTGCGAACTAAGAACTACACAACCACATCACACAAGAATGGATATAAAAATACAACAACAATGTCACAGAAAAACTCATGGTACCGATTAATCAAGCTCTAGTAACCTCAGCCCAGGAATATATCTGGAAAAACCAGAGACCCCACATGTGTGTGTGTTAGCATGCTGGTGCATATAAGGTTTCTCCATAAGAGTGTTCGATAGCTGGTGTGAGCAGGCATCAATCCGTCTCCCAGGAATCGATGCAGACATGAAGGAGATCGGAGCCAAGACGTCCAAAGGACCCCCAGAGCCCCAGGCGGACCCGGGCTGGGCCGACCGCATCCCCCAAGAGAGGAGCAAAGGAGAACCCCAGGGGAACGTCCAGCGGCTACTATGCAGAGGCTCGGGGGAAGCAGTGACGAGCCCACACAGCAGAGACCCGACAAGGGACCACCTGACGAGGGGCCCCCGGCACCGCAGGGTCAGCGGCCGGCTGGCCGCCACGCGCCACCACCACCCTGGGCAAATCCCCACCGCCAACATCCCAGCGCCCCACCCCTGCCCCACGTCGGGGCGCCCCACCGGTAGCCGCAGCGGATGGATAGCATCCCCAGGCCAAGCTCAGCCAGCACCTGGACACCAAGTTGTACCAGCTCCCGAGTCCTGATCCCGCGCAACGCAGAGCGCCGAGACCAGGCATCCAACAAAGGCCAGGGCCGGTCCAACCTGCCAATGAACCGACCACGCACGGTGCGCACCGAACAGGTGATCGAACGAGCAGAGACGCTGGATCCGTGTCCCGCCGAGCCACCCAACAATCCCAAACCTGGCACCCCTAAAAGAGGTGCCCCAACCAACCATAGGAAGATATCAGCCCAGCGCATCGGCCGACCGACACACCGGCCCCCCCAGGCCCGGCCAGGCACGCACCAGGTCCGAACCGGATTGACCACCGACGCACCAGTAGGCAGGGGCATAGGTCACTGGCGGGAAGTGACGGAGGGGAAATAGGCCCCCCATTAAATGTAAGGCCTGAGGTGCGCTAGGCGAGAGGGCAGCCCAAGACCCAACCTGACAGTCAGACAAAGGCATACAGACAGTCATATGTTCCCTCCCTCTTAAACACACATTCTCACTAACTCACCAAGACACCCAAGAGATGACGCTGTACCCTCACTCATACACCCCATACACACTTTATGCTCCCAGGTCCAGGTACCGATGCCCCAGTAGAGCCACCAGCCCCCAGACCCAGGAGATGGACCCCCTACCTTCTAGGACGGAGACAAGCAGACCGGCAAGGGCCCCACAGTGGCGAGGCAGCCCGACAGCCCAGGACCCCGACCAGACCACCTCCTCCGGACCCCAACCCCTGATGGCCGGTAGCGAACAGGGGTTTAAGAAGACCCCTAGCCTCTATCCTCCCGCTCGAGTATGGTGTTGATGTGTGTTGTAATAATGTGCATTTAAAACAGAGGGGTGGGATGTGGGGAAGGCAGCCACACATCCCCCAACCCCCACCCCGAGCCATCAGTGTCTGTATGTGGTTTAACAGTGGGCACTGGCACCAGAGGTGAAGCTGATTGAACCGCTCCCCCTCTGGATGCCGAAAAGTGTGCCCACCCCAAAGTCCCTACATGTGTGTCACATGAAAATGTTATAAGTGGGAGTGTCTAAGTTGTTTATTAAAATTGGGACGCAGGACGCCACGGGATGGCAAGGAGGGAAACCCCTCCTCGCACCCCAGTTATGTGCCCATGCCCCAAGACCCTAGATGAGTGGTAAAGTGATGGAGCGGGTGGACAGAGATGTTGGGGGATGGGGAGGGAAGGACTGGGAGATAAAATTTCTTCCCAGGGAGCCAGCTCCCCCACTGACCCCAATAGGCACCGCTGTTCACCAGGATCCACCAGGGGAGGGAGGCCATGGAACGTTCAACCCGGGGCCCACGGCCACAGCACCACCAAGCCCCACGGACCCAAAGGCAGTCCCCCCAGCCCTATCCCAGAAGGAGAACTAAACCCACCCTGACATTCGCTCTACTATCAGAAGACAAAAGACACTAGACACCCAGGTTGAGTCCCCCCCCCCCACCCCCCTCCAGCACACCTCTCCCCCCCGTCGAAGTGCCCTCGTAGGGGGAGAGCACCTGTCGCTAGTTAGCAATAGCCTCCCCGTCAGCAAAGGAGGCCCCCAGCGCCACCTGCGCATCGGAGGCCCCCGCAGCCCAAACCCCGGCGACGTACCCGCCCAGATCAGGAGCAAACTGATGAACCGGGCGGCCGACCCACCAGGCCGACATCCACCATCCCCATTCCCTTGTGGAGCGACCACTGCTGCTCAATGGCCCGGCAGGCAACCAAACCCAGCGCCCCACCCAACTGCCCTGCACGCCCACTACCCGGCCAGTCCACCCCCAGGTCCGACCAAACCTGGGCAAACGCCCGACTCCAGCGCCTCGCAGCGCACAAAGATCAAGACCCAGGAGCTAAGTCCAGTACAAAAAAGGACTGATCAGGCCCAGAAAGGCCACCCAGCCGCCGCAACCAGCAGCCAGGCACCCCAACCAGCAAACAAGGCGAGACGCCATACAGGGACCGGCGATGACAATCAGCCCAGAGAAAAAGAGAGAGGCGGCTGCACATGCCGGCCGGCCCCGACCCCCACAGGCAACAGAGACCCCACGCCGCCCGACCCCCGGCCAGGACCACAGCTAGGGGGCGCGGCGCCCCAGAGCCCCGAATCCCCAGGCCCACCCCAGACCCTACCCAGGCGCAGCACGGCCACCAGGCCAGTAACCCATGTCCGTCAGTGCAACCCCCCCTAAGGCACCGCATGCAGCCATCAGGAGTTACCACCCAAAGCCACCAAAGCCCAACCCCAGGTTGGGGCCACGACATCCAGTGCCCTGTCCGCCCAGTGATCCCACCCCCAGGGATCCCCCCCAGACGCCTCCAACCACAAAAAACCCCTCATCAGCAACAGTATCCTAAATGACAAAACCAAGTGCCCCTCACCCTTACTAGGCGATGGAGCCGATCAAAGGAGCCCAGAGAGATTGATCAGATATGGATCCAGAGGCCGTCTCAAGACCAATATGGTCCAACAAGAGATTTCTTTACTGATTAATATTAAGAGCCTTTTTGTTTTTCCAGTTCAGGAGGATAGTTTTCTTAGCGATGCATAAGGCAATGTGAACCATTAGAACTGACTTTATGTCCATGGTGACATCATTTAAATCTCCCAACAGGCAAACTGATGGAGATGGTGACATGTTAAATTTCAGACACTTTGATAAGTCCTCACATATCTGGCACCAAAATTTCTTAACGGGTGGACAGAACCAAAGTGCATGAATATAAGCATCTGGTATATAGCTTGTGCATTGTAAGCAGGTATTAGATGACGTAAAATCCATCCTAAACATCCGTTGACCTGTAAAATGTACTCTATGAAGGATTTTGTATTGTATTAATGGCAAATTAGGATTTTTTGTTATTTTTAAGGTTCTTAAACCTATCTGAGACCAGACGTTTTGGTCAAAGCTGGCTGATAAATCCACCTACCATTTTGAAATAGGGATGGCTATTGATTCATCAAATGTAGATAAAGTTTTGTATATTTTAGACAGCAATTTGGGGGGGTTGAGATTAAGAAAATCTAAAACTTTTGCTTGAATTTGTAATTCAACTGTATTGAGCCTAAATTTACCTTTAATATATTTAATTTGTTGATATTCTAAGAATTTGTTTTTATCAATTCCATATTGTGTAATTAATGTATTAAATGGGATAAAGTCTGTTCCTTCATATGTGTTCCAGGTATTCAATTCCACTACACCTCCAGTCTGGAAAACTCATCATACATTTTTTTTGCAAGATGTTGGGGTCATTTCAGATGGGTGTACGTCTGCATGGGATCATTGTGGACTCTGTCATTTTTAGAAACTCCCATCATGCTGTCAGAGAGGAGCTGATATTTATGCTTAAAAAGCATTCATGTCGTTTTATATTTGAGCTAATAAATGGTAAGTCAGAAAGTTTTATCTTATTGCATAGTGTCTGTTCTACGTCTATCCAGGACTCGTCTAGGTAGCTACGTTTTAACCATCTTGAGATGTATTGGAGCATGTTGGCTAAGAAATAATGATGGAAGTTTGGTAGATCTAGACCTCCTTTTTCTTTGATCTTCTGCAGAGTTTTTAATCTGATACGTGGGGGTTTATCTTTCCAAAGAAATTTAGAGACAGAGGAGTCTAGAGATCTAAACCAGTCTAGTGATGGTTTACTTGGGATCATTAGAAATAAGTAGTTGATTCTGGGCAAAACCATCATTTTTATTGAAGCAACCCTTTCCCATAATTTATATGGGTAGGGATTTCCATCTAGCGAGATCATCTTCCACTTTTTTTTAAAAGTGGGATGTTGTTTAGCTTTATTAAATCTGCCAGTCTTGGTGAGACATTGATACCTAAATAGGTAATATTCCCTGACTACAGTTGTGTATTATTTGGATTCTGGACAGAACAATTGATTGGAAGAACTGTAGATTTTAACCAATTTATAGAATAATCTGAAACGTTTGAGTAAGAGTTTATCAACCCGATTACCTGAGAGAAAGAGGTTTGTGAATGCTGGAGATAAAGTAATACATCATCTGCATAAAGACTGATTTTATGTTCTATGTTATTGCATTTTATGCCTTTAATATTGTGAGTTTGCCTGATTGCTGCAGCTAGTGGTTCAATCTATTGAGTCCAGGACATCGCTGTAGCTTTTCTCTGGAGAGATGGTGGAGGAGCTGGCCTCAGAACGGGTGTGTTTCTGTGATGGTGTGCTTGTCGGCATAGCAGAGGTGGATTTTTGTGGCTTGCCCATAACAATGTTGTCAAAGCACTCGTCCAAGTAGCTTTCCAGGCTGTGCAAGGTTTCCTCGTCCAGTTTTTTTTATGGAGAAATACAAAATAATGGTTGTTATTATTATTAAACGTTTGCTATATTTGGCTCGAATGTTATGGTTTGTTTTTACCCAAGTTTGTTTGTTTTACCAGTTTACCGCCATATTACTTACGCACAGCTCTTGCGAGATCTCAGCAGCAGCTCATCTCCCAGCAAATATTCTTGCACCTGCCACTGTAGCGCTTTGGAATGATTTACTGACAATACCAGCTTTTTAAGCCCACAGAATGTTGAAATTGATGCCACATTGAAAAGGGTTGTCTTTAATATTTTTTGGTGTTGGCCCCAATATGTAACGCACACTGCACACAATGAGACCATTACGTGGAAAACACAAAATAAGGTGTGTCCTTTATTTTGTCCCCAATGTAATTGCCTCCTTATCCCAAAAATCTCTGAAGTGAAACAAACACCATATGTATGACATCGACTGAGTCTCTCACGATATCCTTACTTATTGTGAGTAGTGTATTTATTTCAAACTTAAGTTAAAAGAAAAGAAAGTACAAAGCCTATTACCTACTAAGATTCCCTGCCCCCTTTTGACAATATAATCTTTCTAGTTGTCCTGTAATACATTTATACAGATTTTAGAAAACAATTGGCCTATTTCTTGAATTTACAGTCAATTGTCCAGAAAATAGAAAAACTCTGAGTGCCATTCGTGTGTACAAAAACACCTTTTGAGAATCTGTCCAGATTAAAAAACATGACATGATCAAATAAATCTCAATTTCAGCTGCAACATTCTGGCTGCAAGGCGGTAGGGTCTAAATTTAGAGTACACAACATGAAAACAATGATTGATCCAAACTTCGCTCAACAGTTAAAGCTGTTGGTGGTGGCGTGATGTCGTCGGGAATATTTTCTTGGCAAAAGACAACATTGTACCCTTCTTCTGATGGCTTCTTCAAGCATTATAATGCAAAAACCTAGAACTGCACTGCTTATGGTGGCAGCATGTCAGAGTATCTCTGTTAATTTAGTTAGTTGTGATTTTTCTCATTTACTTTTGTTCACAATTATTTGGTTGAGGAGCTTAAATGTTTGGACAATTATACTCGGGTTTTGGATGATGTGCAGCTAGAAGGATTTTTGCTCTTACTTTTTTACTTTTGAACACTTAGTATGATGCATAACTGGGGAAAAAAATATTTTTTTACAACCAGGAGCAGCTGATTAGAATCTCAAAAGCTCAAACTATGCCAAAGGATCATATCCCTGACTTGGCCAGACAGAGATTTAAAGAAGAGTGGCAAAAGAAAATTAGCTGGATTAGCAGTACTTGCCAGCAACCGATCATCATTCAGGACATGTTAAGTTGAAATGTCTCTACTGCCCAGATATTGAACTGTTAGCATACCATGATATTCATTTATGGCAGTCATGAGACTGACATACAGCAACAGTATCTTCAGAGGCTTCTTCACACTTGCTCTGAGTCTGACTGCTCCCTGAGAACCTTCCATCATCACCATATATACGACTCTTTGAAGATACTTTGATAAGATAAGTTACAACAACTTTACATTTTCCTATAGGATAATTAAAGTGAATGTCACACAACTCAAATGATCTCAAACTTGTTTCTTGAGCATGACAATGAGTTCACACTGTTCTCCAACATTCTCTCTAGCGTGCATGGGCTGGAATTTTTTTCAAAGAGACTTGGAGCATAGGGTTTCAGTAATCAAGGATTACATAAAATTCTGTATCTCACCTACCATACCCACAAGGACATTTAAGAAGTACCGAACTGTAATCCCGGGATTACATCACACATTAAAATTCAAATGAAAGAAAGGTTTGAAGCCTTCTAGATGAAGGACTGGAAAACTGTCAATATACTAAATAGACAGATTGAAATGACCAGACATAACACAACAACTGATCCTGTCACTTTTGCTGACTCTCTGAATTCCTTCTTCACACACTTTGATACCGTCAACCATTTTGCCCTTTGTGATGAGCTGCTCAGTGCCCTGCCCCTGGATCCTCCATCATGGCCTCCTTTTACAGTGGAAGAAGCATGCCAACAATTCAGCAGGTGCAAGATGGGCAAGGCAGCGGGTACTGATTGCATCTCAGGGGCTTAAGCTGTGTGCTATGGAGCTGTCTCTAGTCTTATACTCCATTTTCTGGGCCTCTATCAGGTTGGCCCACATCCCAACCATCCGGAAAACTTCTATAATCATCCCGGTCCAAAAGAAGCCCTGTCCATCTGAGCCACAAGACTACAGACTGATCACACTTAGCTCCATCATCATGAAGTGCCTGGAAAAGCTCCTTCTTACACTTCATTCTTCCAGTTGTTAGACCGCTGCTGGAACAGTAAAAGTTTGCCTACAGAGCCAAGTGGGGCATGCTCCTCTTCTGCAACATCTCGAGCCACCTGGCACCTTCTTATCTATCCTCTTTATTGAGTTTACTTCAGCTTTCAACAAAATACGACATCAGATGATCAAGAAGCTCCAAACCCTCAACTTGTCTCCACTCCTCATCCACTGGACTAATGACTTTCTCTGTAATAGACCACAGGTTGCCAAAATTTGGTCAGTCACCTCATCCACTATAATCACCAGCTCTGGCGCCCCCCAGGGGTGTGTACTCAGCCCCTTTCTATACACCAATGACTGCACCAGCCCCTCAACCATCACCACATATTTCTAATACTCAGATGACACTGGAATTCTAGTACTCCTGAAGGACAATAACTCCATAACTGCATACCAGCAGTCCATCGCCTGCTTTACTAAGTGGTACTCTGACAACTTTCTGGAGTTGAATGTGGATAAGACCAAGGAGCTACTTATCCACACCCAACCACAACCTCCAGACCTGGCACCCATTATCATACACAACCAAACAGTTGAACGGGTTAATCACTTTAGATACCTTGGTCTCACACTGGACAATAAACTTACCTTTGAGCTACATGTTACAAATATTCAAAAACATTCTCAGCAGAAAGTCTATATCCTCCGCAAGCTAAGTGCCCTCTCGCTCACCCCAAAACATCCCCTATTGTTATACACTAGTATCATCCAACCCATCCTTCTTTACAGCTCCCCATGCTATTTTAACATGCTGTCCATCACTAATAGGAATAAACTAATCAAGGTCATCAAGACGTCATCCAAAATCATCAGCCTGCCCGTCACGGACCTCTCCCACCTAAATAATAAGCTATCTCATTGCTGCTCTAACGGTGCGTTCACACCGAACGCGTTTGAAGCATCAAGGGCGTCAGGTTTACATGTAAAGTCAAAGTTTTTGCATTTCTTCCTCATTCGCGACGACCGTCGGAAAATACGCGCAACATTTTATGTGGTGCATTTTGTACATTTGCGCGTCACGCCCATTTTTGCGTTTGCCGCTGAAGTTGAAAAATCTGAACTTCGGCATCAATTCGTGCCGCGTCAACCAATTAGGAGCCTGGTGAAGTGGTGTCACCTGATGTTGTGACCCAGTTCACGGGGTCAGGTCTGGCAAAATTCATTCATGAAAAAAAATGGAGGATTTACTGATAGCGGCCGTGGCTAATCACCCCGAGCTATACGACACCAGTTGCTTTCTCTACAGAGACAGGAATAAAAAGGACCTCGCTTGGAGGAATATAAGTGAGGTGATACGGCAACCTTGTAAGTTCATTTCACTTTTGACGGACCCTGCAAACTCATGCAGAAGCCAACAAGCCTGACTACTGTTCCGCTATTTTACAATTATTTTCCTGCTGATGTACGGTAAACAGAGAAGGAAGACTCTGTCTTCAAAGGCTACATCGACAGCTGCCGTCTTGCAAACAGACCGTCTGGCACTACTTCCTCCCACAAGTTGTATATTTCCGGCTTGACGTGCGTCAAAATCAGTCAATTCGCTTTGGACGCGCGTCGATGTGCGAATGTTAAAGCATCAAACTTTGCCGTGAGGTGCGTTTTTGCAGTTTGGTGTGAATGCACCGTAAATCAAACTCAAATCAAACTTATACTTAAACTTAAACTTAATTTATAAAGCGCTTTTCAAACAAAATAGCATCTCAAAGTGCTTTACAGATCAAAATGACCCCACATAACCCTCCAAGAACAAAAACATGATTAACATGACAATTATACCCCTCCATAAGCCCTCCATAGTCTCCATATCACAATCCAAGAAAGTATCTTTTAGATTGGGTGGAACAGAAGATTTATGTCTTATGGTTGTGCATGGTTGTGTTCTTCCTTTTATAAGCCATACAGTTTGCTCTTTTTTTGATGTATGATTTCTTATTGAAAGGTTAGTGAATCAGGCATATCTTTTAAAAAAAGAATATGGTAATGTATTCAAGAGGAGTTTCATAGAATATATAGGAGGTGGCAAAATGTGAGGCAGAATTATAAGCACTCTTGGTTATTGTAAGCCAAGAGGCTGTAAAAGTTATGAACTTCACACAGGCTGCCAATAATTCTGGAGGGCATAGTTAAAGCACGGTAACATGCTGAATTGAATCTGTGCTTCCATGGATGTTATTCATTTGTTCAGCTGGAGTCATTGGCCCCGGCAGGCAGATGGAATAAAGGGGGAGAACGTTGGAGTGCAAAAATTTATGAGCGTATGCTAAAAGCAGTGAAAGACTGAAAAGACCTGCATGTTTTCATTGTGAACACCAGTTTAACCATTGTAATGTCCTTGAGTGACACGTCAAATGTCACAACGGTAAAAAGCCACAGAGCTGGGAAGTGAGACAAGAAAGCGGAGGGGAGGGAGAGCAAGTGGTGCATACAGCAAAACATGAAGGGCTGTTTTGCTGAGGGCAGTTCCAGCTGTTCTCTGAGATGCTGCAGAGCCATGGGCAGCGATCACACTGATAAAGCGGAGGGAGAACAAGTGAACACGTTTTTGTGGATTTATGACTATTAATAGATCACCTTGTAGCTAAAACAAAGGAGGGGGAAAACAGATCTTCATCAAGATTTATATTTTGGTACAGTGCTGTGAAAAAGTATTTGCCCCCTTCCTGTGGTCTTTTTTGCTCTTTGTCACACTTAAATGTGTCAAATCAAAGATAATCTGCGGAAACAAAAATGTTTTTTTTTAAACAACTTTTAATTGCACCTGTGAAATTATAAAGTGAAGTTTAAAGCTGGAGTCCGGAGAATATATTTATGTATCAAAGTTTTATTAATCTTTAAAATGATAGTGGGTTCAATACTATGATAAAAGGTTAGTGCTCCACAACACTTGTTATTTTTCTTAATCCCACCTTCCTCCCGTAGTACCCCTATGCATTTCCCACTGAGCGTGAAATTTTTTTGGAAGGGGCCTTGGTACGTCAGATTCAAAAAATCTCTCTCCCTCAAATAATTCGGACTGCAGCTTTAAGTAGCCAGACTTGTAGGGTCAAGAAATCACTTTAATAGATCCTGTCTGACAACATGAAGTAGGCAAAATAAACTGACGAAGCAACACATCATGTGCCGATTTAAAGAAATTCAAGAACCCATTAACCTGTTTTAGGACTTGAGAGACCCACAATGAAAGCCAATTTTTATAAATGAAAAAATTGACTCATCAAGGAGTTCATTAAACAACCCAGAACTACATCTAAAACACTGCAAGTCGCACTTGCCTCATTTGAGGTCTTTGTTCATGATTCAATAACATGAAAGAGACTCAGCAAAAATTGCAGTATGGGAGGCACAAACAGCCAAAGGTCCCACAGTCTTTTGGGGGAAAATATTGTGTGAACCTATGACAAAAAGGTTAAATATTGTGTATGAAAATTGTATAGTATTCAGTTACAATTTATTTACATAATCCCTGCCTCATTTCTTTACTTATGATTACAACATTTCTTCACCACTCCTTCTCTCTGAAGTTAGTCCATCCACGTTGCTAATTATGATGAATACTGTACATGAGAATTGTAATATTGTAGATATTGTTACAATGCCAATTAGAGGCTGCAAAAATCCTTGACAAAACTGCCAATATTTAAAAAAACTATTAAATATTTATAGCTAGCCCTGAGAACTGTTGATCTGACTTTAATACTTCACAAGAAAGTCTAGCAGATTATTCTTGTACTGTATCTTACTCTAATAAAAACCACAAACATTATAATCTCAGGAGATTACATAATTTTTAAATTTGTTGTCCAATTACAAGTTCAAAGCTAGCGACGCTGGAAAATAAAAACAGCTGTACTAAAAGTTAGACACCTGGAGACGATTTTAATACAAAGCAAACCAAAGGCCCTTTGATATGTTTATTTAACTTTACAATATAGAATTGTGTTTTAAATGAACATTAAAAATATTTTTGTCCCAAATAAAAACACCTCCCCATAGACATTAAATCCATACCACATTGCATCGGTATTAAACAGTCTGCAGTAGTGGTGTGATTGTTTTCTACCACACCCACTCACCTATAATCATCACCTGATGAAAAGCCCTCATCCTGAGGTATTTTCATTTAAATTCATTACATTATTGTGGCAAAACAAATATATAACAAAAAAGTGGCTTAATTAAGTCATTTACTGTTTTTAACAGCTCATGGTAGGCAGGCCTAGTGAAAGCCAATCGATATCCACTTCAGGGTGTGGTTAACCCCCAACTCGAGCACAAGAAGCCCAAAGTATAAAAAATGATTTTATTTAAAGGCAAACTACATGCAGAAAGAGTAAAATTAAAGATTCAAAGTTAGATCAACACAATTAAAAAACAGCACATTAAATATGGCTGTAAATAATTGCAATTGACGCAATAATTTGACACCCCTAACCTCATCCTGGAAAAGTATTTTTGAAGACACCTTGTCATGCCTTAAACAGCCTCCACTAAATGGGAACACTGTGTAAATGTAAAGGAAATTAAATTAATCCATTGGTAAGTGTTTAACAGCATTCTAATGCTTTCACAGCAGTGTAACTTACCACTTTACCCTTTGTATTATTCTTTTAAAGGAAGACCTAGATGTGGTCTGATGTGGATAAAATCAAGAACATGTATCATTGGTGTTCTTTACCCCATTTCATCCTTTTATCCTCATTCTCTTCTCACTCCTACCCTTTGTCTCTCCTTTCTGCTGTCCTCGCACCTTTCATTAGCTGAACAGGAAATGGGCCCCTCCACTCCCCAATGGAAAGCCATTAAAACATAATAATATGCCTTTTCTCACCACTTCTCTCAGTCTCTCTCTCCCTCCAGCAACTTTTTCTGTGTCCTTTACAGGTGATAAATGATTCCTCGGGTGCAGAGGATGATGCTGTCGAAAATGACAATGTTAACAATGACCTTATTAAGAAGATGTGAAGCATCAACATTTTGATTTTACTTCTACAGATGCTAATAAAGCCATGTTCCTCACATAGTGGCTCTGTCTACAAAATAAATTCCAATTAAAGAGTCTTCATAATAACTGCCACATTGTGCGCATAAGACAAAAGAAGGAAGACAACTAATTTCTGTGCTGTGCGTTGAAAGTGTTTCCTCTATCATTTTAAAAGTAACCATTTGCAACAGTGAACCTTTCTTTAGAGCATAATGATGAAGTGTACATTTAGTGTACATTTCTCTCTCTGCTGCTGTGGATACTTAGGGTATGCATGCAAATTTAAATTGCAGCTTTTACCCTGCAGGCACCGTTGGCACATAAACACATCTCTGCAAGTAAACACAAAGGGTAAAGTGAGAATAGGAAACCTCAGAGACAAATCAAAATGGGGGTAATGATGTTGAACGCTCAGCCTCTCTGCCTTACAGTGAAGGTATAATGGTGAGCAAGATGCAGAGACCTTTGCACACACCTGTGTAGAGAAGGGGTGGATTTCCTTTTTTGTAACTATAGTATTAACAGGGTCTTTAATGGAAACAATGACATCACAGTTCTTCTGTTTAGATTTTTTGTCTGTGTTTTGATCATTTTCTTGTTTATGTTCTATATGTCCTGCCAATTTAGTTTATTACCTTGTGTTTAATTTCCTAGTTGATTCTTGTGTTCTGTTCTTTGTTCGTTAGGATCGATTTCTTTTAGATCTGTGTTAGTCTATTCCCATTGTATGTAGTTAATTTTGGTTTAGTTTAGCTCCTTTTGTGCAACTTAGTCTCAGTCTCTCAGTTTCCTTGCTTTCCTTCTGCCACAGCTGTTCCACATCTCCTCTGAGTAGTTCATCTGCGTCAGTATTAAGGATCCTGGATTATGTTTGTTCCTTGTTGAATTCTGTTTCCTTTTCACCCTTTCCATGTCCTTTTCTCTTTCCCTTTTTTTAATCTTGTCAGTCTTAGCTGTGGAACTTTAAGGAATTCTAAAAACGTTTATAGTAAGGTCCAGAGACTAAGACAGCAATGAGAGAAGGCTGATCCTGTGTCCGGTGAACCACTTCTCTGTTGATTTGGCAATATATTAGATGATTGTCCTACTCAAAGACCCACCAATTACCTGTTTTCAGTTTTCTGAAAAGGCCCCATATTTTTTTTACCTCCACCTTGGAGGTTATATTTTCACCAGGGTTTGTCTGTATGTCTGTTAGTTAGCACCATAACTAAAAAATATGTTGGTGGATTTTGATGAGATATTTATATATATGTCTGTAATGTGACCAGGAACAAGATATTAGGATTGAGCTGCCTTGGCGGAGGTCTGTGTTCTCCGAGTGCTTTTCTAGTTTATTTTTTAAATAATCTGGTATTAGCAAAAATAGGCCAACAGTATCACATATGCACAAGCATAGTAAAAAGCAGGCATTTCTACAAATTCATCCTTCATTTTACGTCAGACCTACCCATCAGTGTTTGTTGCTGAAAATCTCAATCTTAGTTTTGACTGACAAAACCACACAGTTCTAGGAAAGGCAAAGCAAATTTAATTGTATAGTACACTTTCAGCAACAAGGCAATTCAATGTGCTTTGGGTGATTAGGGGAGTTGGATACACAGCCATGGTCACTGGACCAAACGACCTCCCGCCGGTAGGAGTGCTAAATCACACAATCCATTTTCGGCTTTAACAGATTAAATAAGTCCTGAATGACTCAAAACTCTGCGGAAAGAATATTTGGAATTCCAGATTCCATCAGAGAGGGTGGGGGAGCCTTGAGGGCATGCTGCTGTGCTGATTACCACCCGCAAAAAGAGAGCGGTCTGTAGGAGAACATTGTTCGAGGCTAACGGTGGCTATTAGCAGCATCCGAAGTCTCACTGTTGGGGTCCCACGCACGCAGCTACTGCTAACTGACCAGCTATAACAGCTGGTTTCTCTGCTTTATCACTGGTCTCTTCAGACAATGGATTCAACTTTCAATAAAGACCTAAGAAACGTTCACATAAGATTGTGTCTGGGCAGAGATAAATTAGCTTAAGATTAACAAATTAATTTTGTTTTGATTGTCTATTTTACTGTGTTTTTGCTGCATTTGTAAGAATTAATTCTTCAATTGTTGGGGTATGAACAGTGTTTTTAAAGGTTTATGGCCCACTGATAAAGTGGTTTTATATCATCCAACATGAGGTAGTCTGTCCAACCGGAGTTTTTCCTTTATTCTTTGGTGCTACGCTACAACAAAGTGTCTCTAAGCTGCACTACATAAATTAGCTTTGCACGCTTGATCTTACTAGTGTGGCCTGCTTTTGCAGACCACCAGCTCTTCATAAACAATAAAGATTGCTATCTACGGTATTCAAAATACAGATTGGCTTTAAAACCGATAAACACCGAAACTAATTATCTAAGTCATTTATTTCAAATCAAATCAAACTTTATTTATAAAGCGCTTTTCATACAAGAAGTTGCATCACAAAGTGCTTTACAGATTAAAATGACCCCACATAAAACCACATTCCCTTCCCTCCCCCACAGATTTAAAAGCATGGTCACACTTATACCCCCCTTCCCCCAACCCAACTCCCATGCACACACACAGTTAAAAGCAACAGTAAAAAAGGACATTGGGCCGAGTGCAGATGAACCATTTAACGAAACGACATCAGAGGAGCCATCTGCCTCGGCAGCGGTAGATTAACAGCAGCAGCAGAGGCGCTGACACCGGGCGCCCAGTGGAGGCAAGGCCAAGACCCCCACCTCCACTCAAGCTCCACCTGGAGAGCACCCAGTCAGCCACAGCCGACCACCGCTCCCAGGGCACAGGGGAAACACTGGAACGGGGATTAAGATAAATTAAAGTATAAAAATAAACAGTAAATGAATGTGCTAAGATTAAATAGTAAAACACTGATAAAAATATAATCA
Source organism: Valencia hispanica (assembly GCA_963556495.2). NCBI lineage: Eukaryota > Metazoa > Chordata > Actinopteri > Cyprinodontiformes > Valenciidae > Valencia > Valencia hispanica. Next base: position 9,493,172 of record OY747715.1, on the reverse strand, counting down.
TACAAAACATGCAGAGCAATTAAACAAACAGTAATAAATAATAATCAGATAATAGCTAGGCTAAAAAGGTGAGTCTTGAGCCTGCTCTTAAAAACATGAACATTTTCCACTCCTGAGGACCCCTGGTAGCCTGTTCCAGAGGTGAGGGCCATAAAACTGGAAAGACGCCTTGCCATGCGTGTGTGTCCTGACTTTTGGGGTGACAAGGAGACGGCTGCCAGAGGAGCGCAGAGACCGCCAAGGTTCATATGGTAAAAAGCAGTTCAGAGAGAAAAGAACGCCCAAGACCATTAAGACACTTAAAAACCATTAAAAGAACCTTAAAATTGATCCTAAAACGTACGGGGAGCCAATGCAATGATTTTAAGACCGGTGTAATGTGCTCCTGCCTCCTGGTCTTTGTCAGGACACGTGCTGCTGAATTTTGTAGTAGCTATAAACCTGATATTCTCTTTTTGGGAAGACCAGAAAGCAGGGCATTACAGTAATCATTTCTATTCCGTATTGGCCCGAGAGAGAATAGGGCGGACTCTGGCAATGTTCTTTAGTTGATAAAAACCTATTTTAGTAATATTTTTAATGTGAGGAATAAAAGTCAGCTCAGAGTCAAAAATCACGTCCAGGTTCTTCACTTGTAAAGAAGGATTAAAAGACGGTGATTGTAGTTTTGGTAAAAGTTTCTCTCTCTGAGCGTCCGGACCGATGACTAAAACTTCAGTTTTGTCCTGGTTGAGCTGGAGAACGTTTTCTGCCATCCAGGATTTAATGTCTAAAAGGCAGTTAAAAAGTGCATCCATCGGCCGTGTGTCATCAGGAGACATGGAGATGTACAGCTGTGTATCATCAGCATAACCGTGAAAGTTGACTCCATGTCTTCTGATGACACTGCCAAGAGGGAGCATATAAAGGTTAAAAAGCATTGGACCTAAAATCGAACCCTGGGGTACACCACATTTAATCCTATAGACCTTAGAGGAGCAGGTATCTAAACTTATTTGAAACAGTCTTCTTAGTATGTCAGAATACTAAATTAGATCAATCACTGCAGTGGCCGATCCATAGAATAGGATCAATTCTCCAAAAGGTTATTGATTTCTAATTCAGCGAATGTTCTGCTTTGCATTGTAAATGGGTTGTTTGAACACAAACCAAAAGGCACTAGTTAGTCCTAATCTAATTACAATTAGTTTAAACTAACTTAGCTTCACTACCAAAACTCTTCAATATAAGTCTTGGTCTTTAAGCATACATATGTTGGGATTCTGTGACTGTGCTGGAGAGTGGGTGTGTGTGTTTCTCCTCCTACCTTCTCTGCAGGGTGTGTCAGGCAGCAGCTCCAGGTGTTTCCAATCAACCACTCATCATTCTCCAGTTTAAAAGGGGAGCGGATCCTGGAGGCTGGCGCCAGTTGGTTCTCGCTTCTAGCGTGGTATATGGCCAAAATTACTCCAGAGAAATCGTTTGTACTAATCTCATGATCAAGCTCATTCCAGTCCTTACCCTTTGCCTTCTTTGTCGATTCCTCCAGAAGTTCCTGCGACTACTTCCCGGAACCTTCCAAGCAGAAAATTTTCCTTCAGCCTGAGTCCTTGCCTGGTCAGCCGCTGCACCGCTTCCCCGCAGGTAACTCTCTCTCATACTCACCTTTGTCGCCGCCACTCCTTCTAGCTGCTTGCCTGTCAGCCCAGAAGACATCATCACCATCAGTTATACAAAGAGAATTTACCACCTTCCGTCATCACTCCCGGTCATCCTCCGAAATTCTCCATTCTGCTCATCTGTAAGACACACAAGGATTAGCAGATACCATTACATCCACCTCCAGCTAACCTCAGATCACGGGTTCCTACAGTCCCCTCTCTCCGCCATTACATTCCGGATACCAAGTAAGATCTTCCTCAATACCTTTTCAGGATACCACATAACAGCAGACCGGGTTTAACCTCTCACCTGTTTCCTCTCCTAGTCCGGTTCGCATCTCCTGGTTCCTCCCGTGACGACCCTCCAGTTTCCTCCTACTTTTCTCTGATCAGTAAACCTTTTAATATACAAGTCACTTGCCTGTTTGCTGACTGGAGCTGTAGCCTCTCAAGAGTCAAAACTACCGATCATGTCAACACATTCATACTAAACTGTGACATCATAATCAATTTATTGGTTATTGTTTCTACTTTTTTGCATATTTGTCCATTTTACAGTTTATTTTTGGTAGTTTTATTATTCATCTTTCTTTTACTTAGTTTAGTTGTGTGTTATTAGCTTAGTAAGTTTGTTGATTAAAGCATTTTGAATGAAAGTTTAATTTTTTGTTATAAACTCTTGTATTTTGGAAGTTTATTATTCCACGTCTATGTGTAGTAACTTGCTGTTCGAAGTACGTCAAGAACTTATTCCTTCATCTGTTTTTTACTTAGCTCAGCCTTATCAGGCAGGTAATCATAAACATTAACTGAGACTGAACTATTTGGCTATTATATTTCGTGGATCCCAGGTGGTGCCCCAAACGTAGTAATTTTGACACAAAATTATTAATCTTATTGATAATTGCCCTAATTGCCCTACATTGCCAAAACCTATATGAGTCACAGCAAGGGATCAAATAAAAGCAGCCAAACAATAAAATCAGAAAGCACAACATCAGAAACATAAAGAACATACTACTGTTATGACAGTCAAGCTATTATTAATAAATTAATCAAAGGCAACTATAAAAAAATGATTTTAGCCTTGATATAATGGAACTCTGTGTTTCAGTAGCTTTGCAGTGGTCTGGAAGTTTGTTCCAGATAAGAGCATAGAAACTTAAAGGTGCTTCTCTGTTTGGTTCTCAGGAATTTTAATTCTCGGGATGCTCAGTAGACTGGAATCAGTTCTGGTTACAGTCTAATGTGCGAACTCCACATCTTTACATTTGTAATGGTAGGGTAGACAATAATTGTTCCCAGGACACCTCCCTGACATGTAGATGGGATGTAATAGTCATGTACACTTGAGCAGCTTTCCAGCATTAAAGGTATTTTTTTTTATCTTCATTCCCATCCTAATAACTGTGTGAAATGGCAACATAAACACTATGTAGACTTTATGTCCTGCTTTGTTTGTTATAATTCAAGATGCTTTAAACTTTTAATAACTGCTCAGAATATATAGGCAGGTGTAGACAAGAAGCTGTTTTTGTGCAGCCATTACCTGACCACTAACCATACATCTTCTGTCACTTTGCTGCTGTTAAAGCCGAATTTCCCCTTTGTGGGACAATAAAGGATTATTCTATTCTATTCTATTCTATTCTATTCTATTCTATTCTATTCTATTCTATTCTATTCTATTCTATTCACCTGCCTGTTATTAAATTGCATGTTGTTTTTGTGTGTGTGATTTTATGAAGAAGAAAACAGAAATGGACTTCTCTTTCATGTCATATTTATTCCACAGGGATAAAGAAAGACACTGATTACTACTTAAAAGTTCCAAGACACATTGATCAACTTAAAAATAATAATATAAAAATATACTTCAGTTGTATTTCATTAAATTGGATTTTTTTGGTTTTCCACAGGCAGTTAAAAGCAATACTTTTATAATGTTGGCCGTTTCCCCCAATAAAAACGTTTGATTTGTGAGACTACTGCTGCAGCAGAAGATGAGTTTATTTTCAGGCTTTATGCAATTCTTACTAAGTTTACATTTTGAACAGTTGAGGTGGCATATGTGTCACTGCTATTCCTATTTCCATCTAGATTAAATATCAGTCAGATGACCAGCAATTCTAAAAATGGGCTGTGATGTAAGTTGTAGTACATTCAAGCCATAACATTTTTCTTGAGAGCTCACATCTACATTTTTCATATATACATAATTAGGAACATGCTAGTCCTACCATGCAGTCTTGCCTGGTTCACAGCCCGGTTCTTATGCCGAGTTTTTCGGCCGACATAGATAAATCTTTCGTCCTGAATAGTCATGAGTCATGAAAAAACGGTGACCGTGATTTGAAGATCTTTAGCCGTCCAGTGTGATGGGCCCTCCATCAGCTTATTAAGGACTCTCCCAACCAAATCCAGTCTCTGACAGTCTTCAAGCAGTGTCAGAAAATATACGACTCCTTTCTGCAATCGACCACAGACAACACACCCTGGGAGTGACGGAAAAAGCTAGCGATGAGCGCATAATTCAACAGTAGCAACAAACATTAGCAACAATGGAGGTTACACTTAAGAACATGTGAATTTATTGAGCTTTGGCAGCAAAGGCAGCATATAAAACATTTTATTGTTGCCATCTTGGGTATCTGTCGGCTTTAGTGGTGTATGCTTCTGTGAAGTTGGGGTTTCCTGCTAAAGCAAGAGGACATGCAATTTTTCTCACTAAAATCTTGGGCCGTACAGTGTGCCACCTCCCTATAGCTTGTGCTGTGTGACATAAAGCAGTCGTTTGGGGTTGCTGAAAAAGGACAGTGTGAACCGGGCTTTAGCCTGGTATTCAGGAGCATAGTAAGAATTCAATGGACTCCCCATTGCAAGTAATAGAGCATGAGAGAACCCAGAGTGTTTTTAGCTTGCACAAATTGTGCCAGTGGTGGATACATGACCCAGTATACTAGCTTTTAGCACCAGCATGGCCTGATCGAAGATACACATGGTGCTAAAGAGTTTTAACTGGTCCAATCATGAACATTAATGAAAGGATTGTTGTAGAAATGTGTTGCTGATGAATAGACCAAAGTTGGGGCACCTTGTTCTACAGATGATTTCAGCAGAAAGCTCTTTGGTGAGTACAAAAAGCATAGCAGTGTGATGATTTTCTGTTATCAAGAAGAAGTGATATAAGAAGCATAGCAGTGTCTTAAGCATTTGTAAGGGGAATATAGCCTTTAACAACCGGAGTCTGACTGGTGGAATGCACCTTTATTTAGCCATAGTAGTATTGGAAAAATTGCTTACTGATACTGGGGGATAAGATCTGATTGACAGGTATTACTGGCTCTTATCCAAAAGTATAGACTGGGGTCGAGTCTGGGGCTTTTTCATGTCACATTTAAACTGAAAGTCATTCTCAATGAGTATAAATGATTAAAAGCTGATGGCAGTGGAGTGTCAGCATTTCTTTTTGCCACAGAGAGTCTAGTGTCAGAGTTGGCGAAAGTGTTAACTTTTTCGAAATTTGTAGTGGCAGGAAATGGCAAATCTCCCCTACAAACTGAACTGCTTCCTCTTCTTTCCTTTCTCACCTTCATTCACCCAAGCGATCATTAGATGTGGCCTGCCAGACATCAGATAAGGAGGGTTTCATTAAGATTTCTGCTTGCTCTCCCTCCGTCCTTAACCCTTTAAGCCAGCTCGTCCACTTGGTCTCCCTGCTTGTCATCTTTCTCACCTAATGAAGTCGCCTCATTAGCAGAAGCCTGCCGGGCTTCAGACCGAACCGCCTTCGTTAAGTCTAGAGTTTTGTATTCTCTATCCACAGGCATCAGTCCTTTTTTTCTTTTTCTTGAAATGTTTCATTCACTTCGATATTTCCTGATCTATAGGCAGAAAAGCCACTACTCACGACACCCACCAGTGAGTGATTTCTGCCAGAAATGGGCTGGGATACAGATGTAGCCATTATAATCAGCTCCACTATTACACCATGACTGGGAAAATGCTTGCAGAACCAGGAGGGTTCACCACTTTTAATCATGACTGAAGTTTAGTTAGCATATGTATTGTTTACCAAACGGTCCATAGCAAAAAAAGTCACTGAACTATTTCTTAAATTATTTTCATGTTATAACAACACAATTCAATGGATACTGGGATTTTTCTGAGACAGAAAAACACAGAGGTGCAGAAATATGAAATGGATGTTTATAAAACACACACAAAAAATTACATTTTAAATGTTTTTATTAGTTATGTTTAACCCCCCCAAAATATCAAGAGATTTGTTTTTACAAGTAAAAAAATAATTGAGTATAAAACCCCATGGTCTGTGAAGCCTTGGATAATCTGATAGAGAACATGGGCAATAGACACCATCTTTAAAGCTCCAGTCTGGAGAATACATTTATGAATCAAAGTTTTATAGATGTTTAAAATGATAGTTTGGTTCAATACTATGATATACTGTTGGTGCTCCACAACATCTGTTATTCCAATAGACCCCTATGCATTTCAACCTGACAGCCAAATTTTTTTTAACCAATAGAATTTCCGCCTTGTCGGCTATTAATGAACTTGCATGCGCATTGCGCAAATATGTGAAGACAGGCCACTCCCATTTACAGTCGCCATATTAGTAAGAGAGCCTGAGTCATGGAGAAGTTGCTAACCTCTGAAATGTCCATAACAAAAATACAATTGGGTGGTGCTCGATAGCACTTACTGCTTTCCTCTTTGACTTGCAGTGACACCACAGGTGATGTGCATGCACAATTCTTGAGGGGTGGCTAGAGGGAACGGTAAAGGGGGAGAAGGGATGTTTTGAGAGGGTTCTTGGTACTTTTGAGTCAGGGTTAGAATCATGTAGAGGTTTTAAAGAGTAACTAAACCCCAAAACATCTTTTTTTTGCTTCTAAACTGTATAAATGGGTCTTTAACCATGCAATCTTTCAGTTTCTGGGGATGTTTTTTACATTTTGGTGTAAACTTGTTTAAATCTACACACGGTCCCCCGGTCCGTTGACCGGCCCGCCCCGACGCGGCCGGTTGCCGGCGGAGCCCGTGGGCTCGTCACTGCTGCCCCCCGGGCCCCTGCATAGTGGCCGCTGGATGTTCCCCTGGGGTTCTCCTTTTCTCCTCTCTTGGGGGATGCGGCCGGCCCCGCCCGGGTCCGCCTGGGGCTCTGGCGGTCCTTTGGATGTCTTTGCTCCAATCTCCTTCATGTCTGCATCGATTCCTGGGGGACGGATTGATGTCTTCTCACACCAACTATCGAACACTCTTATGGAGAAACCTTATATGCACCAGCATGCTAACACGCACACATAGATGTGGGGTCTCTGGTGTTTAAGGATATATTCTTGGAATGAGGTTATCATTACTAGAGCTTGATTAATCGGTACCATGAGTTTTTCTGTGACATTGTTGTTGTATTTTTATATCTATTTTTGTGTGATGTGGTTGTGTGATTCTTAGTTCACAATGTTTGGTTGGTTTTGTCGATGTTCCTTTTTCGTGTTTTGTTTTTCCCCCTCTCTCTGCCGTCCTGTGGGTATGGAGGCAGACTTCAATGTTTTCCTGTGTTTTCTTTGTTCCCTTTCCTCTCTTGTATTTTCAACTCACCCTCTCTCATGGTATTTTGTTTCCTACCTCTCTTCTTCATCTTCCTTCTTTCTTCTCCTTAATTTTCCGTCTCCGTGTCCATAACATCAGGAAATAAAAACCCCAACAATTAATAATAAAGATTTTTCACACATAAATCAAGTGGAGTACTATAGCAAAAGCTGTACTGCTCCGCTTGTGAAAGTAAATCTGTTGTGCTTCTACTTGGTACTGTTGTATTCTACTTTTTTAAGGCTATTTTTATTATGCAGTACATATGTGTTAATTATATCTTTTTTAAGCTTTAGAAGTAATAGGCCTGTTTATATTATTCAGGGTAGTAAAACATGACTCTGTTACCAGTATTTTATAGGGTTGAAGGTTTTAAGTAAACAAACTCTTGAGTAAAGATATGAACTGAAAGCAGGGAGGATCAGCTATAACTCTAAGTCATGTTATAACCCAGTTCATTGTAAGGTCAAGAGACCTGGAGAAAATAAATGACCTGTCAAGATGTAGAAGGAGGAGAGAGGAGTCACGTGATATGTTCTTTGTTCTTCTTGAAATAAAAGTGGTACAGCCCTGTAAGAGAACGAGTCAGACAGTCAGGTCTTGTCTGATTCCCATCTGCAGGTGCGTCTTTTCCAAAACAGATCTGAGTTTGTGTGATTTTTGTAATTCTTTGTCTCTCAGCTCTGGGTCTTATTTTGAAACAGTTCCCGTTGGGGTTTTTGGAGTTCGGCGCCCCCACCTCTCTGAGCAGGAAGTGAGTTGCAGAGCACATTGTGAGAAAAGCCGACAATATGGTGGAGGATGCGGGCATTTTGATTTGGTTTTGAGTTTTCTCAGGGCTGGGAGAGATTGAGTGTGAGTAATGAGTGTGGCATAACTGATTGATACAGGTGTTTGTGGCAATTGTAGTGATTTTGTGTTTTTTCTTTGAGTTCAACAGAGAATCGGAGAGCGACTGGATTGATCCTTGCTAATCAACACCCGGGTGGTTTTGTATCAATCTGAAAAAGCGCTAACACCAAATTAATAGGTATTGATCGATTTAAACGTTCTCCATTTAATGTTGACGTGTTGTTTTTTCGGTTGAGGGTCGACCAAAGTACGGACCAGGGGGCTTGAGAGTTGGCCGCTCATTTCCGATGGGACGCTATCGGAATCTCCTCGGCTGACAAACGGACAGGTAGACACCAGTCAGAGCCTGGGCGCTCTCTGTGTCGAGACGGATTACCTTGGAGAGGCCGGCGTATCTTCCAAACGCACGATTGAGCCACGTGAATTGGATTGTGTTTAAAGGTCCGGCTTTAGGTGGCTCCGGTAGAGGTTAGTGTTTGATGAGACGGTGAAAATTGTTGTTCTTTCTTTCTCTCGGATGAATGTGTGTGTGATTGGGGAAGTCGCGGTGACGGAAAGAAGCTACCATTTAGCTTCTTGAATTCCGGCCGCATATAAACTTCTCATTTAGGGGAACTAACCGACTGAATCTAAAACCATAATTCCTCTGCGAATCTTAAACGCCTAGACAATGTCCGCGCTTCTTGTACAGACAATAAGCGTAGAAGCTTGACATTGTAGAGGAATAAGGGAATATCATTTTCAGTCAGCTAAAGTACCACCATAAGTTAGCTTACGGCTAACGCACAGTTTGGATGAGTTTTTCGCCTGGAAATAAAGGCGTTCAACCTTGTGCAACTACGTAAACACGTCTAAAGCATTGTCGAACACATATATATATGACTGTTATTATGGATAACTGGTAGTAAACTCTATAGAATATATATAAAATAACTTTTTTATGATAACGGAGCGGTCACGTTTGGCTTCCGGTTGAGCTAGGTTGCTCATGATGACAGCTAATCTTTGGTAGCTTAGCTTCCGAACTGTATTTATTTGGCTCGGTTAAACAGTCATTCGAGTATTGATGGCGAAGTGTGGTTTTGTTGGAGGCATTTTGTTCTTGGTTGGTTTACTTATGAGTACGGTTTAGCATCATAGTGCAGAATTAGCCATCTGTGCACCGGCGTATTCATTCCGCGGTGTGACACGGAAGTTTTATTGGGCCGGACTTTGATCTGTCAGTGCGGCGGAGTTTTTTTTTGGAGCAAACTGTTGACGATTTTGTGTTGCAAAGCGAGTTTTTAAACGTATTTCTTTCGGTATATGTTTTAATGATAAATAAAAATTGCCTTATATTGGGAGAATTCTATTTTTTGTGTGTTTCACCAAACCCCAAACCCTCAACCCCAAACCCTATTAGGAATTCTTTGATTTTTAGATGAAACGGCAATAATCTCCGTATATAAATAAATTAATGATAAGATAAACAGTGCGTTATAAACCTTTTTAGCTTTCCTTCGTTTCGGCTTTGCCTAAAACATTATTAAGGTTAATGTTGCATGGATAAATAATATATAAACTCCTTCACTATAAAAAGAAATAAATTAAATAAATAAAAACTGTGCCTGCCTTTACTGTTAATTGCATTAATATTGGGATAAATTTGGGCCTAAAAATTGATAGTTTATCAATTAAAATAAATAATTTATAGTTAATATAAATAACCTATTTTTTTTTTTAATTTTAATCCATTTTGGATTTTTGTTACGAATATTCAATGGCAGCCAAATATAGGTTACTTCCTGCTCCACAGGGACGAAACTGACGTACTTTAGATGCCCAATTGTTAATATACATTTCTAAATTATATTCTGTTTTAGTTGATAAGCCCGGTAAAAAATAAAAAGAAGATAAAAACCAGTTCCAGGGCCTTATGACGGCCAGGGGGGCTCGTCATGGTGCCCGAGGGGATTATAAGAGAAGTCTCTCACAGAATGTGTTCTGGGGAGGAAAAGTGACACCTACTAAATTTAGTTAGCAACAAATTAGAAGGCACCGATAAATTGTTTTTTTTTTTTTTTGGCATCTGTGGTAAGGGGTCAAGCTACAGACCTTTCAAGAGGTCCCAGCCCCAGTCAACGTGATGAATGTACGACAGTTTTACAGGTCAAAAATATGCAGACGTTGGGAGACAAGGGGAGTGAAGGACCATTTAAGAATACCAGATCTCAGGTGTCACTGGGGGCAAGTGGAGGCCCTGATTTAATGCTTCCTTTAGTGAGAGCATCTGCGTTAAAGGACGCTGAGGAGAATAAGAAAATGGAGACTGCTTTGTTAAAACTACAGTTAAAAGAGGCTCAGAATAAATTGACTGACTTGTATCAGTCTAAGAAAGTGAAACAGATGGTGGCTGAAGCAGCACCTACTGTTGGATCAGCGACAGTGCTGCCTTCTTTTCCTGTGATGTATGCTGGAGCTGCGCCGAATAAGCCATTTACTGCTCCTTATAGAACATGGCAGCCTCGTGACAGGTCACGTGGCAGGGCCAGGTTTGGGGATTTTAGAGGCCTGGGGAGAGGGCAGCCGGGTGCTAACGGTTGTCACAGGTGTGGCTCCAATGAACACTGGGTGAGGGAGTGCCCACACCCACAAGGGGGCGCTATACCTCCCGGTCAGCCACCTCTACATATGGCTCCAATGACTCTCCCTATAACTCAACCATTGCCTGTTTCAGTGGGTGATCAAAGACTATCACATCCTTTTGTCATTGCTCAAAAGACGCCTGTCAATTTGTTAGGCAGAGATCTGCTTATCAAACTTGGTGCTACTATTCTATGTACCCCTGATGGACTTATGGTGACTTTTCCGAATGGACGTACGCATTGCTGTGACACCATGAGTGGTCAATTTTTGCTGAAGGATGACACTTCACAAGTGGCTGATATTTTCTGGGCCAGATTGACTACGATGTCTCCACATGAATCTTCTGCGGCTGACTTTCTGAGATGCTGGAAGCCTTGGCTGCTTGAACTCCAGCCTTTTATTCTACCGCCTGATCCTTTCCATGTGACCTTCCTTTATGAGAGGGGCGATCCTACTTTATATCAGGAACAATTTGAAACAGAACTTGAAGGCCAAAGTTGGTCTGTGGCTTCGGGTCCATGCTTTGTGGGGAGGAAGGGTATTGCACTGTTTGCTCATCTCACTTCAAAACAGCATAAATGGTATATGATGGAAGCTGAAGCACTTCCACACATATCACTTTTGTTGCATCCGAAACATCAAGCTAAAGATTTGGGGGGAATGGTTAAAAGGGGAGTTGAATTAAAGGATTGGGTTCACACCCACCTTCAGTCTCTTTTTCTCCTTCTACTCAGATGTACAAAATAGACACGCAGCTCTCAGATACTACCATTCTGGAACATTTGCAGCTTTCTAGAAATCATGGCAGAGAAAAAACAGATCATCCTGATGCAGTGGAGGCCTTAAAGGTCGTGCCTGACTCTTTGTGGTCAGATGGTCCCACTGATGTTGGTCTAGTGCAAACCACACCCATCACATTTGAGATGAAACATTCTGATCCAATCTGGCGTTCTCAGTACCCACATAAACCTCAGGCTGAGGAAGGTATTGCAGACACTATTGCAGGCTTACTTGAAGCTGGAGTTTTAGAACCATCAAACTCTTCATATAACAGCCCTATTCTTCCTGTGGAAAAACAAGGTACTGGTAAATACAGAATGGCACATGATTTGCGTGCTATTAATGAGGCCCTTAGAACCCCTCCCATTTCTACACCGAATCTGTATACAGCTCTGGCATCACTGACTCCTGATTTAAAATGGTTTACCTGCATAGATTTGGCTAATGCATTTTTCTGTTTACCGCTCCATCCTTCTGTCAGGGATATTTTTTCATTTACATTCAGGGGCAGGAAGCTACGTTATAGTAGGCTTCCGCAGGGTTTTGCTTTATCCCCAGGTATTTTTAATCAGGTGTTAAAGCAGTCATTAAGCACTGTACAGCTCCCTCCAGACTGTGTACTGACCCAATATGTGGACGATTTACTTTTAGCATCCCCCACCGTTGAAAAGTGCATAGCAGCGACTCTAGTTGTGTTGCAACATTTGGGAAAAGAGGGATTTAAAGTCTCCCGCGATAAGCTTCAGTTGGTCAGGCAGGAAGTCCAGTTCCTGGGGCGAAGGGTGACCGCTCAAGGCGCTGGACTGACGGACACCCACAAGAATGCTATTTTGGCCCATTCTAAACCTCTCACTGTTAAATCAATGCTGTCATTTCTGGGACTGATAAATTTTTCCAGACATTATGTGCCTAATTACACAAACCTTACCACACCACTCAGGGCTCTTGTAAATGCTCATGGTATGAAAAATCTGCATGCTAAATTAGAATGGGACATACCGGCTGAGGAGGCATTTATTAAGTTAAAACAGGCTCTAGCACAAGCAGCTGATTTAGCCACTCCTGACTATACATGTCCATTTTTTCTTAACACATCAGAAACAGATGAGGTGGTTAATGGGATTTTGTTTCAGAAAAAAGGTGGTCAGAGATACATTCTTATGTATCTTAGCATAAAGCTGCAAGCTATTGAAATGAGACAGCCACCTTGCACGAGACATGCAGCAGGAATTACACACCTAGTGGAGAAAACTTCACAAATTGTTACTTTGCGTCAGCAGCGGATTAGCAGAGTTTTGGAGGCACCAAACATTATTTTTACGCATGAAGGAATAAACATGGCTGAACAAATCACCGCCTCTGGGGAGCAGCATGACTGTGTCAGGCTGAATTCTGTTGCTCAAAAAATACGTTCTGATTTACGGTCTGATACCTTATCTACAGATTTTGTGCTTTATACAGATGGGTGTTGTTTTTAGAGATGGACAGGGCCAGTTAAAATCAGGTTTTGCAGTTGTTGAGCAGAATGGAGATTCACTACATACTGTCGTGTCAGGGAAGCTGGACGGCAAGCAGAGCGCACAGCGTGCTGAGATATGGGCTCTTATTGAAGCATGCAAATGGAGAAGAGATAAAGACGTCATGATTTACACTGATTCGAACTACGGGTTTTCTGTTATACATTATGAATTACCACAGTGGAAGAGAGCAGTTTTTGTTACTGCTATTGGGGTCACAGCAAGGCTGACACTGTTGACGCGTGGGGAAATAGGGCGTCATCGAGCGGTCTAATTCAACTTTAAATTTACAGCTGGCAGAGAACCTCAGGTTTCATCGCACCCGGACCCTCGCAGTGATCATCAGCATCTGAAGGGCCTGGTCTCCTTTTTCCTTCCGACCCCTCTCTTGTCCCTCACGCTGCAGCAGCTCTCTGCTGACCTGGGAAAATCTCTTTGCAGCGGGTGGTGTCGGTTCTGACTAGGCGGTGTCGACTGCCGAAGCCAGGAGGCGGGGCCTGACCCACCCAGAAGATTGGTTGAAGTTGCTGTAATCATCCAGTGTAATCTATATGTGCGAAAAAATTGGGCGAGATAAGCAATTTGGACTTGCTTTTCTCGAAGAGGGATTATACCGAAGAGAAAAGATCGCAAGAAATCAAACACATTTCACAGCAGGTTTTGACCACCTCACAATCGGTGGGGGAAGCTATTGGAGGCGGGGCCTGTCTGTGCATTAGTGTTTACTGGGGGAAATGTTCAGTTAATGAAGTAACTGTCATTTCAGTGAGGGCGATCTGCAGAAAAGACAGTAACTTTGGGAAAATAAAGACTCCACTGTACTGAATCATTTCATCACTCTGGTAGCCACCTGCTGCCAGAGAAATAAACAAGAGCGAAGACTAGAGAACAAAATAATAAAGACTGAACACTTACTAATCATTTTTCTTGTATTTTACAGGTTGTTTAACCAATTTTTATTTACAGGTGCAGATTGCTAGACACTGCCTAAGAGGGTGTCAAATAATTTTTAAGTAGTCGATTTGTAAGATTTTCTTCTTAATATTTAGTATTTACGGTTTTATAAAACTTTTTTAGTAATGAGATAAAACATTTTAAGGAGTGTTTAAAGTATAATCAGGTTGACTGACTACTAATTTGTGTTTTACTTATTCTTTTTTCATTATGATGTGGTTTTTGTAGGATGTTTTTAGGGTTGGTGACAATTGCTAGAGTTTGCTTTTACTAAAAGAATATTGAGAATTAGGTTAAAACATAAAAAACAATAATAATAAATAAAAATAAAAAAAATATTGCTTAAAGGTAAGGATAAAAAAAACAGACACTCTTCTCATTTTGAATGATCATGTTAGAAAGAGGGACAATTTGTTAAATAATATGTTTGGTAAAGGGAAGACTCTGGCAATGTCTATAATGGTTTCTTTAGCAGTATTTGTGTCAACTATGGTGTTATGTGGATGTTGTTGTATTCCTTGTATACGTTCTTTGCTCACAAAGTGTATTGAAAAAGCTGTTGGTGATAATGTGCAAGGTCAATATCTGTTGCTTCCTCACATGGAGCCTGAAGGGGAAGTACAGAGGAGTGGTCAATCTATTTGAAAAATAGATTGAAAGAGGGATTTGTTGTATTCTACTTTTTTAAGGCTATTTTTATTATGCAGTACATATGTGTTAATTATATCTTTTTTAAGCTTTAGAAGTAATAGGCCTGTTTATATTATTCAGGGTAGTAAAACATGACTCTGTTACCAGTATTTTATAGGGTTGAAGGTTTTAAGTAAACAAACTCTTGAGTAAAGATATGAACTGAAAGCAGGGAGGATCAGCTATAACTCTAAGTCATGTTATAACCCAGTTCATAGTAAGGTCAAGAGACCTGGAGAAAATAAATGACCTGTCAAGATGTAGAAGGAGGAGAGAGGAGTCACGTGATATGTTCTTTGTTCTTCTTGAAATAAAAGTGGTACAGCCCTGTAAGAGAACGAGTCAGACAGTCAGGTCTTGTCTGATTCCCATCTGCAGGTGCGTCTTTTCCAAAACAGATCTGAGTTTGTGTGATTTTTGTAATTCTTTGTCTCTCAGCTCTGGGTCTTATTTTGAAACAGTTCCCGTTGGGGTTTTTGGAGTTCGGCGCCCCCACCTCTCTGAGCAGGAAGTGAGTTGCAGAGCACATTGTGAGAAAAGCCGACAGTACTCAGACACCAATTCTGAGCTCCACACTGCCAAACAGGACACGTAAAAAAAAAAAAAAAAAATCTACACACGGTGGCTACTACGTTTGAATTTTGTGATTGGTGGAGAGTGATACATCTCTACGTCACAGGCATCGACTGTGTCACAGCAGCCATGGTCTCACAGACATGCCCCGTGGGTTTGTGTATAAAACTATTAGACATACCCCCCCCCCCCCCCCCCGTTTTTCAGGTTACCATTATTGTCACATTAGCACTTAGTTAGTATAGCTAACATACTGTTTTGAGCGTTAGCCTATGTTAACATTACCACTCAGAGACAGGACCCATCCTGTCTCTCTCTCCCTCAGTAGCAGCGCCAGCCTCAGACAGCGCTGACTCAGCGCCCTGAGCCAGCGGCTTGAATTGATACGGCTCGCGGCCGCTGGGCTCCATAAAGCCTCCCTCTACTCCTCTATCTCCGGTGACGACGGAGGAGATCCACTGGCTCAGGGCGCCGAGCCAGCGCCGCCCAAGCCCGGTGCTGCTGAGCCAGAGGGAGACAGGAGGAGTCCAGTCTTTGAGTGGTAATGCTAACATAGGCTAACGTTCAAAACAGATGAATGTTGATCAGATCGATCAGTTGCAAAACTGCCAACGTCGCTTTGGTCACTGTCCATGTTTCAGTGTCACATTAAGCGAGCTGTCACTGTCCTCCCGAACACACCCCCACGTTCCCCCCTCCGCTCATCCTCCATAGTTGGCCATACCCTCCGTTCTTCCTGGCACCGCCCACTTTGTAGAATTTTTCTAATGTTGTCTGGGGGCGGGGTTAGGATTTTTCATGGGGTTTAGTTACACTTTAAGTAGGGTTAGATTAGAAAACAATAGGCACATTTCCACTAGATGAGTTCTGAGAGGAGGAAAGGTGATGGAGAAAATCCACTGAGTTGGTCCTTTCAGCCATTGTGTCTCTACAAAAAATTGTCCATTCAATGAATTTGCTAAGACGTCAGCATTTCGTGACCGTTTCAGCAGTGAGCAACATCAATGATTAGCACCAAAGGGCACCCACAGCAGTAGAGAATAACACATCGACAATAGATGAAGCAGGCACGGTTGGCATGTTTCTGTTTGCTATGTTGTTATACACGGTGAAGGTCAGTTGTAGCTTTTCTAATTTTATTTTCCTTTCATTCTGCTTCGCCAGCAACTCTTCCAATTTTACAAATACCGCTTGTTTAGCGACGTGTGCAGATATATTTTCCCAATGAATTACAAACAATCAGCATTATTTAACCACAAGTCCCGCCCAGCGACTCTAATGGGCCATTCTGAGTACATACCCCAAGGCAAATTCTGGTTTGGTTCCTCAGATGGCCCAGAAAGTGGTCCTTTCAAACCCACTGGAGACAGGCATACCATGAAGGTCCAGTAAAATTACCCGAACGTTCTGATGGTCGAAACTGGGCTATTTTCCTAAGCTTCAAATATCTCACAGAGCTCTGTCCAATTCATCTTCTGAAAATGGAAAAAGTATGCCGCAACTGGAAGCTTTCCGAAAATGGCAGTCTACCTAAAGTGTCAGGGCAGGCAATGAGAGTGTTAACCAATGAGGCAGGAAAGAAGCTCATAGTAACTCAGAAAAAGCTGTAGAGCAGGGGTCTCCAACTCCAGTCCCCGAAAGCTACTGCTCTGCAACATTTAGGTGCATCCCTGCTCCAACATAGCTGAATCAAATGATTGAATCACATCTTTAGTTTGTCATCAAGTTTGGCAAAGGCCTGGTAATAGGTCATTCATTTGATTTTTGTGTTGGAGCAGGGATGGACCTAAAAGTGACAGCGAGGTAGCTCTCGAGGAGTTGGAGACCCCTGCTGTAGAGAGTCTCTGCTCTCTCTACAGCTCTCTAAGGCCATGTTATTTGTATAGCACATTTTCAACAACAAGGCAATTCAAGGTGCTTTGGGTGATTAGGGGAGAACAACAGTAAAAACATAAAATACAACAAAAGGAACTCGGTGTTTCAGCAGCTTTGCAGTCGTCTGGAAGTTTGTTTCACATAAGGGGAGCATAGAAACTGATAGCTGCTTGTCTATGTTATAATTCAAGGGACGATTAGTAGACTAGACTTGGGAGATCTGAGTGGTCTGGGGAGTTGGTATAGTGACAACAGATCTTTAATATGGTGCTAAGCCATTAAATGATTTATAAACTTGTAAAAGTATTTTGAAAGTATTTTGAAAATATTATCTGAGCTATTGGAAGCCAGTGTAAGTACTTTAGGACAGGAGTGATATGCTCTACTTTTCTGGTTCTAGTGAGGATGCGAGCAGCAGCGTGCTGGATCAGCTGCAGCTGTTTGATTGAATTTTTAGGTAGATCTGTAAGAACAATTTGACTTCGGATAAATGCATGGATTAGTTTTTCAAGGTCCTGCTTAGTCCTTTAATTTTAGAAATGTTCTTCGGGTGATAGAAGACTGACCTTGTTATTGTTTTTATGTGACAATGGAGGTTCAAGTCTGAGTCCATTACTCCACTCAGATTTCAGGCCTGATCAGTAGTTTCTTGCTGTATTAACTGAAGCTGTGTGTTGACTATTGATCGTTCCTCTTTAGGACCAAAGATAATTACTTCTGTTTGTTTCTATTCAGCTGGAGAAAATTATGGCACTTCCATCCACTCAGAACAAGGAGTTGTTGTAGATGATGATGGCTGTGGGCAGGAAGGATTTCCTGTAGCGGTCTGTATTGCAGCGAAACTGAAGAAGCCTCTGACTGAAGACACTCTGTTGTAGTATGACAGTCTCATGAAGAGGATGCTCAGGGTTGTCCATTATCTTTTTGATTTTATGAAGAATCCTTCTTTGCATTATCATCTCCAGATGTTCCACAGTTGTCCCAAGAACAGACCCAGCCTTATTTATCAGGTTGTTAAGCCTTTTTAAATCCCTGGCTCTAATGCTGCTACCCCAACAGATGACGGCTGAAGAGATTAAACTCTCCACAACAGACTTGTAGAAGATCTGCAGCATCTTGCTGCAAACCTTGAAGGACCTAAGCTTCCTCAAGAAGTACAGTCTGCTCTGTCTCTACTTGTAAACGGCTTCACTGTTCAGTCTCCAGTCCAGTCTGTTGTCAAGGTGAACTTCGACGTATTTATACTCCTCAACCACCTCCACTTCTTCCCCCATGGTGGAAACAGTGTTTGACTTATCCCTGTTTCTTCTGATATCTACAGTCATCTCCTTTGTTTTGTTCACATTCAAGGTGAGATGATTGTTTCCACACCTTGTCACAAAGCAGTCCACCAGCTCTCTGTATTCAGCTTATTTTCCATCTCTGATACACCCGACAATTGCAGAGTCATCTGAGTATTTCTGCAGATGACAGGTCTCTGATTTATACGGGAAGTCTGAGGTGTACAGAGTGAAAAGGAATGGTGAGAGTACGGTCCCCTGTAATGCTTCCATGCTGCTGACCACCTGGTTTGACACACAATTCTTCAGTCTTACAAACTGTGGTCTGTTGGTCAGGTAGTCATTGATCCAGGCTATTGTTGAGGGCTCCACCTGTGTCTTCAGGAGTTTCTGACAAAGCAAATCAGGCTGAATTGTGATAAATGCACTGGAGAAATCAAAGAACATGATCCTCACAGTGCTGCCTGCTTTGTCCAGATGACATTGGGTTGGTTGAAGCAGGTGGATGATGGCATCTTCAACTCCAAATCCACAGCGATAAGCCAACTGCAGTGGGTCCTGATGTGTTCTTGTTTGCTTACTCAGGGGTGCCGACAGGAGTCTCTCCAGGACCATCATGATGTGGGATGCCAGGGCAACAGGTCTATAGTCATTGATGACTGATGGGTGAGTTCTTTTTGGTACTGGATAAAGGCAGGATGTCTTCCACAACACCGGAACCTTCTCCTGTTAGGCTAAGGTTGAAGATGTGCTGCAGAATCCCACAGAGCTGCTCTGCACAGGCCTTCAGGACTCTGGGTCTCTGCATCCACGTCTCCTCCTTATTAACTCATCAGGGATTTGTGGCTTCAGTTGAGGTATTATTTCAACATTTGCAATGTTAATCAGCTGCTCCCGGCTGTAAACCACATTGTTGCCATGGTTATGCATCATGACAAGTTGTCAAAAAGTGAAAAATTTACAGCAAAATTCCTTCCAGCTTCACAGCACCAAAACAATGCAATGTTCCTCAAGAAAAAAGAGGAACCAATGTACAAAAAAACAAAACTTAATATATAGCCAACAGAGCCACTCCAACATGCAGCCACCCAGAGCAGCGCAATTCTATAATAATAATAATAATAATAATAATAATAATAATAATAATTTTTCTGTTCTGATAATAAAAAAATTGCCTATTGACACAAAGAAGGTACTGTCCTTAAAGGGAGACATAATATGAAAATTCCACTTTTTTAGGCCTTAAATGCTTTGTGTACTGAATTTAGAGTGTCTAGGAGTGCAAATATCATAAATGTGTTACTCCATGTGTTGTGGAGATATTTTTGTAAAATGTTTTGGGTCATATTTTTAAAGCCGTTCAGTTTTCTCTATTATCTATTACGTTCTCTGAACTTTTAGGTCACAGTGCTTGCACTGGAAGTGCCAAACTTGGTCATGGATTTCCACCTAAACGCAGAGCGAATTCGCCATCTTTATTTCTTGCTGTAAGTTTGTAGTCCTAGTTAAGGTATGCAGAAAGTCTTCATTGTCTTCATTTTCCTCTCGCTCAGAGTCAGACTCTGGCTCGAACATAGACGGCTGAATTTATTTCAGGGGTTACTGTCACAGGAGGATTAGTTAGTCTTTCCACTGATGCAAATAAAGTCTGTGCATTATTAATGTTTCTTTTAATGAATTCAGAAAAGAATGATTCCTTTTCATCTTTCAAAGTTAAGTGATATCTGTCCAGTCTATCTTTGTTGCTCTCATAGTGAACCTGGAGTTGAGTTTTCCACCATTTTCTCTAGGCTCGTCAACACTCTTTTTTTCACTACGTACCAGGGGATCCCTAGTCCATGGAAATTTCTTTCTACTCGAGACTACTTAACTGTGATTGGAGCAATGGAATCAATGATGCCTGAGATTTTAGAGAGAAAGTTATCTACCAGCTTGTTTACTGAGTTTGTGTTGTGTTGAGGATAAAGGGGACGGGGGTGAGGTGGGAGACTAAATTTGTTTAAAGGTTTTAACTGAGCTGTTCCCGAGAAAACACTTTTTTATAGTGGTCTCACTGTGGCTAGATAGTTTAGCTAGATAGTTTTAGAGAAGCTAGGACCATCTTTTGTCACTGCAACTAATTTAAGGGATATTTCAGAGGAGTTCTGGTCAGATTAGATTTTTTTTTTTTTTTGGCCCTTTATGCAATTGTTTATTGACAATTTGTAATTGGTTGTAGCAGCATCATGATGTGGGGAGGCTTTCCTTCAGCAAGGATGATGAGCTGAAATCTGCAGTCTGATATACAATGGAATGGTTTAGATCAGAACGATCCAGACCAAGTACAGACCTAAATCCTATTGGAAATTAGTCGGTAGATATGAACGCTCACAGATGCTTTTTTAATCTAGTCTGACTAAGCCTTAGCTGTTTTCCAAAGAAAAATGGGCTAAGGTGATAGTCTTTCATTGTGCAGTTTGTGAAGAGCAGTGCTGGATACATTTGTACAGGTCCTTCTCAAAAAATTAGCATATTGTGATAAAGATAATTCTTTTCCATAATGTAATGATACAAATTAAACTTTCATATATTTTAGATTCATTGCACACCAACTGAAACATTTCAGGTCTTTTATTGTTTGAAAACTGATGATCTTGGCATACAGCTCATGAAAACCCAAAATTCCTATCTCAAAAAATTAGCATATCATGAAAAGGTTCTCTAAACGAGCTATTAACCTAATCATCTGAATCAACTAATTAACTCTAAACACCTGCAAAAGATTCCTGAGGCTTTTAAAAACTCCCAGCCTGGTTCATTACTCAAAACCGCAATCATGGGTAAGACTGCCGACCTGACTGCTGCCCAGAAGGCCATCATTGACACCCTCAAGGAAGAGGGTAAGACACAGAAAGAAATTTTTGAACGAATAGGCTGTTCCCAGAGTGCTGTATCAAGGCACCTCAGTGGGAAGTCTGTGGGAAGGAAAAAGTGTGGCAGAAAAACGCTGCACAACGAGAAGGGTGACCGGACCCTGAGGAAGATTGTGGAGAAGGACCGATTCCAGACCTTGGGGGACCTGCGGAAGCAGTGGACTGAGTCTGGAGTAGAAATATCCAGAGCCACCGTGCACAGGCGTGTGCAGGAAATGGGCTACAGGTGCCGCATTCCCCAGGTCAAGCCACTTTTGAACCAGAAACAGCGGCAGAAGCGCCTGACCTGGGCTACGAAGAAGCAGCACTGGACTGTTGCTTAGTGGTCCAAAGTACTTTTTTCGGATGAAAGCAAATTTTGCATGTCATTCGGAAATCAAGGTGCCAGAGTCTGGAGGAAGACTGGGGAGAAGGAAATGCCAAAATGCCTGAAGTCCAGTGTCAAGTACCCACAGTCAGTGATGGTCTGGGGTGCCATGTCAGCTGCTGGTGTTGGTCCACTGTGTTTTATCAAGGGCAGGGTCAATGCAACTAGCTATCAGGAGATTTTGGAGGACTTCATGCTTCCATCTGCTGAAAAGCTTTATGGAGATGAAGATTTCATTTTTCAGCACGACCTGGCACCTGCTCACAGTGCCAAAACCACTGGTAAATGGTTTACTGACCATGGTATTACTGTGCTCAATTGGCCTGCCAACTCTCCTGACCTGAACCCCATAGAGAATCTGTGGGATATTGTGAAGAGGAAGTTGAGAGACGCAAGACCCAACACTCTGGATGAGCTTATGGCCGCTATCGAAGCATCCTGGGCCTCCATAACACCTTAGCAGTGCCACAGGCTGATTGCCTCCATGCCACGCCGCATTGAAGCAGTCATTTCTACAAAAGGATTCCCGACCAAGTATTGAGTGCATAACTGAACATAATTATTTGAAGGTTGACTTTTTTTGTATTAAAAACCCTTTTCTTTTATTGGTCGGATGAAATATGCTAATTTTTTGGATTTTTGGTTTTTCTTTACTTTTTTGCCAAAATCATCAATATTAAAACAATAAAAGGCTTGAACTACTTCAGTTGTGTGTAATGAATCTAAAATATATGAAAGTCTAATATTTATCAGTACATTACAGAAAATAATGAACTTTATCACAATATGCCAATTTTTTTAGAAGGACCTGTATATTAACTACCTGTGAAAATAGTTGTTCTAAAATATTAAAATAAATCTTAGATATGTTTATTTGAGCCATTCAAAGGCTCCAAATATTTTAAAAGAGGTGAGCAGGATGCAGAAATTGAAGCTACTGACACTGAACTACAGCAGAGTAGCCTAAAGCAAAGCACCGAATTTAACATTTAGGCTTATGTTTAGCTTTTAGTTTAGGCTAGGCTATGTAGTAGGGGTGCAAGGATTAAAAAAATAAAACCTCAATGTTTGGATCAGTTTGTGGATCAGACAAGGATCACAGATTTTTCGGATCAGCAAAAAAAAAAAAAAGACAAACAACTGTCTTTCGTTTTATTGTTCAATTCAAATATAGCCTATCAAATCAACTTAAAGTGCATTAAACACAATATCTTAATTTTAACATAATTAATGATTCCCCCAGGCTTGTCTCAGCACCTGCGCCAGGTAAGAGCCTGTGTGACTCTCAGAGGGTGCGTGTCTGCAGCACCAGACTTCTCATCTCCCAGTCTGCTGTGATGAATGAGCGGTTATTGTCACATAGCTATGCGTTCCCCTGGTTTTTCACTGTTGTCTGCAGCTATAAACACACTGATAGTGTTGGTGGTGTCTTCGGACGGATTGTCAGGGAAGCAAATGCGACGCTTTTCAGCGCCTCTCACTTTTTTCACGTCAGTTTGGGTGACTTGTGTAAATCGTGCAGATCCAAAGAGGGTTTTTTGTTTTTTTGGGGGGGGGGGTAACGTTTTAGCTTCATCAAATTCACCTTTATACATGGTGCTAGCTAGGTTGAGCCGGATACTTCTAACAGATAAAGCATTTTTGACGAGTACGAGTATGATACGAGTAAAACTGGTCAATATCTGTGCTTGTGCTGAGGGAAAATCCTTATTTGATAAGTGACCGTCTTCACGCTCTGTGATTGGCCAGTCACACATAGAGCCCGCCCCCCTCTCTCGCAGTCGAACACACAGACAGTGACTGAGGTGAGAGACAGGGGCGAGCTGAGCAGTGTTGCCAACTTAGCGACTTTGACTTTTCAGACCCCCTTAACGACTTTATTTCCAAAAAGCGCCTAGCGACAAATCTAGCGACATTTCTGCCCACCCTTAGCTACTTTCTGTGAAACTTTGTCGCCGATATTTCCTGCATGTTAGAGACCCAGCTTGCTCCTTCCCGACGCTCAGAAAGGGAATGATCTGCGCATGTGTACGCAGCATGATCAGACTATGTCCATTGACCAATCATAAACCTTTTTCGGTTCATTTCACCCACTCACAAACAACATTGTTTGGTAGTTAATGTTAATACAAAAGTAAAAAATAAATCTGCATGTATATAAAACCGATCTTTCAGCGGGAATTAAGGCAGAAGCTTGTCTGTACTACGCATCTCACACCTGTGGTGCATTCAAGGAACGTTCGAAATGTATGGTGAGTTCAAAAACGTAGGACATTTAAAACTTGTGACAAAAAAACCCACTGAAAATAATTTAAGCAATAAACTTCTGTTCAATGGCGGTTGGCAAGACACATTGGATGCATGCTAACTACGCCCTACTTATTTTTACAAAGTACTAAAAAACAAACAACATTTATATTCTCTCTATTAATTTAATCTTCTTGAGATATCTCAGCAAATGTATGTTTCAGAACTTTTAATCTTTTTAAAAGGTCTTTGATGTCCAGTTGCAATTTGATATCTTGTCAATTGTGTACCAGGTTTCTCAACAGGTTACTTCAGGCAAAATAATACAACATGTTCCACTCTTCTTGAAGACAGAAGTCACATTTCCCTGTAGCATGTTTCTCCTGTTTAAATAATGTATTATTTAAATAATGTTTAAATAATGTATTATTTAACCTGTATGATCAAATCCTAATCTAAATAAATAAAAAAATCTCCTTTGTTTCAATCGTCATCACGTGATGACATCATCATTATGCTAATTAGCGTATAACGTCATCTAGCGACATCTAGCGACTTTCTGGGGCAACTTCAGCTACTTTCTGTTGGAGACAGTTGGCAACACTGGAGCTGAGTGACTCTAGCTCACCTTGCTCTCTTCAGTCCTCCTCAGGTTTTATTCAGTTCGCATCTATTTCGGTTTGTATGATATTTAAAGTTACTTGGTGAACTTGTTTTGTAACGTACGCAGTGCATTTGACAAGACAGAGCTAAAAACAGCTCGTGCAACGTCGGTCACTGCCTTAACTTTGGCTGGTGATGTACGTTGGTTGGAAAACTTTGCTGGTACTGAACGCGGTGCTTTTCAGAAGAATACAGTGAACAAGGCTGCCATATTATTTCCCTGTTTGCCATCACTGGATGTTTACATGAATCACCAAGTTCACATATTAAAATATAAAGTCTTAAGACCACTTACTCACATATAGCTGAACACACAAAGTAGCCTATAGTCATATTTTCATTGTATATGGCTGTTCATAAAAATAAATGTAATGCTATAAATATTACAAATTAAGCTTTATATAGCCTACTGTATGACTTTGTGTGGGAAAAAAAGCCAAATACGTTATATAGCAAAGATCAATAAATAATTGGGAAAAAGAAAGTTTGATAATAAAAATAAGTAAATAAAAAAGAAAGTTGTGTTGAGTATGACAACTCTTGTTCATGCATATTTTGTAGTTCATAATTTCCTACTTCATGCGTTGTATTCGTTCACTAGGCTACTTGAAAATATTCATGTTCTGAGTTTATAAAAAAAACTCAAAACATCATGAGCATGGTATGGAGAAACATAAAACATTATCCTTAAAGAACTTGTACAAAGTCTTCCAAAAAATAAGTCAAGTAAATCAACTACAACACTATGAAAATTACTCTCTATTTGTTGAGGTGTCTATAGATGTTAATATAAATAATTGCTCGCAGGAAATCTCTGATGAGCTTTTTAAATACTGTTTTGTCGTAAAACACAAACCTTTTGTCTTGTAAATTAATTGCTTCACCTTCCCTTTTCACTTTACTAACTTCAATTTTAACTTGTAATTAACTAAATGGTATCCTGCAGTGTCTCAATGGATGCCAAAGCATGAAAGTAAAGATGTGGCAAGGTAAATAACCTAAATATTCCTCTCTCTCTAGGCTTCCATACATTTATCCAAAATAAAAACCATAATGCTTTGTGTGTTGCATTGGAATGGCCTGAACAGGCTTCGTTTCAAACTGTCACTGTGCTGCAGCTTTCATTTCAGGCTGTTTTTTTTTATAAAATAAATTTTTCATTTTTGAACGCTGTTATCACCACCAGCAGCCACGTCGTCTGCTTGACAGAGATTGGACTCAAGCTGAGGTAGGGAGGGGGAAGAAAATGGAAGTGGCACTGATGACAAGATAGTAAACAATTTGCTGGGATGGCAGGAATTACAGGAGAAATCCAAAATAGATGGAACTAAGTTCAGAAGGAGGGAAAATGTAATAACAAACTCAAAGATCAAAGAAATGATCAGAGAGATGGAAACTTTGTATAAGCAGAACAGACTGAAAGTCTCCAAATCACCTATTCAGTAACTGCAAAATTCCTCTTTTCATATGTGTTCGTTCATTATTATTCATGCATACAAAAGAAGCTGGAGCCAGCACGCAGTCTTTAATAGTACAGTTATCTTGCTTCAGGTTTTACACAAGGCAGTTGAAAATAAACCAAACATGCAGCTTACTGAAAAATGTGCTTGTCCTAACAACAACATACAAATAAACCCCAAAATGAAAAAAAAGGATATACAGGTCCTTCTCAAAAAATTGGCATATTGTGATAAAGTTAATTCTTTTCCATAATGTAATGATAAAAATTAAACTTTCATATATTTTAGATTCATTGCACAACAAATGAAATATTTCAGGTCTTTTATTGTTTTAAAACTGATGATTTTGGCATACAGCTCATGAAAACCCAAAATTCCTATCTAAAAAAATTAGCATATTTCATCCGACCAATAAAAGAAAAGTGTTTTTAATACAAAAAAAGTCAACCTTCAAATAATTATGTTCAGTTATGCACTCAATACTTGGTCAGGAATCCTTTTGCAGAAATAACTGCTTCAATGCGGTGTGGCATGGAGGCAATCAGCCTGTGGCACTGCTGAGGTGTTATGGAGGCCCAGGATGCTTCGATAGCGGCCTTAAGCTCATCCGGAGTGTTGGGTCTTGCGTCTCTCAACTTCCTCTTCACAATATCCCACAGATTCTTTATGGGGTTCAGGTCAGGAGAGTTGGCAGGCCAATTGAGCACAGTACTACCATGGTCTTTAAACCATTTACCTGTGGTTTTGGCACTCTGAGCAGGTGCCAGGTCGTGCTGAAAAATGAAATCCTCATCTCCATAAAGCTTTTCAGCAGATGGAAGCATGAAGTGCTCCAAAATCTCCTGATAGCTAGCTGCATTGACCCTGTCCTTGATAAAACACAGTGGACCAACACCAGCAGCTGACATGGCACCCCAGACCATCACTGACTGTGAGTACTTGACACTGGACTTCAGGCATTTTGGCATTTCCTTCTCCCCAGTCGTCCTCCAGACTCTGGCACCTTGATTTCCGAATGACATGCAAAATTTGCTTTCATCTGAACAAAGTACTTTGGACCACTGAGCAACAGTCCAGTGCTGTTTCTCTGTAGCCCAGGTCAGGCGTTTCTGCCGCTGTTTCTGGTTCAAAAGTGGCTTGACCTGGGGAATGCGGCACCTGTAGCCCATTTCCTGCACACGCCTGTGCACGGTGGCTCTGGATGTTTCTACTCCAGACTCAGTCCACTGCTTCTGCAGGTCCCCCAAGGTCTGGAATCGGTCCTTCTCCACAATCTTCCTCAGGGTCCGGTTACCTCTTCTTGTTGTGCAGCGTTTTCTGCCACACTTTTTCCTTCCCACAGAGGTGCCTTGATACAGCACTCTGGGAACAGCCTATTCGTTCAGAAATTTCTTTCTGTGTCTTACCCTCTTGCTTGAGGGTGTCAATGATGGCCTTCTGGGCAGCACTCAGGTCGGCAGTCTTACCCATGATTGCGGTTTTGAGTAATGAACCAGGCTGGGAGTTTTTAAAAGCCTCAGGAATCTTTTGCAAGTGTTTAGAGTTAATTAGTTGATTCAGATGATTAGGTTAATAGCTCGTTTAGAGAACCTTTTCATGATATGCTAATTTTTTGAGATAGGAATTATGGGTTTTCATGAGCTGTATGTCAAAATCATCAGTTTTCAAACAATAAAAGACCTGAAATATTTCAGTTGGTTTGCAATGAATCTAAAATATATGAAAGTTTAATTTTTATCATTACATTATGGAAAAGAATGAACTGTATCACAATATGCTAATTTTTTGAGAAGGACCTGTAGGCTACAGGTCTGAGAAGTCTCTCATGCCCCCCTCAGCCCAGGGCCCGGGACAAGAGACCCATTTGTCCCCCGTGACGACGGGCCTGTTCATAGGCTTGCCAAACCTGTAGGTAGCAATAGTTCCCCATAACCTATCTAATCAGAATAACTTTCCACTTTCTAACTTCTACACAGAGCAGTAAATGAGCTTGTAAAAATAAGAAAGCAGAAAGTGCTTGGACAATTAATAATGCCAACACAGTGGTGAGGGCATCCATGTTTTTTCTGAGTGTGAACACAGGTCGCACATGTGATGTCAAAGCATTTTTGTTACGGGCAGTGATGTCGGAAAACCTAAAACCCTGGTTATTTATGTCCACAAGCTAATGTTTGCAACTTATTAGCAAATCTTCACTTTGGTCAGAGGTTTTTGAAAGTAAAATGCAGTAAATCTGCACTTTCGTGTGGATAACAGGCTAAATCATTAAAAAATATCTCCATCTTGTGAGATACCCTGCTATGTGTGGACAAGGCCTAAGCTTACAGATCACATCTGCCTGACCTCAGGGAACGAGAGGGGGAATGTACTTTCAAAAGTTCTGAAAGATCTTGCGTGGTGCGAGATCATTGGTTCCTCTAACGGAACTTCCGATAATTTTACCAGATCTGTTATCTAACAAGGTAATTTGTTGGCCTGCTCCTTTCAGCCGTCGTGTCTCCATACAAAATTAGCCTTTTTAGGAAATTGCTAAGACATCCGCATATCAGGACTCTCTCTGCAGTGAGCACCGTCACTTATCAGCGCCACAAGGTGCCCACAGCAGCAGAAATGACAAGAGAAAGAAATTGAAGAAGCAGGGAGCGCTGTTTTGTTTCTTTTTCCTATGTTGTTATAAACTACTTCTCCAGCAACTCTTATTTTACAAAGTTGGTTGTTTGGCAGCGCCTGCTCATTTCCCTCTGAATTACAACTAATCAACATGACTTAACCACAGCTCCCGCCCAGCACCTCTACTGGGCCATTTCTGCGTACACCCCCCCAGACTGATACTCTGTTGGTTCCTGAAAGGGCCCTGTCGGCCGAGCCTGGTGTAATGGAGATGCTCACATACTGTGAAGTTCTGATAGTGGAAAGGCGCCTCGTGTAAAGCTTTAAAAATGAATAAAATCACTTTAAAATGTGATTTGATTTTATTCCCCTTAGTCTCCTTGCCACATTATGGACTGTCTTGTGCTTGTAGTTATCCAGCTGTCCTTTCTTTCCCTCGTTTTGTCCCAAAGATCCTGGCCTTATTGATGTCCCAGGATTATTCCAGCCCTGCCTTCCCCATGACAGATCTCGACAACCCTTGCTCTGAAACTTGACTTCCAAACTTCGCCTGCTCCCTTTGACAAGTATTCTTACATCTGCTTCTCTATGTATGATCATTACCTGATTTATGACCATTTGTTTGGATTGTGGATGTTATTCTGGAGTATTTCAGTGTCTGTTATGCTCACAGAGTAAAATCCAACACATGGAATAGGAGCGTCAGGTCCATTCTACTGATTTGTCAATAAACGCATTTATTTCTATGACAACTGTGTTTTGGCTGAATTTCCAGGTCCAGTTAACTGTTTACATAATAATTTTTTTCTGGCAATGGAGAAATTGTGACTAAGGTAAGTTTTTGATATCGTAAAGGATACTTTGAGGCTAAGCAGACCACTGTCGCAACATAAACTTTACTATGAACTTGCTTTTGTTTTATTTGCATGCAAATATTTTTATAACAACAATTGAGATATTAAGAAAGAGTGCAAAGTGGCCTACTTCCCACATATTCAGTAATGAAAAGTGTCATTCTGAGGTCCCCAAGCCCATCAAACATGCTGTTCATCCGTTGATCAAATTTTTAAGACTATTAAGTGTAAAGAAGCTAACTCTGTGCAAATGTATGACTTTCATCATGTTTTTTCAGGCCTTCAACTTATCATAACCCCCTGATGGCAACAAGCAAAAAAGCCTTTTCTGTTTTTAAACATGACAGGTAGAAGCACAAGCAAGGCTTCTTGCAACACTGCTTTCCTGCTGAGGTTGGATGCAGTAAAACAGTCATTTTAATTTTTTCTAAAAATATTTTAAGAGTTGAGGGACAAAAATGTCAAGTAATGAGCCAGTGTCTAATCTATATGGTGTTTTTCACTTAGTGAATTTAGTTACTGAAATAAATGAGTAATTCAATACAATTCATATTTATTGAATATGACTGTATGTTTTTTCTGTTTATTACTGTTACCTTGACTAAGTTTTGGATAAAGAACCCATCCATCCATCCATTTTCTGTACCTGTCATTCGTGTGCAGGGTTGCTGGTGGACAAATAACATATGTTTTTTATAAATAAAACTAAGTTGACATACCTTGATGATTAAGATGCAGATAAAGGGATTTCCCATTAGTGTGATGCATCTGTGTGCCATGACAAGGCTTGTAATTTAATATAAAAGATGCCAATTAGACCAGAATATTATGCAAATTATTATGAATGAAATCATTCTCTTACTGCATATTAAAAAGTCTGAAAAGGTTGTCAAAGACATCAGACCAATGGATGAACTTGTTCATCAGATATTGTTCCTGCAGAAAGCATTCATAGAGGAAGGTGACAGACTGTGTGGGTTTTTGTTTACACAATTAAACCCTGACAGGGATGCATGTGAGGGAGAGGCCGGTCGATTTAGCACAAAGTGTCTAATTTGCAGAGGGTTGAAAGTAAGCTGCTTAAAAGCATATGAAGTTGCACTCTGTCGGATGGTTCTGTGTTATTTGTCGGCAGCCTGTAATTACTCTGTCTGGACTTTATTGCAATGCGCATTCTGAGATGAAAAGAGAAGCGGGATCAGTAGAGAGATAGAGGAAGAGAGGGCACAGATTAAATCAAAGGATGACGCCGAGAATGAATCAAAGGGAAAAAACATGACGCTCAAGACTGATTTTTACAGTAGTGAGGCTTGAAATTTTGTAATACTAAAGTGGGATATGACGCACATACTCTTCTAAATATCAAAATATGGTTATTAGGATGTAACAACATGCAAAGGCTTTAAATATATATGATCAAAGTAGTGTTTGAAAGAAAAAGCTAATGCAAACGCATAAGTATTGCGACACCACATATCAACTATCAAAACTACGCTGGATAACTAGCTGAATTGTTATTTTGAAGAAAGTCCTAACTGCAGGTTGAGGTTTAAATATTTTAACTAGCCAAAGAATGTAACAAAGATTAATACAATGCAGTGTGAAAATTCAAAACAACATGAAATAACGTTTTAAAGAGTCCATGGTTTCCTGGACTCCTTGAACTTTGTCCGTTTGACTCAAATCTATAAAATCTCATATAGCCCTTTATGATAAATTTCTCCTGAATGCTTTCAGACTTTAAACCACACCACAGCAACAAAATTGCCTTGGTAAAGGTTTTGAACTTCTTAACTTCTTTGTCTGGTGTTGAGCTAAGCCTTTTCAAATCTGATTTGGCAGACAAGGACTACTTTGTATCATTTGGTCATTATAAATCTGGGTGAATAAAAATGAATTATGGGGTTCTTCAGGGGCCCTTTCTCTGGCTACTTTTATTTAACATCTTTATGATCACACTAGCTTAGATTGTAGAGCACTACAGGGTGTCGAACCATATGTATTAGGGATGGGCATTCGATTAAACTGTCATCATCGATCATCGGGAGAATTAACGATCGATTTTTGATTAATCATTGATATTTTTATATTAAGATTCAGTGTTAATAGGCTATATTAAAATGCAGTGAGAATAGAAAAATAGTGTGCTTCCTCATTGAGATCTTCATTACAAGTGGGACACCTCTTGTGGAAGTTAAACGGAATTAATTCACGGTAGTTGCAGAAAGAAAATATGCGCTATAAGCAGTGGAGCCGACAGCTAAAAGACGGTAAGCTACTCATTAACACAACTGACGCTCATATTTTTTTTCTTCTCCAAAAAAGTAAAAAAAAAAAAGTCATGTTAAACAATAACTTAATAAAAAAAAAATATAATACTTCTAGGTCTTATAGTTTTGTGTTACATTTGGTAAAAAGAGTTGAGAAAGAGGATGAGAGAGATCAGCGTACCTAACAATAAATTAGGCTCATTAACAGAGTAAAAAAGACAAAAACAAAATAAACCGTAACTTATATACAACTTTAGCAGCAGTCTACTGATTTTTGTTGAGAAAGATGAGCATGTTAACGTGCGCTGGGGTCAGATGCAAAAGGTGAGCAGACTGACGGTCACCAGGCTGCTGTCACGTCTGACCTGCAGAGCCGAGATCACCTGCTGTGAGGGGACAGACGTCGCTGTGATACATATACCTCCGTGCTAACTGGGCAAGCCTCTGGAATCTTGTTGAATTCATTTTCCACCAGTCTCTAGGGGTGCAATCCAGGGGTGGCGGAGCCTCCCTCACAAAGTAACCGGGGAGTAAGTTTCTCTGCTCGTTGTGCATCTCGGCTCCTCCGTGCTAACACCGACTTGAAGCTAGGTTGAGACCAAGAGGAGGATGCTCCGCTTCTAACCAGGGTCGGAAGTGTGTTCAAGTACTTATACACAGCTTCGCAGTGTTGGCAGTGAACCGAGACCTATTTGTTAGTTTGTTTTTTAGTCAAAGTGGTCCCATGCCACACTTTGCTGCTACCTCTTTATGACAATGCTACTTTTGAAATACACAGAAACTGGCAAGAAACTGAGTCGGCCTGTGGGTTTTATTTTCAGTCATCGCCCTCGTGGTAAAGTGTTTAATTACTGCCACATAGCTAAATTAATTGCATTCCTTCAAAAACTCACACTACGCAACAGAACATGCATTATTTGATCGGTAAAAAAAATGTCATCAATGAAATTCTTAATGATCAATTAATCGATCGTCAATTAATTATGCCCATCCCTAATACGTATGCCAAAGATACATAAGTTTATATCACAATATCACCACATAACCCAAGTCTACTGTCTGACTATGGTCAGTGTGTGGATGAATCAGAATCTCCTCCAGGCTAATGCGGGCAAGAATGAAACTATAATTTTTTTGGAACCATGAAAGTGAGGATTGTAGTCAGCTCAAAAGTAGCAACAATTAAGCTAAGAAACCCCAGAACACGCAAGGATCTTGGATGTTGTTGTGAACTCAGATCTAAAGTTTGACAATCGCATAAAGTCTTTTACTGAATCCCATTAATTTCCTCTTAAACATTGTCAGAAAAAAATGTTACTTGTAAAAAAACAGTACAAAGAAAACTGATGCATGCCTTTATTTTGATTAGGTTAGATCACTGCAGCAGTCGGTGCATTTACATGCACATCTAAATCAAGCTATGGCAATAATTGAGCTAATACCCTTACCAGAATGGGAGCCTTTGTCCGAACTTACATGTTCAGTAGAAAATTGAATTGTTGAATGAAGTGCGTTCAATTCTGCGAAAGATAGAGTAGGTGATTCTGTAAAAACTGTTAGAGCAGGCTGTATTTTGAAAAAAAGTCCAACCCCCTTTTTCAGACATCCTCTCTACGCCACGCCTCCGAAATGCAGGAACGTGCACTGCTTGTTCCCGTGGGTTCATGTATGTACTAGCGCTGTGTAGCGTCGACAGACGATATGGCGCATTCACAGGTAAAAAGTGTATGCTAATGTATCAACTGCAGCTCTTGCTTCCATTCCTGCTTACTGCTCCAAACCAAGAACGTGCGAAGAGTTTACCAAGAGGGGAACGCACAGCTGGGGGAAGTGCTGTGAGAGGGGAGTTTTATTGATGGCTCAGGAGCCAAGCGTCCTGACCAGCCCGTTCAAGACAATTGGACGAGATTTTTCCAAGATTTTCTGCTTCAGAGGCAATTATGATTCTTAGTTTATTTGACGAAACGTCTAACCTATTGGTTGCTGTCGGTAAGTGAAGAGCATTTCAAGCAACACTGCAAAAAGTGTTTAAGAAAAAAATCTCCTACCCCACCTTTAAGTGGGACAACTTGCACAAACGCTGGCTGCCAAATACTTTTCTGTCCCGGTGTGCATGCATTTTAGTCGGACTAAAGCAATAATATGGTGTTCTCTTACTGCATGTAAACACAATGAGAGTCTTTTACTGCTCTCTGAAAAAACAAAAACAAAAAAATTCAGCACTTGCAGCTCATCCAAAATGCTGTTTCCTCAGATCCGACCAACACCAGGAAAAAATATTATTTTAAAATCGTGCTATTGGTCTAAAAATATGTTTCTGCTGACAGCAGTGTTTGATTATGGAGTCTGACTGATGAAGTATTTGAAACATTTGTTATTTCAATATAGATAATCTTGTGTACGAGGTGCAAAAATCGCAAAAATCTTAAGATGTGCAAAAAGTAAAAAACAGCAACAAACTAAACGTATATAGAATATATATTAAAAAATACAACTCAAGACACACTTATTCAAAAACCCTTCAAAGCATTTAAAACTCATTTACAGCAACAATCTTCTGGTTTTGTGCAACATCAAACAAGTAATGCAGAGGATTTAAATACACATTTTTCTTCAAGATTTTAATGGGGGGTTTTTTATGTTTAAAATTCACACTTCATATTGTAAGCCCTAAGTAAAACCTAGATCCTCTCCACCTCATACTTCTGTTGATGGAAGGCAATTATTTCAAATGATTCTGCTAACTCTGCTCTGGCTTTTATCTATGCTCTCAGCAAACATATTGTATGCTCCTTTAAGCACCTAAAGGGTTTGTTTACCAAAGCGCTACACTTCATATTTCTTCATTTTTAGCCAAGTGCCACTTTTTAAGTGGATCGTGAACAGCTGTGCGAAGAATTGCAAATCTTTTTATTACTAGTCTTTGTCTCTCTGTTTGATAACATACTATGCTAGTGTATTTTTTGTTGTTTCCAAATATCACTATTGATGGTACATTGTTGTGATTATGAGCATATTAGGACAGTAATTGATTCAGGAGCTTAAATATACCAAAATTCTCTACAGACCAACTCTGTCAACAATGCCCAAAAGGATTTGTTCAATTTGAACTTAATTTGGTCTATATACAGATTTCAAACATAATTGTCATACCTATCATCAATGAGCTGGTACATCTAGAAAAGAACCAGAGGGCAGAAGTAGTGCAATCATGACAGGAGCATTATTGTCGTCAGGCAGATGCTGAGCAGAGTTAAATAAGTGTCCTGAAGTGTCCAAAATGGACCGTACACTCAAGAGTAAAAGCTTAGCAATTTTTTTCTTCTCACTAAAGCAGAAGTTCCATCTAATAAATAATCAGTTGTATTCTGAAGGCAAGGCAAGGCAATTTTATTTGTATAGCACACTTTCAACAACAAGGTAATTCAAAGTGCTTTACATGATTAAGGGGTAAAATAAGAATAGCAATAAAACACAGACAAAGCATATAAAGTAAAAACAGCAATAAAGCAAGAAGCATACACAGATACATCAAGGCATTACAAAGCATATAATGTGAAGAAAGTCATGATTTTTTTACTTAAAATTCAGAAAGGTTTGTCTCATTAGACGTGATCACATCAGACTGACTTGATGTGATCAGCAGAGGACATACAAATAAAGTTTTATCTTTTGAGGAAAACATTTTATTGTCAGGGTTGGTGTTTTGAAATTGTGGGCAAATCCTTGAAACAAATATCTTCTGATTTAATTGAGTTGTGCACTTGGTGACTAATTGCTTTACAATATTTGCTGTCATGTAGCGCCTTGAAAAAGTGTTCAGAACACATGAAATTTTCACATTTAGTTGCAAAACAGAAAAGGATACTTACAGCATGATACTGCTGGTAACATATTTCACAATTGGGATGGTGTGCTCAGGGTGATATGCAGATTCAGACTTTTTCCAGACTTAACGTTTTGCACGTGCTCTGAAAGTTCAATCTCATATAAAACCTTTTGACCTGTGGTCCAGTTCACTGAACAGAGTCTTGTACTGGCCATAGAGCATAGAGGTGCTGCCTATGTATCCATGCCTGCACCCAACAGCGTCTATTACTTCGCTAAATATCCTCTCTCTGCTGCCAATCGAAAGCAGCGGCCACAGCTGCTAGTTCTTCTTCTTTGTAATATTGTACCTGCAAAAAAATACAGCTGTAGTGTTCTATGCATTATTGAGTCTCTGTTATGTAATTAAAGACTCTGAGACTTTCATGGCTTTTAAAACAAAACATAAATGTTGGCTAAAGAGGAACCAGTCATGTGACCACTGACAATTGTTCCTTTCCTTTGTCTCAAGTACTTAGTTGCAATGACAATTTCTACTGTCCTTGTGTGTTGACAGTGTTTTATTTCTATTCCTTTTGTTTTTTCTTGTTGACTGATTTTTTATTTTGTTTTATGTTTAACTTCCATGTTGTGTGGATGATATTTGTATTAGTCTTGTGCTTCTAATTATTTTTCTTGATCTGCTAGCGACTACATATGAAAATTAACCATTGGCTATATCTGGCATATTTACATTGTTGTGTTCATTAATGTGCATTGTCCCTTTATATAACTAAATAAAGAAAGAAAATGACAAACTTTCCTACAAAATTGTTCCAGCAGATGTGATGATCAAGGCATTGAATTTTGGATATATTGGAATGGCTTCCTCTATCCCCACAAAAAGTGCCAAAAGCTGTAGGATTTTCTTACCAACGACTTGAGATGACCTTCAGTTGCTTATAGGGGTGTTGTACAACAACTATTTTTGTAAGGTGGTTGTAAGTATATGCTTGGAGAATTCCAAAGCACCCTTACAAAGAACATAAGAACTCGACGGCCAGCGTACAACACAAAAATCACCTGGTTTTCTCAAGAATGCTCCAAGTTGCTCTTGCAAATTAAATGGCAGCTGTACCCACTTCCTAAAAGACGGGAATTATCCCTCCCTCCACAAATGTCTCTGTACTCCAGATTTTGTACAAACTGGGAGATTCACATGATCCATTGTTTGTAAGAGCATTTGTGACCTTAGCTTTAGGAGTGCACAACTTACAAATATACTGTCAACAATTTCTCCCAACTGAGTTGCAGATCTCTGCAGCTCCTCTAAAGTTATCATGGACCTCTTAGGTGCTGTCTGATGAATGTTTTCATTGTTGTTTCTGGCAGTATAGGTGGAGCACATTGTCTTGATAGGTTTCCAGTTAGGTCATGCTCTTACCATGGTTGAATGATGGGTTGTTTTATATCCTAAACCTGAATTATCCTTTCTACTGTGTTCCTTGGTCTTCACGAGGCTGTTTCTCTACTGGTGCGCTCTTGCAAAGTCTAAACCTTTCACAGAACAGCTGGATGTGTCCTCAAAAGAAAGCACACAAAGATAAAATTTGTTTACTTGGCTCAGTGTTGGAAATAAGAATTAGTTATCAGTCTCCTCACCTGGTTAGATGAAGGTTAATTGCAAATAAAATATATAGATACATTTTAATAATTAGGTGACTTCTGAGGGCATTACTTTCACTGAAATATATTTAAGGGTACCAATGTAAAGAAAGTTAAATACAAATGCAAGCCACATTTATTTGATTTTATTTGCAAAACCATCAAAAGACCAAGTACATTTTTTTTATTTAACTTCACCTAAATGTTCTATGTTGTATTGGAAATTTGAGGTTGTAGTGTGAAAAAATGTCAAGAGATATGAACACTTTATCAAGACACTGTATATTGATGTAGATGGTACAGCTGATGGTGATCCTTCAGTGTAAAAAATAAGACATTTCTTAGCAAAGGAGATATTGTTGTTTATTGTTTTATGCATTCTATCATCCTGACTTACAGTATCTGGGGACACTGACATTCATCTGTTACAAGGAATCTGCAAATACAGGCTCTTGAAAACTACTTTTTGAAGGAGAACATGATCTCATAAATTTAATAATTTATGTTACCCTTTCCTGACTTTCAGTTACAAATGAAACTAGAAACTCGGATTCAGTCTTAACATGTATCACCAGAAGATAAATATTTATTTTAAATAATTTCTATCCTAAAGCTATGTGCAAGTAGCCTGTGGATTAAATGGAATAAGAACATGGCTGAAGTTTGAAAGCAAAAAACCTTTATTTCTATTAAAGTCACTAAGTTCTACTAGTGCATTCAAAATTTCATTTATCCTTAATTATACATGCATCCAGTTTAGTAATATTGCGGACTATTATAAGTAACTTGTGCAGGATTTTGAGCAAACAAAAATTTTAATCACTTCCTATGAAGAGACAACATATTTGAGCCTGCAGGAGAAATGTTGCACTGATTTTTCTTCTTCCAGAGAGATGTCATTTTCTCTTTTTTTTCTAGGAGCAAACCACATGAGCAAAAATTGCCACCTCCACTAATGTGTTGGTCAGTCTACCCTAAGATGTAGCTGTTTGACACATCAAACTGAAATAATCACAGCCAACACAGAAAGGCCTACTTGCAGAAGATTGCCCAGACAGCGAATATTGCTGCTGGGTGCTTTTATCACCATATGTGTCGTGAGCGTGTTGTGAGATGTGTAGTCAAAAAGAGTGGGTGTGCCTTTATTTCAGATGGCATGCGTTATCACCTGCCAGTACTTTGCCAAACAAAAACAAAAATGTGGACATGTGTTACTCCAGGGGATGCATGGTGACAATGCTGCCTTGGAGTAAGAAGGTCCTGCAGAATCTTTCTGCAATGTGTTTGCATGTTCTTCCTGTGTATGCGTGGGTTCTTCCCAGGTAATCCAGTTTCCTCCCACAGTCTAAAAACATAATTGTTTGGTTAATTAGTCTCTCTAAATTGCCCTTAGAATGTGTGTGTATCGAATTTGTCCTGTGTGGACTGGCGACCTGTCCAGGGTCTATTCCAACCTCTCACCTAATGACGAGTAAAGATAGATACCTTCCCCCTGTGACCCTGCAAGGCCAAGCGAGTAGAGACAATGGATAGATATGTTACTCCAGGGACTTGCAAAATTATTTATACCCCTTTTAAATGTTCATATTGTGTCACTTTACTTCCAAAGCTTCATTGTTATTGAGATTTCATGTGTTTGATAAAGTTTTTGCAACAAATCTGAAAAGTGCAGCATATTTATGTATTCAGCCCCTTTACTCTGATACCCAGACATAAACTCACAAGAGAAGTTAGATTTTGAGAATATTATTGAACAACACAGCATCATGAAGACAGAGGAACACAGCAGACAGGTCAGGGATACACCTCTGGAGATGTTTAAAGCACAGTTACATTTTAATGCAATACTTGAATTTTTGAACATCTCAAAGAGCCCTGTTAAATCTGTCATCTGAAAATGGAAACAGTATGGAACAAACGCAAACCTACCAAGGTATGGCTGTCATTCTAAACTGACAGGCAGGACAATGATTCCATCATTCAGAGAGACAGCCAAGAGGCCCATGGTCAGAGCCGGAGTAGGACTCATTTTCAGCCCTGGAGTTTCATGCCTCAGACCAGCCGGCCTTACAGTATATCACAACCTATTATTGTTAAAAATCATGTAATTATAACCTTACATGTTAAAGGATCAGGGGGCTGGATTTCTAAACTAAATTATATTCATGTTCAGTTTTGTAATTGTATTGGGTAATGAAGCATTTTAAACCTAGAAAAATGAGCCCACCCATGTTTAATCCCATTATCTTGAACAGTCTGTGTGCTGCAAAATAGGCTGCGATTCGGTGGCCGAATTTCCAGCGCTTACACGCGGATGTGACATCAATCTACAATTCTTGCGCGTTCTCGATTTAACAGGAAAAAGGAAGAGAAAGAACCCGGACTTCAGACGCGGCTGATTGTTGTCAAAGATATTTACTAATTTTACACCAAAGTCAACACTATTACTTACTTTGTCGCTAAGTCACTGAATTATTTACTTTTTGCGCACGCTCCCGCGGTGGCTGCAGTTACTCGCAGCGCCGGCCGCGGCAGTCACAAGTTTCATTTCTTCAAACCGGCCTCCTGATCCTTTAAAGCTACAACAGCACACTGTTCTGTAAAGCCTTCTAACTCAGAGTATTTTTCTAAAAAATGTCCAATTCAGTGCAAATAAGGGTTAATTGCTTCACAAAGTAGAATTTTTTTTCAGCATGAGTTCACATCTACATTATTCTTTACAACATATCCATTAACGATATCAGAATCTATATTTTGAGCTCCAAGCTCTGTAATCAGTCCCTGAAAAGACTCTGCTCTCTCTTTCACTCTTCCCCTAGTTTCCCTAAACTCATCTGCTGCACCTGTGTCACAATAAAAATAATATTCCGTAAATGATCGGAGGAGCCACATAAATTTGATTGTCCTGTGAGACAGACAACCAGATGGTACAACCGTTGGATTCAGACCGAGCCATGTTATTAGCTGAGGTTTTCAGACAAATGCGACAGAACCACTTAATTATTTTTTTTTAATCTCCAAAAAATATTTATAGCTATACTATGTTAGAACGTTGTTAAAAGGCATTAAAGGGGTGTTACGTGGTGTAGTGGTTAGAGCGGGTTCCCCATATGCAGAGGCTTCGGTCCTCAACGTGGCTGTCCCCAGTTCGAGTCCCGTCCCGGGCGACCTTTGCCGCATGTCTTCCCCCACCTCTCTCCCCCCTTAAAAACTCTGTCCACTGTCAATAATGGCCACTCAGCCCAAAAACCAAGAAAAAAAGGTATTAAAAATGTTTTAAGCTAGCTTTTTTGTTTGTTTGTTTTGTTTTTTTATGAGCAAAAGCTTTAATTTACAATAAAAATAAATTACTATAAACATTTGCACATATTTATATTTCTTATGTCAGACTGTTTATAGTCTTCACAAACATAACTTATTACCTTTCATGATAATCTTAACATAAAGAACACAGTTCAAAATACTACCACTGATATGAAGTTAGCTCAAAACAAATATTATTTTGGACTGGTTTACAATTCATAAAAATAAAGCATTGTTATTGTATTACTGTAACTGATTCAATTAAACTCAGCTGAGTGCAGCAGCAGATTGTTCTCCATTGTTTTCATAGCTCACTATGTTGTCATCAACAGCATCATCAACATTAATGTCTTTCTGAGACTTTTTGATTCCTCTGGTTCTGATGATACCAACAGTGATTCCAATCATCAGGATCAGTCCTAAGATCCTCAGAGTCAACATGATGAAGCTCAGAAGAGACCCTTCCATGGGAATGCTCATCATATTTAGATACACATCTGTGTCATAGCGGCATCCATCCCAAATCTGACAGCTGTAGAGTCCTGCATCCTCAGCAGTGATGTTGTTGATGATCAGAGAACATTTATGGTCCAAACTCAGCCTGGCAGCTCGAGATAAACTCTGATCAATGATTCCTTTCTGAACTTCTTGTTGACTGTTCATGTCTTCAGTTCTTTTATAAAGCCAGTTAACAGTTGAACATGAGGCTGATGATGAAGGTCTTCTACAGGGTAAAACAGCATCCTCTCCAGCTCTGTGGTAGATATGGACTTTAAGCACAGGTGTGTAGTGAGCTTCTACCTTCATGCTGTTTTCTACAACAACCTGACAGGTGTATCTTCTGTTGGTGCCACTTTGATGCTGCACAGTTAGAGAGGAAACACAGCTGCTTTTTCCTTTTAAGTTGTATCCATCATCTTCACCAGTCAACTCAGTTCCAGTATCATCTAACCAGCGTAAACTGTTCTTTGGACAAGAACCCGACCATCTGTATCTCCTCAGAGAACACTTTATTGTGACATCTTCCTTTCTTGGATCAGCATCTGGTGGAGATGGAGAGATGGTCAGAACACTCAGAAGGACACTGCCATCGAAGGTGTTATTTAAACCAAGTCGGCAGACGTAGAATCCAGCATCCTCAGTAGTGATGTTGTTGATGATCAGAGAACATCTGCTGTCCACATTTAACCTGGCAGCTCGAGGTGAACTCTGAACAACTTTTCCATTCTCAACCTCATATGGATAACCTTTGTCTGGATCACTGTAGTAAAACCACTTAACAATGGAGCATGAGTAAGAAGATGAAGGACTGTTACAAGGTAGAACAACATCATCTCCAGCTCTGTGATAGAGATCAGGTTCTCCTCCACTGGTGCCTGAAGCAAAGACAAAGACACATTAACGTTTTACAAACTTCATACTTCACAAAACAATCATGATGTTTAGTCTTTTTTTATACTTTCCATGATTTTCATTTATTTTTAGATTGTTCTAAATTTAATGTATACAGTAATTTATATCTTTTTTCTCTGATAGAATTTTAAGACAATAAAGGACATTCTGAGCATTTTGTTTTGTATGTAAACGTCATGTATACAGGAAGCAAATGTTTGATTTTGAAAATATTTTGTTAATAATCATATCTCAATAAAATATGAAAATAGACCAAAGTGTATTTAGACTTATCTTTAGTGTCTTATCTTCATTTAAAGGAAGAAAACAGATCTTTACCTTCAAACTGAAGCACAGCGACCAGAATCAGAACCAGACCCAACATCTCCTGTCCTATCAGCTGCTGAACACTGTGAGAATTATATCTGCTGCAGATCTGAAAATACTGTTGTTATTTCCTCTTTGTGGCTGAATTAAAGGATGAAAACAGCTTCACACCAACACCCACCATGTATTCTGTCACTTTGCTCTCATCGCCTTTGTGTCATTTAGGAAATGACATACATCCACAAATACAGTTGTGGCCAAAAGTTTTGAGAATGACACAAATATTAGTTTTCACAAAGTTTCCTGCAAAACTACTTTTAGATCTTTGTTTCAGTTATTTCTTTGATGTACTGAAATATAATTACAAGTACTTTATACGTTTCAATGGCTTTTATTGACGATTACATGACATTTATGCAAAGAGTCAGTACACTGAAAGAAATGTTTAGTTGAATTTACTCAATTTTATTTCGTCAAGTGGTTGCACGCAATAAATTTATGTAAATCCAAATATATATATTTTAGTAAACTGTACTCAATAATTTTAAGTAAATTTTATTTATTTATTTTTTGCCAATTTATCTCAATTATTCAGTGTAGACATTATTCAAATTTTCTTAGTAATTCCAACTAATCAAATACTGGATGTAATAGAATAAATCAATTAATCTTAACTCATATATGAAAGGTATATCCAGCACAATTGAATTATGAAATTACCTCTCTTTTAAATTAAGTTGATTCCAATACAAGATTCCAGTGCCTCTAATTTAAAAAAATAAAATTTACAAAATGCCTTTTGATATCTCTTTTTTCTCAACATTGCAGATTCAGTTATCTTTATGAGCAGTTTTTAAGCACAGATAAATAAGAAAAAAAATGGAAGGGGAAAAACAAAATCTATAAATATTACTCCACATTATGACAGACTTTACCTGGAGTCCCTGGTACCACCCCAGTGTGAGACTTAAAGTGACACACCACCATTTGGGCAATTAGGCTCATTTTCCACCTCCCCTCGAGTTAAACAATTGAGTTTTACCTTTCCCCTGTTCATCCAGCCGTTCTCTGAGTCTGGCGAACCCATTTGTGGCTTTAGTTTGGCATGAATCATTGAATCGGATTAGACCATTAGCACCTAATGCTAATTCATAATGGTTTCATCCGATTCAATGATTCATGCTAAACTAAAGCCACAAATGGGGTCGCCAGACTCGGAACAGCTGGACGAACAGGGTAAAGGTAAAACTCAGTTGTTGAACTTGAGGGGAGGTGGACAATGAGCATATTTGCCCAAATGGTTGTGTGTTACTTTAAGCTTTTTTTCCTTTCAATACTTACAGCAGTGAAATTTAACAGCAATATATAATCTCAATGGAACACAATTTTGCTCTCAAAAAACTACCTGTCAAAGAAACATAACTGAATTGCTGGTGATATTGTAACAAAATGTACCTGCATGTATGGGCATTAAGTGTATAGGTATATCAATAAAAACAAAATGTATACAACCAAGGCATCACAGGATAAATCATAAACAAAAAAACTATTATGTTAACAGTCTTACTCCAAGTAGTTGAAAAGTCACTATTGGTTGTATGTCCCTTCGCACAAAGCTCCCTCTCTTCCTCAAAGTAGCAGCATTTCGAAAGCTACATTTAAAGCAGCATGTTGATGTTTACTAGTGTAACACCAAAAAGCCTACTGTCCACCACCAATTTTGTTCTTAAGTCACTTTGAGGGAAAGCTTTTCTCCATCCAATCTCATCAGCACTTTCTGAATGAATTCATAGTAGTGCCTTAAATCCTTGGGGTAGGCCAGATTAAGAGCATAGATTACTCCAAGCATCACTGCAGAAGCCAGGGCTGGAGACTGAATGTTGTCCATGATGATGATCTCGCCTTAAACAAATATTCCAACGTCATCATAATGTCCATTTCTTTAACCCTCTTTGTTGATGGCATAAACACCCATGGTGTACATCTGCAGGTCTCTCTGGATGACATCGTCTTCAATGTCTTGAATAGTCAGCAAAGGCAAAAAACCCGAAAAACATTCAGGGCCCCAGTTAAATGGAATTATGGTACAGACTATAATTTTTCTTGTTAAACGAAAGTATTTAAAGTATATAAATTGGAACCATGTATGGTTGGCAATCCAGCCAAATACTCATTTTGCATTTTGTAAATTCACTTAGAGTTAACGATCACTTCTCCCACTGAATTGAACAGCAAGCAACCTTCTGAAAAGACGCATGTCTGGTAAAAACATGTGACAGACAGGAACACTTGATAGGCCATGTGGATTCTAGTAGCAATGTTTCTTGTGCCA
The DNA here is from genome assembly GCA_963556495.2 of Valencia hispanica. NCBI lineage: Eukaryota > Metazoa > Chordata > Actinopteri > Cyprinodontiformes > Valenciidae > Valencia > Valencia hispanica. The sequence continues at coordinate 9,448,561 of OY747715.1, read as the reverse complement.
ATCACTGTGTAACCACAATCATAGAATATATCAATGGAGGGTTTAAAATGGAAAAAAAAAAAAAAAAAACCAAGATGTTAATAAGTCTTACCGTGTACTCTCGAATAAGCCGTTCATCATCCTCACCAAGGTAAAGGCAAAGTCCCTTAAGAACTGCTACTCTTTTCTCTTCAACATCACTTGCAGTCTGAAAAAGATTTGCAAATTAGAAAAATGAGAGAAAGAACAAATCCAATGATTTGAACTTGCAAACATATGCATTTTTGATTTGTTAATATGTTGAAAATCGTTTCAAAGATGACTTTCACAATTATCAATCAAAATCAGTTTCTTTATATATATATAAAAATATATATCTCAACTGATTCCTTTAAAACTGCGGTGATAAATATATGTGATCAATTAGTGTCCCCGGAGACTGCATGATCTTATGTGAAGGATAGAAATATCTGCTATGAAGAGAAGCACACGCACACACATAATTAAAATGTAGCAGGACTTAAAAGTCTCTGTAGTGTATTTAAGCTGTCTGCTGAACCAGTGGAGCATGACTACAACCGGTTTGTTTTTTTTCTCGATTTTTTTCTTAGACTTATCACTTTTACAAGGAATTTTGTCGACATCACTGATATTTTCAACCGGATTTTCAGGGCAACCTCCAGCAGCAAACACTGAGTGACGTTGCTCTCGTTTTCTGTCAACACTTTTTGCTTATAATGCAAGTGTCCGAGTTTCTGGGACAGACGTCAAAGCGGCTCAGGTGATGTCACACTGGCGGGAGACGGCGGCGGTTAAAATGACTTTATTTCTGGTCACAATTTGAAATAAACAACACACTCATAAGAAGAAAATCAACATATTCCATGTTTTACCCCTAATTTTGATCTATATAGCCAGATTATTTCCACATTTCCCTAATGGTGGAAATGATACGGTCCTGACTCCTATTTCATAGGCGGTGGTAAAACAAAACTAGAGAATTTGAATACTTCCTACCACAGCAAAGCATAACATACAATGAACATGCAGCAAACAAAAAAGTAATATGTTGCTTAACAAAATAATCTAAACTGTATGCTGCAATGCACCAAACGCATCACTTTCCCCATTTATACGGCCATAAAGTTATGATGTTACAATAGGAGGATAAGCGTTGTGGTTGAACGAATCGGAATCGTGTTCTCATGTGGGGGCAGTCCTTTTCTCCATTGAAGCTGGGGTAAAAATGAGGGATATAGCTTCCTGCACATCAGAGCAGTGCAAGTGGCTGATGCCATCACATATAAAAAAGGTAATAATATTCTGATGATGTCATTTTGGGACAATGTGGAACGGTAGCTTAACTATATTGTTGATAAATTCTTATTTATATTGTGCCCTGCTGTTTATGTCTTTGCTCTGATTCATTTAGCAGGACCCAGTATTGTATACAATTGTCAACAAGTTGATTGCTTATCTTTGTCTGCATTTTATTTTCTTAGAGGGGATGTTAATCATAATTCATTATACCTGGAATAATCTGGTCCGAGGGGGTCTCCCTCTCACCCCATTTTTTACCTACTCTTTTTTTATTTAACTCTGACTTCCCAATTCTTTTATCCGGTCTGGTGGAAGTATTCAAAAACCTAGAGAAGTAAATACTTTGTGCATTTAATAAAATATCAAGCCCTGATACAAAAGTTCTAAAAAAAAAACTGTTAAGCAAGAGATTGAAACGGCCGTTGGCTTGTTACATCTTCCCCCGTGCGAGTAGCAGCAAAAGCCCTGATTTCTTCTCGTCTTGCTGCTTTGTAGCACCTTATGTCTCTGCCTGCAACCAGTTTTTTTCCGGATTCTTCTCCTGACCTCTGGTCCACCTGATCTCCCCCTCTATGTAAACATTTGTTTACTCTCCTATGGAAAGTTACACTAGTATGCATTCTCCTGCTAGCATACATATAATACAGTATCATAGAATTTCCTACATACTTAAGTCCTGTCTGTGGTTATTAAAATTGTTGTATTCTATCTTGTATTCAGTTAAAATATGTTTAGCATGTGACACTGTAGTAAATCACAACTTCCTTGTTGGGCAAAAAAGAGGTAATACAGCCAAAAAATACATAAACGCACTTTTGCATCTCAGTCCTATAATGATGCCCTACCAGTTTTCCTCACAGCCATAAGTGCCAGATTTATACTGCATCTAAATGTGTTATGGACCATACAAATGTGGAGTTGATGACCTTAATTGGATTAAATTATTTTTAGTCGATCAAAGCTGCTCCGGTAGCTTTGATCGACTTTGATCAGCAAAGTCCAAGAAACTAAAGCTTGACCGTTCCATTGATGGCATCACAACTGACAACAAGCTTGGGAAATCACTTCCATATCCAAGAGTGAAGAAAGGATCAGAAACTTATTGTAAGTTTTTGATGCCCTTGGTAAAAACTGTCCAAAGAGTGCAGCACTGATGGCAAGGGAGCCTTACTACAAAGAATTCATCCCCATATCGAGTATGCTTCCTAAAACTGTTCTTAACTATAGAACTTCAGAAACTTTGGAGTTACCCCCCAAAGAGCTTGGAGAGCTGTGCCAGGAATTCCACTTTGAAGAGCTCACCCTGTCCCAAGTCCAGGCTGTAGAGAGGGCTACCCGAAATCAGAGTGTAAGCAGGATTTGGTTTAGGCAGAGAGCTGGATGCATCACTGGATCCAAGTTAAAACAAGTTCTTAAGACCAACCCCCAGCAACCATTCAAGAGCTTGATCATGACTATATGCTACCCAGAGGCATATAGGTTCACCACAGCCGCTACAAGGTATTTAGGGTTTGATTGAGGGTAAGGCAAGAGTAAGATCTGTCCAGATTGAGAACTGTAAGTTAAAAAAAGTAAAAACACTGTTCTGTGAAGTGGGAGGAGAATCCAGACCACAACTACAAAGCTGCGGTCCACATTCTGCCTCTATATTAGGCCTTTATTTAAAACAAATTTGTTCTTTTTTCTTAGTTAATTCACAATATGGACAGTCCTGAAAGGTCAACATTATTTGTAGTGTTGTATGTCTAGAGTTATGCAGGAGTAGGACTCAGTATAGGTAATGGAAAATTCAAAATACAGAACTGACTACATCTAGTACAAAGTATTAATTTACTTTTCATGACTTACATGTGTGTTGTTTACAGTTATGGATGCAAACATGAAGCACAGGCCAGAGAAGCGTATGAGAAGCTAATGGATCGGGACCATACAGGTTTCTCATGTATGGACAGTGGTCTCTGGCTGAACCCCAAGTGGCCATACATGGGGTCCTCCCCTGATGGTATAGTCAATTGTGACTGCCATGGAACTGGCATCTGCGAGATTAAGGTAATATTACAGTCACTGTTGTAGCCATAGGCCTATGCGCTTTTCATAATAATTATTGAGCTGAACAAAAAAAATCATAAAACATGATAATCAGTTCCTCACGTCTTGATCATTGTAATTCTAGTATCCACACTCTTGTGTGCTGGGAGAAAGGGCTTCTGTCTCATCATTGAAGGAGAAAATGTCATGCTGGACCGGTATCATGGTTACTACTTTCAAGTTCAGGCACTTTGGGGTCAGATCAGTCTCATTAAGAATAAACTCATGCAGGGTTTTTCACAAATTCACATGCTCATTCACAAATGCACACGCTCTGGTTCACAAATATAATTTCGAAGAAACACTTGTAATATAACTTCACAAATGCACACGATCCGTTTCACAAATGCATACAATCTGTTTCACAAATGCACACAATCTGTTAAACAAATATAATTTTGAGGGAAGCTTCAAATATAAACTCACAGATCATACGAATCGCTAAATTTGCATTTACGAACCACTTCTCATTTGCGAATCTCTCTGTATTTGTGAGAATTTTGTGTGGTGAATTTGGAGACTGTACAAGTGTTTCTTCGAAATTATATTTGTGAACCAGAGCGTGTGCATTTGTGAAAAGGATCGTGTGCATTTGTGAAACAGATCGTGTGCATTTGTGAAGTTATATTACAAGTGTTTCTTCGAAATTATATTTGTGAACCAGAGCGTGTGCATTTGTGAATGAGCATGTGAATTTGTGAAAAACCCTGCATGAGTTTATTCTTAATGAGACTGATCTGACCCCATAAGGCACAGCTTCACATTGTAGAGGCAGAGAACTGTGACTTTGTTGTGTGGAACCGCAATGACATTTTTGTTGAACAGATTTTGCCTGATCTTAAATTTTGGGGTGATGTCATTCCTAAAGCTGAGTGTTTCTTTAGAAACAGTATACTTCCAGAAATACTGGGACAGCAAACTACAAACTCACATATGAAATATGATCAAGGGAGATGAACTTAGGTTCAGGCCCGCTTAAGAGTGAGCTGTGTGATATATTCCCGTTATATAAATAATTTTGGATGAGACATGATAACATTTTGAATATTGTTATGGCCTGAGTGTGGTCTTAGTGAGTTCTGAATGTTTTACAATTTCCTTTGACATACTTGACATTAAATTCAAATAATTAATTAGGGGCCTGCCAATGCAATGCAGGGAGAAGCAGAGCATTGCATTGCGAAGCAATGCAATGCACTGCCTCCCATGCAATTGCATGGCAAGGCACCTATTATTCTACACCTCTAAACTGGACTCTTTATTATTAGGGGCCTGCCAATGCAATGCAGGGAGAAGCAGAGCATTGCATTGCGAAGCAATGCAATGCACTGCCTCCCATGCAATTGCATGGCAAGGCACCTATTATTCTACACCTCTAAACTGGACTCTTTATTATTAGGGGCCTGCCAATGCAATGCAGGGAGAAGCAGAGCATTGCATTGCGAAGCAATGCAATGCACTGCCTCCCATGCAATTGCATGGCAAGGCACCTATTATTCTACACCTCTAAACTGGACTCTTTATTATTAGGGGCCTGCCAATGCAATGCAGGGAGAAGCAGAGCATTGCATTGCGAAGCAATGCAATGCACTGCCTCCCATGCAATTGCATGGCAAGGCACCTATTATTCTACACCTCTAAACTGGACTCTTTATTATTAGGGGCCTGCCAATGCAATGCAGGGAGAAGCAGAGCATTGCATTGCGAAGCAATGCAATGCACTGCCTCCCATGCAATTGCATGGCAAGGCACCTATTATTCTACACCTCTAAACTGGACTCTTTATTATTTATTTATTAGGGGCCTGCCAATGCAATGCAGGGAGAAGCAGAGCATTGCATTGCGAAGCAATGCAATGCACTGCCTCCCATGCAATTGCATGGCAAGGCACCTATTATTCTACACCTCTAAACGGCTTCTTTATTAGGGGCCTGCCAATGCAATGCAGGGAGAAGCAGAGCATTGCATTGCGAAGCAATGCAATGCACTGCCTCCCATGCAATTGCATGGCAAGGCACCTATTATTCTACACCTCTAAACGGCTTCTTTATTATTATTTATTTTTCTTCCGTCCAGCGTTAATGCGGGTCGTACCGTAGCATGCACCCCCACAATATATATATCAAAACGTGCGGCTCGATTCCACGATGGGTGCTATTACTTTTATAAGCGATTGGAGTTACCATGGCGACGTAATTAGCGAAAAACCACGCCGAAAAATCCCATAGGAATGAATGCATTCACATCTCGGAGCGATCCAAAAAATCCACTTTTTTGAGGATTTACTGTGTCATCATACGTTCACTTAGAAAAACCATTAAAATCTCAGTTTGTAGGAATATCCGAGCACTTTTCAGAAGTGAAGACGGGATGTTGATATCTGTTACGGTTTTTTCACAATAAGCCTCTGAGCGACCCAAAGTTTGCCTCAAATTTAAAAAATTTAAAATTTTTCAGTGTAACTGCCGTTTAGTCAGAGTGTGAGACCCAAGATTATTGAGAACCCAAAATATTTTTTAACTCGCCGTCACGGTCACATATTTCCTTCTACTGAACTGATTTTCGGCCATGTGAAAGCCACGCCCGATGACATTCACACGATCTTTTCAAAATTTCTCTATGTCTCACCGTTTTCTCTCAGCGCACTCGAGTTTGCAAAAAATCAGACACATTTTGAGCAGATTTCAGAAGAGCAGCCTATACTTTAACATTGAGAAAGTCTGAAGCTGCACTTTGTGACAAGACATTTTCAACTCGTTCGTTCTCGGACTGTGAAATATGTAGAGAGTTGTGCTTTTCCATGATCGAAGACGAAACCCGGCTGTCACTGACGCTTCAAGAATTTTTTCGATACCACCCACGGTTTTCGAACAGCGGCAATTTGTTCGGAGCCGTTTTTGGGGTCAGAGATGGATTTAGAGCTTCAAAGTGGCTGACATGTCAGAGACAAATTAGTCACGCTAAATTAGTCACGGCCATTAGTTGCCAAGCAACGGCACACCTGCACTTCTCAGGAGAGCCAGAGGTCATTAGAGTTCATTCCAACTCTATTGGAACATGGATTTAGGCCTTCAGATTTACCATAGAAGCTGTAGATTACTTTGTACTAATTCTGATTAGTGTGGAGTGCTCTTAAATGTCTTGAAACTGACTTTTGACCCACAAAATAAGATTCAAACAATCTTTTCAAAATAAAAGCCCTCAGATTTTCAATACAATATCACAGGACCCTATTGTTTTAAACTATTGCTGTCTTTCTGTCTGTCTGTCTGACTGCCTGTAAGCCGAGCATCAGCTGATTGTGTCACACACACATGCACCTGTGACTTTGCTGTTACTTAGCAACAGCACAGCTGGCCTCTGAGGAGAACAAAAGGTCTCTTAAGGTCATTAGAACTCTATTTAGACATGGAGTTAAGGCCTGTAGGATTAATGGATTACCCTTCAGAGGATTTCATTATACATATGATATTCAATCAGCCTTAACTGACATCCATGATGGACTTTCAAAATAAGACTCAAACAAGCTCTTCAAAATAAAAGCCTTAAGATTTTCTATAGAAGATTCATAGGGGTTGTCTGTCTGTCTCTCTGTCTGTCTGTTTCACTCTGTCTGTCTCTTTCTCTCTGTCTGTCTCTCTTTCTGTCTCTGTCCGTCTCTCTGTCTGTCTCTGTCTCTCTTTCTGTCTCTTTGTCTGTCTTTCTCTGTCTCTTTCTGTCTCCCTGTCTGTCTCTGTCTGCCCGTCTCTGTCTCTCTGTCAGCGACTGTGGAGCTGAGAATTGAGCGGTCCTAAAGGACTTTGTGTCCCTTTCTCTGTCTCCCTGTCTGTCTCCCTGTCTGTCTGTCTGTCTGTCTGTCTGTCTGTCCGTCTAAGCAGCAGCTGCACCTCCTGTCTCTTTGGAGATGAGCCAGCGACTGACTCTGAAGGACTCCATGTCTGTGTCCCAGCGGAGGGTCCGCTGCGGAAGCAGCGGTCTTAAAGAACTTTTCTGCCCGTCTCTGTTTCTCTGTCAGTGACTTTCGAGCTGCGAATTGAGCGGTCTTAAAGGACTTTGTGTCCCTGTCTCTCTCTCTCTTTCTGTCTATAAGTTAGTTGACTTAATAGGCACATTCTTTACTCTGGCCACAACTCCATTTCCCATAATGCTTCAGCAATGACATTGTCCATTCATTTCTAAGCACATTGTTGCCTGGGCTTTTAAAACAGACAGCTTATCTGACTTAGGAGAGTATTCTAACACATAGAAAAGTATTCACACCCCTTACCTAATATTATGCTACTTAGCATTATTAAGCTAGTTAGCATTAGCATGCTAGCTATTTTTAGCATTTTAGCTAAATTTGGGTTTTTGACTAACTTTTCGTGCTGATTCCTCTGATGCTAATGATAACATGTTAGCTAGCATTAGCATGCTAGTTAGCATTAGCATGCTAGCTCAAGTTAGCATTTTTGCTAATTTTTCAAATTTTCTTAACATTTCGTAGTGATTACGTTGTAGCTAATGATTACATGTTAGCTAGCATTAGCATGCTAGTTAGCATTAGCATGCTAGCTCATTTTAGCATTTTAGCTATTTTTTTGAATTTTCTTAACTTTTCACTGTTATTACGTTGCAGCTAATGATTACATGTTAGCTAGCATGCGCATGCTAGTTAGCATTACCATGCTAGCTAATTTTAGAATTTTAGCTAATTTATCAACATTTCTTAACTTTTCGTAGTGATTATGTTGCAGCTAATGATTACATGTTAGCTAGCATTAGCATGCTAGTTAGCATTAGCATGCTAGCTCATGATAGCATTTTTGCTAATATTTCAAATTTTCTTAACTTTTCGTAGTGATTACGCTGTAGCTAATGATTACATGTTAGCTAGCATTAGCAATGCTTGCTCATTTTAGCATTTTAGCTATTTTTTTGAATTTTCTTAACTTTTCACTGTTATTACGTTGCAGCTAATGATTACATGTTAGCTAGCATGCGCATGCTAGTTAGCATTAGCATGCTAGCTCATGTTAGCATTTTTGCTAATTTTTGAATTTTGCTTAACTTTTTCACTCATTACTTCGAGGATATTGATAACATGCTAGTTAGCATTAGCATGCTAGCTCATGTTAGCATTTTTGCTAATTTTTTAATTTGTCCCAACTTTTTCTACTTATTCCTTCGAACCTATTGATAACATGTTAGCTAGCATTAGTATGCTAGGCTAGGCAGTATAACCTCTGATTGGGGGTGTGTGACTGATTACGCACCACGTGGCAGGCCCCGTTTAAATTTCCTGAAATTTTCTAGTTAGGGGCCTGCCAATGCAATGCAGGGAGAAGCAGAGCATTGCATTGCGAAGCAATGCAATGCACTGCCTCCCATGCAATTGCATGGCAAGGCACCTATTATTCTACACCTCTAAACTGGACTCTTTATTATTTATTTATTTATTTTTCTTCCGTCCACCTTAATGCGGGTCGTACCGTAGCATGCACCCCCACAATATATATATCAAAACGTGCGGCTCGATCTCGAGATGGGTGCTATTACTTTTATAAGCGATTGGAGTTACCATGGCGACGTAATTAGCGAAAAACCACGCCCAAAAATCCCATAGGAATGAATGGAGTCCGGTGTCGGAGCGATCAAAAAAATCCACTTTTTTGAGGATTTACTGTGTCATCATACGTTCACTTAGAAAAACCATTAAAATCTCAGTTTGTAGGAATATCCGAGCGCTTTTCAGAAGTGAAGACGGGATGTTGATATCTGTTACGGTTTTTTCACAATGAGCCTCTGAGCGACCCAAAGTTTGCCTCAAATTTAAAAATTTAAAAATTTTTCAGTGTAACTGCCGTTAAGTTAGAGTGCGAGACTTTGTCCGAGCTGGAACCCAAATTATTTTTTAACTCGTCGTCACGGTCACATATTTCCTTCTACTGAACTGATTTTCGCCCATGTGAAAGCCACGCCCGATGACATTCACACGATCTTTTCAAAATTTCTCTATGTCTCACCGTTTTCTCTCAGCGGACTTTCGTTTGCAAAAAATCAGACACATTTTGAGCAGATTTCAGAAAATCCCCCTATTGTTTAACATTGAGCAAGTCGGACAGTTTCTGAAGCTGGGGCTTGTGACAAGACATTTTTAACTCGTTTGTTCTCGGACTCTGAAATATGTAGAGAGTTGTGCTTTTCCATGATCGAAGGCGAAACCCGGCTCTCACTGACGCTTCAAGAATTTTTTCGATACATCGCACGGTTTTTGAACAGCGGCAATTTGTTCGGAAGCCTTTTTGGGGTCAGAGATGGATTTAGAGCTTCAAAGTGGCTGACATGTCAGAGACAAATTAGTCACGCTAAATTAGTCACGGCCATTAGTTGCCAAGCAACGGCACACCTGCACTTCTCAGGAGAGCCAGAGGTCATTAGAGTTCATTCCAACTCTATTTGAACATGGATTTAGGCCTTCAGGTTTACCATAGAAGCTGTAGATTACTTTGTACTAATTCTGATTAGTGTGGAGTGCTCTTACATGTCTTGAAACTGACTTTTGACCCACAAAATAAGACTCAAACAATATTTACAAAATAAAAGCCCTAAGATTTTGTATACAATATCACAGTACCCTATTATTATACACTACTATTAAAGATCTATTACACATTTATTACTACTATTACACTACTCTCACATAGAGGTTCTCTCCGTCAGCGACTGACTCTGAAGGACTCCATGTCTGTGTCTCAGCGGAGGGTCCGCTGCGGAAGCAGCGGTCTGAAAGAACTTTTCTGCCTTTCTCTGTCTCTTTTTTTTCTGATTAGTGTGGAGTGCTCATACATGTCTTGAAACTGACATTTGGGTAGCTGTAGCTTCATTTCCAGTAATTCTGATTAGTGTGGAGTGCTCATACATGTCTTGAAAGTGACTTTTGACCCACACTGTCTGATCAGCTGATTGGGTCACACACACATGCACCTGTGACTTTGCTGTTACTTAGCAACAGCACAGCTGGCCTCTGAGGAGAACAAAAGGTCTCTTAAGGTCATTAGAACTCTATTTAGACATGGAGTTAAGGCCTGTTAGATTAATGGATTACCCTTCAGAGGATTTCATTATACATATGATATTCAATCAGCCTTAACTGACATCCATGATGGACTTTCAAAATAAGACTCAAACAAGCTCTTCAAAATAAAAGCCCTCAGATTTTCTATAGAAGATCATAGCAGCTTATTGTTTTACACTACTGCAGTCTGTCTGTCTGTCTGTCTGTCTGTCTGTCTGTCTGTCTGTCTGTCTGTCTGTCTGTCTGTCTGTCTGTCTGTCTGTCTGTCTGTCTGTCTGTCTGTCTGTCTGTCCCTCTAAGCAGCAGCTGCACCTCTTGTCTCTTTGGAGATGAGCCAGCGACTGACTCTGAAGGACTCTATGTCTGTCTCTCAGCGGAGGGTCCGCTGCGGAAGCAGCGGTCTGAAAGAATTTTTCTGCCTTTCTCTGTCTCTTTTTTTTCTGATTAGTGTGGAGTGCTTGTTCATGTCTTGAAACTGACATTTGGGTAGCTGTAGCTACATTTCCAGTAATTCTGATTAGTGTGGAGTGCTCATACATGTCTTGAAATTGACTTTTGACCCACACTGTCTGAGGCTCTGTGGAGGAGAGCTCATTAAAGGTCACTAAAGGTCATCATAACACTCTATGGACATGAATTTAAGGTCTGATAGAACAGTTGATTACCATTGGTGGTAGCGCAACATATGAATAAAGAGACTGAATCAGCCTCAACTGACATCCATGCTGGACTTTCAAAATAAGACTCAAATAATCTCTTCAAAATAAAAGCCCTCTGATCTTCAATACAATATCACAGGACCCTATTGTTTTAAACTATTGCTGTCTTTCTGTCTGTCTGTCTGTCTGTCTGTCTGACTGCCTGCCTGTAAGCCGAGCATCAGCTGATTGGGTCACACACACATGCACCTGTGACTTTGCTGTTACTTAGCAACAGCACAGCTGGCCTCTGAGGAGAACAAAAGGTCACTTAAGGTCATTAGAACTCTATTTAGACATGGAGTTAAGGCCTGTTAGATTAATGGATTACCCTTCAGAGGATTTCATTATACATATGATATTCAATCAGCCTTAACTGACATCCATGATGGACTTTCAAAATAAGACTCAAACAAGCTCTTCAAAATAAAAGCCTTCAGATTTTCTATAGACGATTCATAGGGGTTGTCTGTCTGTCTTTCTCTCTGTCTGTCTCTTTCTCTCTTTCTGTCTCTCTTTCTGTCTCTTTGTCTGTCTTTCTCTGTCTCTTTCTGTCTCTCTGTCTGTCTCTGTCTCTCTTTCTGTCTCCCTGTCTGTCTCTGTCTGCCCGTCTCTGTCTCTCTGTCTGTCTCTTTCTGTCTCTCTGTCTGTCTCTGTCTCTCTTTCTGTCTCCCTGTCTGTCTCTGTCTGCCCGTCTCTGTCTCTCTGTCAGTGACTGTGGAGCTGCGAATTGAGCGGTCTTAAAGGACTTTGTGTCCCTGTCTCTCTCTCTCTTTCTGTCTATAAGTTAGTTGACTTAATAGGCACATTCTTTGTTCTGGCCACAACTCCATTTCCCATAATGCTTCAGCAAATACATTGTCCATTCATTTCTAAGCACATTGCTGCCTGGGCTTTTAAAACAGACCGCTTATCTGACTTGGGAGAGTATTCTAACACATAGAAAAGTATTCACACCCCTTACCTAATATTATGCTACTTAGCATTATTAAGCTAGTTAGCATTAGCATGCTAGCTATTTTTAGCATTTTAGCTAAATTTGGGTTTTTGACTAACTTTTCGTGCTGATTCCTCTGATGCTATTTGTTACATGTTAGCTAGCATGCGCATGCTAGTTAGCATTAGCATGCTAGCTCATGCTAGCATTTAAGAAATTTTTTGACATTTTCGTAACTTTTCGTAATGATTACGTCGTAGCTAATGATTACATGTTAGCTAGCATTAGCATGCTAGTTAGCATTAGCATGCTAGCTCATGTTAGCATTTTAGCTAATTTTTTAAAATTTCTTAACTTTTCGTAGTGATTACGTTGAGGCTAACGATTACATGTTAGCTAGCATTAGTATGCTAGTTAGCATTAGCATGCTAGCTCATGTTAGCATTTTTGCTAATTTTGGAATCTTTCTTAACTTTTTTTACTCATTGCTTCGAGGCTATTGATAAAATGCTAGTTAGCATTAGCATGCTAGCTCATGTTAGCATTTTAGCTAATTTTTTGAATTTGCTTAACTTTTTTTACTCATTGCTTCGAGGCTATTGATAACATGCTAGTTAGCATTAGCATGCTAGCTCATGTTAGCATTTAAGCATTTTTTTAATTTGTCCCAACTTTTTCTACTTATTGCTTCGAACCTATTGATAACATGTTAGATTGGGGGTGTGCTCATTTTAGCTAGCTCATTTTAGCATTTTAGCTATTTTTTTGAATTTTCTTAACTTTTCACTGTTATTACGTTGCAGCTAATGATTACATGTTAGCTAGCATGCGCATGCTAGTTAGCATTAGCATGCTAGCTCATGTTAGCATTTTTGCTAATTTTTGAATTTTGCTTAACTTTTTTCACTCATTGCTTCGAGGATATTGATAACATGCTAGTTAGCATTAGCATGCTAGCTCATGTTAGCATTTTTGCAAATTTTTTAATTTGTCCCAACTTTTTCTACTTATTGCTTCGAACCTATTGATAACATGTTAGCTAGCATTAGTGTGCTAGGCTAGGCAGCATAACCTCTGATTGGGGGTGTGTGACTGATTACGCACCACGTGGCAGGCCCCGTTTAAATTTCCTGAAATTTTCTAGTTATTATTTATTTTTCTTCCGTCCAGCGTTAATGCGGGTCGTACCGTAGCATGCACCCCCACAATATATATATCAAAACGTGCGGCTCGATTCCACGATGGGTGCTATTACTTTTATAAGCGATTGGAGTTACCATGGCGACGTAATTAGCGAAAAACCACGCCGAAAAATCCCATAGGAATGAATGCATTCACATCTCGGAGCGATCCAAAAAATCCACTTTTTTGAGGATTTACTGTGTCATCATACGTTCACTTAGAAAAACCATTAAAATCTCAGTTTGTAGGAATATCCGAGCACTTTTCAGAAGTGAAGACGGGATGTTGATATCTGTTACGGTTTTTTCACAATAAGCCTCTGAGCGACCCAAAGTTTGCCTCAAATTTAAAAAATTTAAAATTTTTCAGTGTAACTGCCGTTTAGTCAGAGTGTGAGACCCAAGATTATTGAGAACCCAAAATATTTTTTAACTCGCCGTCACGGTCACATATTTCCTTCTACTGAACTGATTTTCGGCCATGTGAAAGCCACGCCCGATGACATTCACACGATCTTTTCAAAATTTCTCTATGTCTCACCGTTTTCTCTCAGCGCACTCGAGTTTGCAAAAAATCAGACACATTTTGAGCAGATTTCAGAAGAGCAGCCTATACTTTAACATTGAGAAAGTCTGAAGCTGCACTTTGTGACAAGACATTTTCAACTCGTTCGTTCTCGGACTGTGAAATATGTAGAGAGTTGTGCTTTTCCATGATCGAAGACGAAACCCGGCTGTCACTGACGCTTCAAGAATTTTTTCGATACCACCCACGGTTTTCGAACAGCGGCAATTTGTTCGGAGCCGTTTTTGGGGTCAGAGATGGATTTAGAGCTTCAAAGTGGCTGACATGTCAGAGACAAATTAGTCACGCTAAATTAGTCACGGCCATTAGTTGCCAAGCAACGGCACACCTGCACTTCTCAGGAGAGCCAGAGGTCATTAGAGTTCATTCCAACTCTATTGGAACATGGATTTAGGCCTTCAGATTTACCATAGAAGCTGTAGATTACTTTGTACTAATTCTGATTAGTGTGGAGTGCTCTTAAATGTCTTGAAACTGACTTTTGACCCACAAAATAAGATTCAAACAATCTTTTCAAAATAAAAGCCCTCAGATTTTCAATACAATATCACAGGACCCTATTGTTTTAAACTATTGCTGTCTTTCTGTCTGTCTGTCTGACTGCCTGTAAGCCGAGCATCAGCTGATTGTGTCACACACACATGCACCTGTGACTTTGCTGTTACTTAGCAACAGCACAGCTGGCCTCTGAGGAGAACAAAAGGTCTCTTAAGGTCATTAGAACTCTATTTAGACATGGAGTTAAGGCCTGTAGGATTAATGGATTACCCTTCAGAGGATTTCATTATACATATGATATTCAATCAGCCTTAACTGACATCCATGATGGACTTTCAAAATAAGACTCAAACAAGCTCTTCAAAATAAAAGCCTTAAGATTTTCTATAGAAGATTCATAGGGGTTGTCTGTCTGTCTCTCTGTCTGTCTGTTTCACTCTGTCTGTCTCTTTCTCTCTGTCTGTCTCTCTTTCTGTCTCTGTCCGTCTCTCTGTCTGTCTCTGTCTCTCTTTCTGTCTCTTTGTCTGTCTTTCTCTGTCTCTTTCTGTCTCCCTGTCTGTCTCTGTCTGCCCGTCTCTGTCTCTCTGTCAGCGACTGTGGAGCTGAGAATTGAGCGGTCCTAAAGGACTTTGTGTCCCTTTCTCTGTCTCCCTGTCTGTCTCCCTGTCTGTCTGTCTGTCTGTCTGTCTGTCTGTCCGTCTAAGCAGCAGCTGCACCTCCTGTCTCTTTGGAGATGAGCCAGCGACTGACTCTGAAGGACTCCATGTCTGTGTCCCAGCGGAGGGTCCGCTGCGGAAGCAGCGGTCTTAAAGAACTTTTCTGCCCGTCTCTGTTTCTCTGTCAGTGACTTTCGAGCTGCGAATTGAGCGGTCTTAAAGGACTTTGTGTCCCTGTCTCTCTCTCTCTTTCTGTCTATAAGTTAGTTGACTTAATAGGCACATTCTTTACTCTGGCCACAACTCCATTTCCCATAATGCTTCAGCAATGACATTGTCCATTCATTTCTAAGCACATTGTTGCCTGGGCTTTTAAAACAGACAGCTTATCTGACTTAGGAGAGTATTCTAACACATAGAAAAGTATTCACACCCCTTACCTAATATTATGCTACTTAGCATTATTAAGCTAGTTAGCATTAGCATGCTAGCTATTTTTAGCATTTTAGCTAAATTTGGGTTTTTGACTAACTTTTCGTGCTGATTCCTCTGATGCTAATGATAACATGTTAGCTAGCATTAGCATGCTAGTTAGCATTAGCATGCTAGCTCAAGTTAGCATTTTTGCTAATTTTTCAAATTTTCTTAACATTTCGTAGTGATTACGTTGTAGCTAATGATTACATGTTAGCTAGCATTAGCATGCTAGTTAGCATTAGCATGCTAGCTCATTTTAGCATTTTAGCTATTTTTTTGAATTTTCTTAACTTTTCACTGTTATTACGTTGCAGCTAATGATTACATGTTAGCTAGCATGCGCATGCTAGTTAGCATTACCATGCTAGCTAATTTTAGAATTTTAGCTAATTTATCAACATTTCTTAACTTTTCGTAGTGATTATGTTGCAGCTAATGATTACATGTTAGCTAGCATTAGCATGCTAGTTAGCATTAGCATGCTAGCTCATGATAGCATTTTTGCTAATATTTCAAATTTTCTTAACTTTTCGTAGTGATTACGCTGTAGCTAATGATTACATGTTAGCTAGCATTAGCAATGCTTGCTCATTTTAGCATTTTAGCTATTTTTTTGAATTTTCTTAACTTTTCACTGTTATTACGTTGCAGCTAATGATTACATGTTAGCTAGCATGCGCATGCTAGTTAGCATTAGCATGCTAGCTCATGTTAGCATTTTTGCTAATTTTTGAATTTTGCTTAACTTTTTCACTCATTACTTCGAGGATATTGATAACATGCTAGTTAGCATTAGCATGCTAGCTCATGTTAGCATTTTTGCTAATTTTTTAATTTGTCCCAACTTTTTCTACTTATTCCTTCGAACCTATTGATAACATGTTAGCTAGCATTAGTATGCTAGGCTAGGCAGTATAACCTCTGATTGGGGGTGTGTGACTGATTACGCACCACGTGGCAGGCCCCGTTTAAATTTCCTGAAATTTTCTAGTTTATTTATTTATTTTTCTTCCGTCCACCGGAATGCGGGTCGTACCGTAGCATGCACCCCCACAATATATATATCAAAACGTGCGGCTCGATCTCGAGATGGGTGCTATTACTTTTATAAGCGATTGGAGTTACCATGGCGACGTAATTAGCTAAAAACCACGCTCAAAAATCCCATAGGAATGAATGGAGTCCGGTGTCGGAGCGATCAAAAAAATCCACTTTTTTGAGGATTTACTGTGTCATCATACGTTCACTTAGAAAAACCATTAAAATCTCAGTTTGTAGGAATATCCGAGCACTTTTCAGAAGTGAAGACGGGATGTTGATATCTGTTACGGTTTTTTCACAATGAGCCTCTGAGCGACCCAAAGTTTGCCTCAAATTTAAAAATTTTAAAATTTTTCAGTGTAACTGCCGTTAAGTTAGAGTGCGAGACTTTGTCCGAGCTGGAACCCAAATTATTTTTTAACTCGTCGTCACGGTCACATATTTCCTTCTACTGAACTGATTTTCGCCCATGTGAAAGCCACGCCCGATGACATTCACACGATCTTTTCAAAATTTCTCTATGTCTCACCGTTTTCTCTCAGCGGACTTTCGTTTGCAAAAAATCAGACACATTTTGAGCAGATTTCAGAAAATCCCCCTATTGTTTAACATTGAGCAAGTCTGACAGTTTCTGAAGCTGGGGCTTGTGACAAGACATTTTTAACTCGTTTGTTCTCGGACTCTGAAATATGTAGAGAGTTGTGCTTTTCCATGATCGAAGGCGAAACCCGGCTCTCACTGACGCTTCAAGAATTTTTTCGATACATCGCACGGTTTTTGAACAGCGGCAATTTGTTCGGAAGCCTTTTTGGGGTCAGAGATGGATTTAGAGCTTCAAAGTGGCTGACATGTCAGAGACAAATTAGTCACGCTAAATTAGTCACGGCCATTAGTTGCCAAGCAACGGCACACCTGCACTTCTCAGGAGAGCCAGAGGTCATTAGAGTTCATTCCAACTCTATTGGAACATGGATTTAGGCCTTCAGGTTTACCATAGAAGCTGTAGATTACTTTCTATTCATTCTGATTAGTGTGGAGTGCTCATACATGTCTTGAAATTGACTTTTGACCCACACTGTCTGATCAGCTGATTGGGTCACACACACATGCACCTGTGACTTTGCTGTTACTTAGCAACAGCACAGCTGGCCTCTGAGGAGAACAAAAGGTCTCTTAAGGTCATTAGAACTCTATTTAGACATGGAGTTAAGGCCTGTTAGATTAATGGATTACCCTTCAGAGGATTTCATTATACATATGATATTCAATCAGCCTTAACTGACATCCATGATGGACTTTCAAAATAAGACTCAAACAAGCTCTTCAAAATAAAAGCCTTCAGATTTTCCATAGACGATTCATAGGGGTTGTCTGTCTCTGTCTGTCTGTCTCTCTGTCTGTCTCTTTCTCTCTGTCTGTCTCTTTCCGTCTCTCTGTCTGTCTCTGTCTCTCTGTCTATCTCTTTGTCTGTCTGTCTCTGTCTCTCTTTCTGTCTCCCTGTCTGTCTCTGTCTGTCCGTCTCTGTCTCTCTGTCTGTCTCTTTGACTGTCTTTCTCTGTCTCTGTCTGTCTCTGTCTCTCTTTCTGTCTCCCTGTCTGTCTCTGTCTGCCCGTCTCTGTCTCTCTGTCTGTCTCCCTGTCTGTCTTTCTCTGTCTCTGTCTGTCTCTTTGTCTGTCTTTCTCTGTGTCTTTCTCTCTCCCTGTGTGTCTCTGTCTCTCTGTCTATCTCTTTGTCTGTCTTTCTCTGTCTCTGTCTGTCTCCCTGTCTGTCTCTGTCCGTCTCTCTGTCTGTCTCTGTCTCTCTTTCTGTCTCCCTGTCTGTCTCTGTCTGCCCGTCTCTGTCTCTCTGTCAGTGACTGTGGAGCTGCGAATTGAGCGGTCTTAAAGGACTTTGTGTCCCTGTCTCTCTCTCTCTTTCTGTCTATAAGTTAGTTGACTTAATAGGCACATTCTTTGTTCTGGCCACAACTCCATTTCCCATAATGCTTCAGCAAATACATTGTCCATTCATTTCTAAGCACATTGCTGCCTGGGCTTTTAAAACAGACCGCTTATCTGACTTAGGAGAGTATTCCAACACATAGAAAAGTATTCACACCCCTTACCTAATATTATGCTACTTAGCATTATTAAGCTAGTTAGCATTAGCATGCTAGCTATTTTTAGCATTTTAGCTAAATTTGGGTTTTTGACTAACTTTTCGTGCTGATTCCTCTGATGCTAATGATAACATGTTAGCTAGCATTAGCATGCTAGTTAGCATTAGCATGCTAGCTCATGTTAGCATTTTAGCTAATTTTTCAAATTTTCTTAACTTTTCGTAGTGATTACGTTGTAGCTAATGATTACATGTTAGCTAGCATTAGCATGCTAGTTAGCATTAGCATGCTAGCTCATTTTAGCATTTTAGCTATTTTTTTGAATTTTCTTAACTTTTCACTGTTATTAGTTTGCAGCTAATGATTACATGTTAGCTAGCATGCGCATGCTAGTTAGCATTAGCATGCTAGCTCATGTTAGCATTTTAGCTAATTTTTGAATTTTGCTTAACTTTTTTTACTCATTGCTTCGAGGCTATTGATAACATGCTAGTTAGCATTAGCATGCTAGCTCATGTTAGCATTTTAGCTAATTTTTGAATTTTGCTTAACTTTTTTCACTCATTGTTTCAAGGCTATTAATAACATTTTAGCTAGCATTAGCATGCTAGTTAGCATTAGCATGCTAGCTCATGTTAGCATTTTTGCTAATTTTTGAATTTT
Organism: Valencia hispanica; assembly: GCA_963556495.2. Taxonomy (NCBI): domain Eukaryota; kingdom Metazoa; phylum Chordata; class Actinopteri; order Cyprinodontiformes; family Valenciidae; genus Valencia; species Valencia hispanica. The sequence goes on along the minus strand of OY747715.1, from coordinate 9,429,282 downwards.
GCTTAACTTTTTTTACTCATTGCTTCGAGGCTATTGATAATATGCTAGTTAGCATTAGCATGCTAGCTCATGTTAGCATTTTAGCTAATTTTTGAATTTTGCTTAACTTTTTTCACTCATTGCTTCAAGGCTATTAATAACATGCTAGCTATCATTAGCATGCTAGTTAGCATTAGCATGCTAGCTCATGTTAGCATTTTAGCTATTTTTTTAATTTGTTCTAGGCAACAGAAGCTCTGAATGGGGGTGTGTGACTGATTACGCACCACGTGGCAGGCCCCGTTTAAATTTCCTGAAATTTTCTAGTTAGGGGCCTGCCAATGCAATGCAGGGAGAAGCAGAGCATTGCATTGCGAAGCAATGCAATGCACTGCCTCCCATGCAATTGCATGGCAAGGCACCTATTATTCTACACCTCTAAACTGGACTCTTTATTATTAGGGGCCTGCCAATGCAATGCAGGGAGAAGCAGAGCATTGCATTGCGAAGCAATGCAATGCACTGCCTCCCATGCAATTGCATGGCAAGGCACCTATTATTCTACACCTCTAAACTGGACTCTTTATTATTTATTTATTTATTTTTCTTCCGTCCACCTTAATGCGGGTCGTACCGTAGCATGCACCCCCACAATATATATATCAAAACGTGCGGCTCGATCTCGAGATGGGTGCTATTACTTTTATAAGCGATTGGAGTTACCATGGCGACGTAATTAGCAAAAAACCACGCCCAAAAATCCCATAGGAATGAATGGAGTCCGGTGTCGGAGCGATCAAAAAAATCCACTTTTTTGAGGATTTACTGTGTCATCATACGTTCACTTAGAAAAACCATTAAAATCTCAGTTTGTAGGAATATCCGAGCACTTTTCAGAAGTGAAGACGGGATGTTGATATCTGTTACGGTTTTTTCACAATGAGCCTCTGAGCGACCCAAAGTTTGCCTCAAATTTAAAAATTTAAAAATTTTTCAGTGTAACTGCCGTTAAGTTAGAGTGCGAGACTTTGTCCGAGCTGGAACCCAAATTATTTTTTAACTCGTCGTCACGGTCACATATTTCCTTCTACTGAACTGATTTTCGCCCATGTGAAAGCCACGCCCGATGACATTCACACGATCTTTTCAAAATTTCTCTATGTCTCACCGTTTTCTCTCAGCGGACTTTCGTTTGCAAAAAATCAGACACATTTTGAGCAGATTTCAGAAAATCCCCCTATTGTTTAACATTGAGCAAGTCTGACAGTTTCTGAAGCTGGGGCTTGTGACAAGACATTTTTAACTCGTTTGTTCTCGGACTCTGAAATATGTAGAGAGTTGTGCTTTTCCATGATCGAAGGCGAAACCCGGCTCTCACTGACGCTTCAAGAATTTTTTCGATACATCGCACGGTTTTTGAACAGCAGCAATTTGTTCGGAAGCCTTTTTGGGGTCAGAGATGGATTTAGAGCTTCAAAGTGGCTGACATGTCAGAGACAAATTAGTCACGCTAAATTAGTCACGGCCATTAGTTGCCAAGCAACGGCACACCTGCACTTCTCAGGAGAGCCAGAGGTCATTCGAGTTCATTCCAACTCTATTTGAACATGGATTTAGGCCTTCAGATTTACCATAGAAGCTGTAGATTACTTTGTACTAATTCTGATTAGTGTGGAGTGCTCTTACATGTCTTGAAACTGACTTTTGACCCACAAAATAAGACTCAAACAATATTTACAAAATAAAAGCCCTAAGATTTTGTATACAATATCACAGTACCCTATTATTTTACACTACTATTAAAGATCTATTACACATTTATTACTACTATTACACTACTCTCACATAGAGGTTCTCTCCGTCAGCGACTGACTCTGAAGGACTCCATGTCTGTGTCTCAGCGGAGGGTCCGCTGCGGAAGCAGCGGTCTGAAAGAACTTTTCTGCCTTTCTCTGTCTCTTTTTTTTCTGATTAGTGTGGAGTGCTCATACATGTCTTGAAACTGACATTTGGGTAGCTGTAGATTCATTTCCAGTAATTCTGATTAGTGTGGAGTGCTCATACATGTCTTGAAAGTGACTTTTGACCCACACTGTCTGATCAGCTGATTGGGTCACACACACATGCACCTGTGACTTTGCTGTTACTTAGCAACAGCACAGCTGGCCTCTGAGGAGAACAAAAGGTCTCTTAAGGTCATTAGAACTCTATTTAGACATGGAGTTAAGGCCTGTTAGATTAATGGATTACCCTTCAGAGGATTTCATTATACATATGATATTCAATCAGCCTTAACTGACATCCATGATGGACTTTCAAAATAAGACTCAAACAAGCTCTTCAAAATAAAAGCCCTCAGATTTTCTATAGAAGATCATAGCAGCTTATTGTTTTACACTACTGCAGTCTGTCTGTCTGTCTGTCTGTCTGTCTGTCTGTCTGTCTGTCTGTCTGTCTGTCTGTCTGTCTGTCTGTCTGTCTGTCTGTCTGTCCCTCTAAGCAGCAGCTGCACCTCTTGTCTCTTTGGAGATGAGCCAGCGACTGACTCTGAAGGACTCTATGTCTGTCTCTCAGCGGAGGGTCCGCTGCGGAAGCAGCGGTCTGAAAGAATTTTTCTGCCTTTCTCTGTCTCTTTTTTTTCTGATTAGTGTGGAGTGCTTGTTCATGTCTTGAAACTGACATTTGGGTAGCTGTAGCTACATTTCCAGTAATTCTGATTAGTGTGGAGTGCTCATACATGTCTTGAAATTGACTTTTGACCCACACTGTCTGAGGCTCTGTGGAGGAGAGCTCATTAAAGGTCACTAAAGGTCATCATAACACTCTATGGACATGAATTTAAGGTCTGATAGAACAGTTGATTACCATTGGTGGTAGCGCAACATATGAATAAAGAGACTGAATCAGCCTCAACTGACATCCATGCTGGACTTTCAAAATAAGACTCAAATAATCTCTTCAAAATAAAAGCCCTCTGATCTTCAATACAATATCACAGGACCCTATTGTTTTAAACTATTGCTGTCTTTCTGTCTGTCTGTCTTTCTGTCTGTCTGACTGCCTGCCTGTAAGCCGAGCATCAGCTGATTGGGTCACACACACATGCACCTGTGACTTTGCTGTTACTTAGCAACAGCACAGCTGGCCTCTGAGGAGAACAAAAGGTCACTTAAGGTCATTAGAACTCTATTTAGACATGGAGTTAAGGCCTGTTAGATTAATGGATTACCCTTCAGAGGATTTCATTATACATATGATATTCAATCAGCCTTAACTGACATCCATGATGGACTTTCAAAATAAGACTCAAACAAGCTCTTCAAAATAAAAGCCTTCAGATTTTCTATAGACGATTCATAGGGGTTGTCTGTCTGTCTTTCTCTCTGTCTGTCTCTTTCTCTCTTTCTGTCTCTCTTTCTGTCTCTTTGTCTGTCTTTCTCTGTCTCTTTCTGTCTCTCTGTCTGTCTCTGTCTCTCTTTCTGTCTCCCTGTCTGTCTCTGTCTGCCCGTCTCTGTCTCTCTGTCTGTCTCTTTCTGTCTCTCTGTCTGTCTCTGTCTCTCTTTCTGTCTCCCTGTCTGTCTCTGTCTGCCCGTCTCTGTCTCTCTGTCAGTGACTGTGGAGCTGCGAATTGAGCGGTCTTAAAGGACTTTGTGTCCCTGTCTCTCTCTCTCTTTCTGTCTATAAGTTAGTTGACTTAATAGGCACATTCTTTGTTCTGGCCACAACTCCATTTCCCATAATGCTTCAGCAAATACATTGTCCATTCATTTCTAAGCACATTGCTGCCTGGGCTTTTAAAACAGACCGCTTATCTGACTTGGGAGAGTATTCTAACACAAAGAAAAGTATTCACACCCCTTACCTAATATTATGCTACTTAGCATTATTAAGCTAGTTAGCATTAGCATGCTAGCTATTTTTAGCATTTTAGCTAAATTTGGGTTTTTGACTAACTTTTCGTGCTGATTCCTCTGATGCTATTTGTTACATGTTAGCTAGCATGCGCATGCTAGTTAGCATTAGCATGCTAGCTCATGCTAGCATTTAAGAAATTTTTTGACATTTTCGTAACTTTTCGTAATGATTACGTCGTAGCTAATGATTACATGTTAGCTAGCATTAGCATGCTAGTTAGCATTAGCATGCTAGCTCATGTTAGCATTTTAGCTAATTTTTTAAAATTTCTTAACTTTTCGTAGTGATTACGTTGAGGCTAACGATTACATGTTAGCTAGCATTAGTATGCTAGTTAGCATTAGCATGCTAGCTCATGTTAGCATTTTTGCTAATTTTGGAATCTTTCTTAACTTTTTTTACTCATTGCTTCGAGGCTATTGATAAAATGCTAGTTAGCATTAGCATGCTAGCTCATGTTAGCATTTTAGCTAATTTTTTGAATTTGCTTAACTTTTTTTACTCATTGCTTCGAGGCTATTGATAACATGCTAGTTAGCATTAGCATGCTAGCTCATGTTAGCATTTAAGCATTTTTTTAATTTGTCCCAACTTTTTCTACTTATTGCTTCGAACCTATTGATAACATGTTAGATTGGGGGTGTGCTCATTTTAGCTAGCTCATTTTAGCATTTTAGCTATTTTTTTGAATTTTCTTAACTTTTCACTGTTATTACGTTGCAGCTAATGATTACATGTTAGCTAGCATGCGCATGCTAGTTAGCATTAGCATGCTAGCTCATGTTAGCATTTTTGCTAATTTTTGAATTTTGCTTAACTTTTTTCACTCATTGCTTCGAGGATATTGATAACATGCTAGTTAGCATTAGCATGCTAGCTCATGTTAGCATTTTTGCAAATTTTTTAATTTGTCCCAACTTTTTCTACTTATTGCTTCGAACCTATTGATAACATGTTAGCTAGCATTAGTGTGCTAGGCTAGGCAGCATAACCTCTGATTGGGGGTGTGTGACTGATTACGCACCACGTGGCAGGCCCCGTTTAAATTTCCTGAAATTTTCTAGTTTATTTATTTATTTTTCTTCCGTCCACCTTAATGCGGGTCGTACCGTAGCATGCACCCCCACAATATATATATCAAAACGTGCGGCTCGATCTCGAGATGGGTGCTATTACTTTTATAAGCGATTGGAGTTACCATGGCGACGTAATTAGCGAAAAACCACGCCCAAAAATCCCATAGGAATGAATGGAGTCAGGTGTCGGAGCGATCCAAAAAATCCACTTTTTTGAGGATTTACTGTGTCATCATACGTTCACTTAGAAAAACCATTGAAATCTCAGTTTATAGGAATATCCGAGCACTTTTCAGAAGTGAAGACGGGATGTTGATATCTGTTACGGTTTTTTCACAATGAGCCTCTGAGCGACCCAAAGTTTGCCTCAAATTTAAAAATTTAAAAATTTTTCAGTGTAACTGCCGTTAAGTTAGAGTGCGAGACTTTGTCCGAGCTGGAACCCAAATTATTTTTTAACTCGTCGTCACGGTCACATATTTCCTTCTACTGAACTGATTTTCGCCCATGTGAAAGCCACGCCCGATGACATTCACACGATCTTTTCAAAATTTCTCTATGTCTCACCGTTTTCTCTCAGCGGACTTTCGTTTGCAAAAAATCAGACACATTTTGAGCAGATTTCAGAAAATCCCCCTATTGTTTAACATTGAGCAAGTCTGACAGTTTCTGAAGCTGGGGCTTGTGACAAGACATTTTTAACTCGTTCGTTCTCGGACTCTGAAATATGTAGAGAGTTGTGCTTTTCCATGATCGAAGGCGAAACCCGGCTCTCACTGACGCTTCAAGAATTTTTTCGATACATCGCACGGTTTTTGAACAGCGGCAATTTGTTCGGAAGCCTTTTTGGGGTCAGAGATGGATTTAGAGCTTCAAAGTGGCTGACATGTCAGAGACAAATTAGTCACGCTAAATTAGTCACGGCCATTAGTTGCCAAGCAACGGCACACCTGCACTTCTCAGGAGAGCCAGAGGTCATTAGAGTTCATTCCAACTCTATTTGAACATGGATTTAGGCCTTCAGGTTTACCATAGAAGCTGTAGATTACTTTATACTAATTCTGATTAGTGTGGAGTGCTCTTACATGTCTTGAAACTGACTTTTGACCCACAAAATAAGACTCAAACAATATTTACAAAATAAAAGCCCTAAGATTTTGTATACAATATCACAGTACCCTATTATTTTACACTACTATTAAAGATCTGTTACACATTTATTACTACTATTACACTACTCTCACATAGAGGTTCTCTCCGTCAGCGACTGACTCTGAAGGACTCCATGTCTGTGTCTCAGCGGAGGGTCCGCTGCGGAAGCAGCGGTCTGAAAGAACTTTTCTGCCTTTCTCTGTCTCTTTTTTTTCTGATTAGTGTGGAGTGCTCATACATGTCTTGAAACTGACATTTGGGTAGCTGTAGATTCATTTCCAGTAATTCTGATTAGTGTGGAGTGCTCATACATGTCTTGAAAGTGACTTTTGACCCACACTGTCTGATCAGCTGATTGGGTCACACACACATGCACCTGTGACTTTGCTGTTACTTAGCAACAGCACAGCTGGCCTCTGAGGAGAACAAAAGGTCTCTTAAGGTCATTAGAAGTCTATTTAGACATGGAGTTAAGGCCTGTTAGATTAATGGATTACCCTTCAGAGGATTTCATGATACATATGATGTTCAATCAGCCTTAACTGACATCCATGATGGACTTTCAAAATAAGACTCAAACAAGCTCTTCAAAATAAAAGCCTTCAGATTTTCTATAGACGATTCATAGGGGTTGTCTGTCTGTCTGTCTCTCTGTCTGTCTCTGTCCATCTCTCTGTCTGTCTCTTTCACTCTGTCTGTCTCTGTCCATCTCTCTGTCTGTCTCTTTTACTCTGTCTGTCTCTGTCTGTCTCTCTGTCTGTCTCTTTCTCTCTGTCTGTCTGTCTCTCTTTCTGTCTCTTTGTCTGTCTTTCTCTGTCTCTTTCTGTCTCTTTGTCTGTCTCTTTCTCTCTTTCTGTCTCTGTCCGTCTCTCTGTCTGTCTCTTTGTCTGTCTTTCTCTGTCTCTGTCCGTCTCTCTGTCTGTCTCTCTTTCTGTCTCTTTGTCTGTCTTTCTCTGTCTCTTTCTGTCTCCCTGTCTGTCTCTGTCTGCCCATCTCTGTCTCTCTGTCAGTGACTGTCGAGCTGCGAATTGAGCGGTCTTAAAGGACTTTGTGTCCCTGTCTCTCTCTCTCTCTCTTTCTGTCTATAAGTTAGTTGACTTAATAGGCACATTCTTTGTTCTGGCCACAACTCCATTTCCCATAATGCTTCAGCAAATACATTGTCCATTCATTTCTAAGCACATTGCTGCCTGGGCTTTTAAAACAGACCGCTTATCTGACTTAGGAGAGTATTCCAACACATAGAAAAGTATTCACACCCCTTACCTAATATTATGCTACTTAGCATTATTAAGCTAGTTAGCATTAGCATGCTAGCTATTTTTAGCATTTTAGCTAAATTTGGGATTTTGACTAACTTTTCGTGCTGATTCCTCTGATGCTAATGATAACATGTTAGCTAGCATTAGCATGCTAGTTAGCATTAGCATGCTAGCTCATGTTAGCATTTTAGCTAATTTTTCAAATTTTCTTAACTTTTCGTAGTGATTACGTTGTAGCTAATGATTACATGTTAGCTAGCATTAGCATGCTAGTTAGCATTAGCATGCTAGCTCATTTTAGCATTTTAGCTATTTTTTTGAATTTTCTTAACTTTTCACTGTTAATACGTTGCAGCTAATGATTACATGTTAGCTAGCATGTGCATGCTAGTTAGCATTAGCATGCTAGCTAATTTTAGAATTTTAGCTAATTTTTAAACATTTCTTAACTTTTCGTAGTGATTACGTTGAGGCTAACGATTACATGTTAGCTAGCATTAGTTTGCTAGTTAGCATTAGCATGCTAGCTCATGTAAGCATTTTTGCTAATTTTGGAATCTTTCTTAACTTTTTTTACTCATTGCTTCGAGGCTATTGATAAAATGCTAGTTAGCATTAGCATGCTAGCTCATGTTAGCATTTTAGCTATTTTTTTGAATTTGCTTAACTTTTTTTACTCATTGCTTCGAGGCTATTGATAACATGCTAGTTAGCATTAGCATGCTAGCTCATGTTAGCATTTAAGCATTTTTTTAATTTGTCCCAGCTTTTTCTACTTATTGCTTCGAACCTATTGATAACATGTTAGATTGGGGGTGTGTGACTGATTACGCACCACGTGGCAGGCCCCGTTTAAATTTCCTGAAATTTTCTAGTTTATTTATTTATTTTTCTTCCGTCCACCTTAATGCGGGTCGTACCGTAGCATGCACCCCCACAATATATATATCAAAACGTGCGGCTCGATCTCGAGATGGGTGCTATTACTTTTATAAGCGATTGGAGTTACCATGGCGACGTAATTAGCGAAAAACCACGCTCAAAAATCCCATAGGAATGAATGGAGTCCGGTGTCGGAGCGATCAAAAAAATCCACTTTTTTGAGGATTTACTGTGTCATCATACGTTCACTTAGAAAAACCATTAAAATCTCAGTTTGTAGGAATATCCGAGCACTTTTCAGAAGTGAAGACGGGATGTTGATATCTGTTACGGTTTTTTCACAATGAGCCTCTGAGCGACCCAAAGTTTGCCTCAAATTAAAAAATTTAAAAATTTTTCAGTGTAACTGCCGTTAAGTTAGAGTGCGAGACTTTGTCCGAGCTGGAACCCAAATTATTTTTTAACTCGTCGTCACGGTCACATATTTCCTTCTACTGAACTGATTTTCGCCCATGTGAAAGCCACGCCCGATGACATTCACACGATCTTTTCAAAATTTCTCTATGTCTCACCGTTTTCTCTCAGCGGACTTTCGTTTGCAAAAAATCAGACACATTTTGAGCAGATTTCAGAAAATCCCCCTATTGTTTAACATTGAGCAAGTCTGACAGTTTCTGAAGCTGGGGCTGGTGACAAGACATTTTTAACTCGTTTGTTCTCGGACTCTGAAATATGTAGAGAGTTGTGCTTTTCCATGATCGAAGGCGAAACCCGGCTCTCACTGACGCTTCAAGAATTTTTTCGATACATCGCACGGTTTTTGAACAGCGGCAATTTGTTCGGAAGCCTTTTTGGGGTCAGAGATGGATTTAGAGCTTCAAAGTGGCTGACATGTCAGAGACAAATTAGTCACGCTAAATTAGTCACGGCCATTAGTTGCCAAGCAACGGCACACCTGCACTTCTCAGGAGAGCCAGAGGTCATTAGAGTTCATTCCAACTCTATTGGAACATGGATTTAGGCCTTCAGGTTTACCATAGAAGCTGTAGATTACTTTGTACTAATTCTGATTAGTGTGGAGTGCTCTTACATGTCTTGAAACTGACTTTTGACCCACAAAATAAGACTCAAACAATATTTACAAAATAAAAGCCCTAAGATTTTGTATACAATATCACAGTACCCTATTATTTTACACTACTATTAAAGATCTATTACACATTTATTACTACTATTACACTACTCTCACATAGAGGTTCTCTCCGTCAGCGACTGACTCTGAAGGAGTCCATGTCTGTGTCTCAGCGGAGGGTCAGCGGTCTGAAAGAACTTTTCTGCCTTTCTCTGTCTCTTTTTTTTCTGATTAGTGTGGAGTGCTTGTTCATGTCTTGAAACTGACATTTGGGTAGCTGTAGATTCATTTCCAGTAATTCTGATTAGTGTGGAGTGCTCATACATGTCTTGAAAGTGACTTTTGACCCACACTGTCTGATCAGCTGATTGGGTCACACACACATGCACCTGTGACTTTGCTGTTACTTAGCAACAGCACAGCTGGCCTCTGAGGAGAACAAAAGGTCTCTTAAGGTCATTAGAACTCTATTTAGACATGGAGTTAAGGCCTGTTAGATTAATGGATTACCCTTCAGAGGATTTCATTATACATATGATATTCAATCAGCCTTAACTGACATCCATGATGGACTTTCAAAATAAGACTCAAACAAGCTCTTCAAAATAAAAGCCCTCAGATTTTCTATAGAAGATTCATAGGGGTTGTCTGTCTGTCTGTCTCTCTGTCTGTCTCTTTCTCTCTGTCTGTCTCTCTTTCTGTCTCTTTGTCTGTCTTTCTCTATCTCTTTCTGTCTCTGTCTCTCTTTTTGTCTCTGTCTGTCTCTCTTTCTGTCTCCTTGTCTGTCTTTCTCTGTCTCTGTCTATCTCTGTCTCTCTTTCTGTCTCTGTCTGTCTCTCTTTCTGTCTCCCTGTCTGTCTTTCTCTGTCTCTGTCTGTCTCTGTCTCTCTTTCTGTCTCTTTGTCTGTCTGTCTTTCTCTGTCTCTCTCTGTCTCTGTCTCTCTTTCTGTCTCTGTCTGTCTCTCTTTCTGTCTCCCTGTCTGTCTTTCTCTCTCTGTCTGTCTCTGTCTCTCTTTCTGTCTCTTTGTCTGTCTTTCTCTGTCTCTTTCTGTCTCCCTGTCTGTGTCTGTCTGCCCGTCTCTGTCTCTCTGTCAGTGACTGTCGAGCTGCGAATTGAGCGGTCTTAAAGGACTTTGTGTCCCTGTCTCTCTCTCTCTTTCTGTCTATAAGTCAGTTTACTTAATAGGCACATTCTTTATACCTGCCACAACTCCATTTCCCATAATGCTTCAGCAATGACATTGTCCATTCATTTCTAAGCACATAGCTGCCTGGGCTTTTAAAACAGACCGCTTATCTGACTTAGGAGAGTATTCTAACACATAGAAAAGTATTCACACCCCTTACCTAATATTATGCTACTTAGCATTATTAAGCTAGTTAGCATTAGCATGCTAGCTATTTTTAGCATTTTAGCTAAATTTGGGTTTTTGACTAACTTTTCGTGCTGATTCCTCTGATGCTAATGATAACATGTTAGCTAGCATTAGCATGCTAGTTAGCATTAGCATGCTAGCTCATGTTAGCATTTTTGCTAATTTTTCAAATTTTCTTAACTTTTCGTAGTGATTACGTTGTAGCTAATGATTACATGTTAGCTAGCATTAACATGCTAGTTAGCATTAGCATGCTAGCTCATTTTAGCATTTTAGCTATTTTTTTGAATTTTCTTAACTTTTCACTGTTATTACGTTGCAGCTAATGATTACATGTTAGCTAGCATGCGCATGCTAGCTAGCATTAGCATGCTAGCTCATGTTAGCATTTTAGCTAATTTTTCAAATTTTCTTAACGTTTCGTAGTGATTACGTTGTAGCTAATGATTACATGTTAGCTAGCATTAGCATGCTAGTTAGCATTAGCATGCTAGCTCATTTTAGCATTTTAGCTATTTTTTTGAATTTTCTTAACTTTTCACTGTTATTACGTTGCAGCTAATGATTACATGTTAGCTAGCATGCGCATGCTAGTTAGCATTAGCATGCTAGCTAAATTTAGAATTTTAGCTAATTTTTCAACATTTCTTAACTTTTCGTAGTGATTATGTTGCAGCTTTTGATTACATGTTAGCTAGCATTAGCATGCTAGTTAGCATTAGCATGCTAGCTCATGTTAGCATTTTTGCTAATTTTTCAAATTTTCTTAACTTTTCGTAGTGATTACGTTGTAGCTAATGATTACATGTTAGCTAGCATTAGCATGCTAGCTCATGTTAGCATTTTTGCTAATTTTTGAATTTTGCTTAACTTTTTTTACTCATTGCTTCGAGGCTATTAATAACATGCTAGCTATCATTAGCATGCTAGTTAGCATTAGCATGCTAGCTCATGTTAGCATTTTAGCTATTTTTTTAATTTGTTCTAGGCAACAGAAGCTCTGAATGGGGGTGTGTGACTGATTACGCACCACGTGGCAGGCCCCGTTTAAATTTCCTGAAATTTTCTAGTTTATTAGGGGCCTGCCAATGCAATGCAGGGAGAAGCAGAGCATTGCATTGCGAAGCAATGCAATGCACTGCCTCCCATGCAATTGCATGGCAAGGCACCTATTATTCTACACCTCTAAACTGGACTCTTTATTATTTATTTATTTATTTTTCTTCCGTCCACCTTAATGCGGGTCGTACCGTAGCATGCACCCCCACAATATATATATCAAAACGTGCGGCTCGATCTCGAGATGGGTGCTATTACTTTTATAAGCGATTGGAGTTACCATGGCGACGTAATTAGCGAAAAACCACGCCCAAAAATCCCATAGGAATGAATGGAGTCAGGTGTCGGAGCGATCCAAAAAATCCACTTTTTTGAGGATTTACTGTGTCATCATACGTTCACTTAGAAAAACCATTGAAATCTCAGTTTATAGGAATATCCGAGCACTTTTCAGAAGTGAAGACGGGATGTTGATATCTGTCACGGTTTTTTCACAATGAGCCTCTGAGCGACCCAAAGTTTGCCTCAAATTTAAAAATTTAAAAATTTTTCAGTGTAACTGCCGTTAAGTTAGAGTGCGAGACTTTGTCCGAGCTGGAACCCAAATTATTTTTTAACTCGTCGTCACGGTCACATATTTCCTTCTACTGAACTGATTTTCGCCCATGTGAAAGCCACGCCCGATGACATTCACACGATCTTTTCAAAATTTCTCTATGTCTCACCGTTTTCTCTCAGCGGACTTTCGTTTGCAAAAAATCAGACACATTTTGAGCAGATTTCAGAAAATCCCCCTATTGTTTAACATTGAGCAAGTCTGACAGTTTCTGAAGCTGGGGCTTGTGACAAGACATTTTTAACTCGTTCGTTCTCGGACTCTGAAATATGTAGAGAGTTGTGCTTTTCCATGATCGAAGGCGAAACCCGGCTCTCACTGACGCTTCAAGAATTTTTTCGATACATCGCACGGTTTTTGAACAGCGGCAATTTGTTCGGAAGCCTTTTTGGGGTCAGAGATGGATTTAGAGCTTCAAAGTGGCTGACATGTCAGAGACAAATTAGTCACGCTAAATTAGTCACGGCCATTAGTTGCCAAGCAACGGCACACCTGCACTTCTCAGGAGAGCCAGAGGTCATTAGAGTTCATTCCAACTCTATTTGAACATGGATTTAGGCCTTCAGGTTTACCATAGAAGCTGTAGATTACTTTATACTAATTCTGATTAGTGTGGAGTGCTCTTACATGTCTTGAAACTGACTTTTGACCCACAAAATAAGACTCAAACAATATTTACAAAATAAAAGCCCTAAGATTTTGTATACAATATCACAGTACCCTATTATTTTACACTACTATTAAAGATCTGTTACACATTTATTACTACTATTACACTACTCTCACATAGAGGTTCTCTCCGTCAGCGACTGACTCTGAAGGACTCCATGTCTGTGTCTCAGCGGAGGGTCCGCTGCGGAAGCAGCGGTCTGAAAGAACTTTTCTGCCTTTCTCTGTCTCTTTTTTTTCTGATTAGTGTGGAGTGCTCATACATGTCTTGAAACTGACATTTGGGTAGCTGTAGATTCATTTCCAGTAATTCTGATTAGTGTGGAGTGCTCATACATGTCTTGAAAGTGACTTTTGACCCACACTGTCTGATCAGCTGATTGGGTCACACACACATGCACCTGTGACTTTGCTGTTACTTAGCAACAGCACAGCTGGCCTCTGAGGAGAACAAAAGGTCTCTTAAGGTCATTAGAAGTCTATTTAGACATGGAGTTAAGGCCTGTTAGATTAATGGATTACCCTTCAGAGGATTTCATGATACATATGATGTTCAATCAGCCTTAACTGACATCCATGATGGACTTTCAAAATAAGACTCAAACAAGCTCTTCAAAATAAAAGCCTTCAGATTTTCTATAGACGATTCATAGGGGTTGTCTGTCTGTCTGTCTCTCTGTCTGTCTCTGTCCATCTCTCTGTCTGTCTCTTTCACTCTGTCTGTCTCTGTCCATCTCTCTGTCTGTCTCTTTTACTCTGTCTGTCTCTGTCTGTCTCTCTGTCTGTCTCTTTCTCTCTGTCTGTCTGTCTCTCTTTCTGTCTCTTTGTCTGTCTTTCTCTGTCTCTTTCTGTCTCTTTGTCTGTCTCTTTCTCTCTGTCTGTCTCTGTCCGTCTCTCTGTCTGTCTCTTTGTCTGTCTTTCTCTGTCTCTGTCCGTCTCTCTGTCTGTCTCTCTTTCTGTCTCTTTGTCTGTCTTTCTCTGTCTCTTTCTGTCTCCCTGTCTGTCTCTGTCTGCCCATCTCTGTCTCTCTGTCAGTGACTGTCGAGCTGCGAATTGAGCGGTCTTAAAGGACTTTGTGTCCCTGTCTCTCTCTCTCTCTTTCTGTCTATAAGTTAGTTGACTTAATAGGCACATTCTTTGTTCTGGCCACAACTCCATTTCCCATAATGCTTCAGCAAATACATTGTCCATTCATTTCTAAGCACATTGCTGCCTGGGCTTTTAAAACAGACCGCTTATCTGACTTAGGAGAGTATTCCAACACATAGAAAAGTATTCACACCCCTTACCTAATATTATGCTACTTAGCATTATTAAGCTAGTTAGCATTAGCATGCTAGCTATTTTTAGCATTTTAGCTAAATTTGGGTTTTTGACTAACTTTTCGTGCTGATTCCTCTGATGCTAATGATAACATGTTAGCTAGCATTAGCATGCTAGTTAGCATTAGCATGCTAGCTCATGTTAGCATTTTAGCTAATTTTTCAAATTTTCTTAACTTTTCGTAGTGATTACGTTGTAGCTAATGATTACATGTTAGCTAGCATTAGCATGCTAGTTAGCATTAGCATGCTAGCTCATTTTAGCATTTTAGCTATTTTTTTGAATTTTCTTAACTTTTCACTGTTAATACGTTGCAGTTAATGATTACATGTTAGCTAGCATGTGCATGCTAGTTAGCATTAGCATGCTAGCTAATTTTAGAATTTTAGCTAATTTTTAAACATTTCTTAACTTTTCGTAGTGATTACGTTGAGGCTAACGATTACATGTTAGCTAGCATTAGTTTGCTAGTTAGCATTAGCATGCTAGCTCATGTTAGCATTTTTGCTAATTTTGGAATCTTTCTTAACTTTTTTTACTCATTGCTTCGAGGCTATTGATAAAATGCTAGTTAGCATTAGCATGCTAGCTCATGTTAGCATTTTAGCAATTTTTTTGAATTTGCTTAACTTTTTTTACTCATTGCTTCGAGGCTATTGATAACATGCTAGTTAGCATTAGCATGCTAGCTCATGTTAGCATTTAAGCATTTTTTTAATTTGTCCCAACTTTTTCTACTTATTGCTTCGAACCTATTGATAACATGTTAGATTGGGGGTGTGTGACTGATTACGCACCACGTGGCAGGCCCCGTTTAAATTTCCTGAAATTTTCTAGTTAGGGGCCTGCCAATGCAATGCAGGGAGAAGCAGAGCATTGCATTGCGAAGCAATGCAATGCACTGCCTCCCATGCAATTGCATGGCAAGGCACCTATTATTCTACACCTCTAAACGGCTTCTTTATTATTATTTATTTTTCTTCCGTCCAGCGTTAATGCGGGTCGTACCGTAGCATGCACCCCCACAATATATATATCAAAACGTGCGGCTCGATTCCACGATGGGTGCTATTACTTTTATAAGCGATTGGAGTTACCATGGCGACGTAATTAGCGAAAAACCACGCCGAAAAATCCCATAGGAATGAATGCATTCACATCTCGGAGCGATCCAAAAAATCCACTTTTTTGAGGATTTACTGTGTCATCATACGTTCACTTAGAAAAACCATTAAAATCTCAGTTTGTAGGAATATCCGAGCACTTTTCAGAAGTGAAGACGGGATGTTGATATCTGTAACGGTTTTTTCACAATAAGCCTCTGAGCGACCCAAAGTTTGCCTCAAATTTGAAAATTTAAAAATTTTTCAGTGTAACTGCCGTTTAGTCAGAGTGTGAGACCCAAGATTATTGAGAACCCAAAATATTTTTTAACTCGCCATCACGGTCACATATTTCGTTCTACTGAACTGATTTTCGGCCATGTGAAAGCCACGCCCGATGACATTCACACGATCTTTTCGAAATTTCTCTATGTCTCACCGTTTTCTCTCAGCGCGCTCGAGTTTGCAAAAAATCAGACACATTTTGAGCAGATTTCAGAAGAGCAGCATATACTTTTACATTGAGAAAGTCTGCCAATTTCTGAAGCTGGGGCTTGTGACAAGACATTTTTATCTCGTTCGTTCTCGGACTGTGAAATATGTAGAGAGTTGTTCTTTTCCATGATCGAAGACGAAACCCGGCTCTCACTGACGCTTCAAGAATTTTTTCGATACCTCGCACGGTTTTTGAACAGCAGCAATTTGTTCGGAAGCCTTTTTGGGGTCAGAGATGGATTTAGAGCTTCAAAGTGGCTGACATGTCAGAGACAAATTAGTCACGCTAAATTAGTCACGGCCATTAGTTGCCAAGCAACGGCACACCTGCACTTCTCAGGAGAGCCAGAGGTCATTAGAGTTCATTCC
Organism: Valencia hispanica; assembly: GCA_963556495.2. Lineage (NCBI taxonomy): Eukaryota > Metazoa > Chordata > Actinopteri > Cyprinodontiformes > Valenciidae > Valencia > Valencia hispanica. The sequence continues at coordinate 9,412,874 of OY747715.1, read as the reverse complement.
AACTCTATTTGAACATGGATTTAGGCCTTCAGGTTTACCATAGAAGCTGTAGATTACTTTCTTTTAATTCTGATTAGTGTGGAGTGCTCTTAGATGTCTTGAACCTGACTTTTGACCCACAAAATAAGACTTAAACAATCTTTTCAAAATAAAAGCCCTCAGATTTTCAATACAATATCACAGCACACTATTGTTTTACACTACTATTACATTCTTATTACATATTTATTACTACTATTACACTACTCTTACATAGAGGTTCTTTCTGTCTGTCTGTCTGTCAGCGACTGACTCTGAAGGATTCCATGTCTGTCTCTCAGCAGAAGGTCCGCTGCGGAAGCAGCGGTCTGAAAGAACTTTTCTGCCTTTCTCTGTCTCTTTTTTTTCTGATTAGTGTGGAGTGCTGGTTCATGTCTTGAAACTGACATTTGGGTAGCTGTAGATTCATTTCCAGTAATTCTGATTAGTGTGGAGTGCTCATACATGTCTTGAAAGTGACTTTTGACCCACACTGTCTGATCAGCTGATTGGGTCACACACACATGCACCTGTGACTTTGCTGTTACTTAGCAACAGCACAGCTGGCCTCTGAGGAGAACAAAAGGTCACTTAAGGTCATTAGAACTCTATTTAGACATGGAGTTAAGGCCTGTTAGATTAATGGATTACCCTTCAGCTGTCTGTCTCTGTCTCTCGTCTCTTGTCAGCGACTGTGGAGCTGAGAATTGAGCGGTCCTAAAGGACTTTGTGTCCCTTTCTCTGTCTCCCTGTCTCCCTGTCTGTCTGTCTTTTTGTCTGTCTGTCTGTCTGTCTGTCTGTCTGTCTGTCTGTCTGTCTGTCCCTCTAAGCAGCAGCTGCACCTCCTGTCTCTTTGGAGATGAGCCAGCGATTGACTCTGAAGGACTCCATGTCTGTGTCTCAGCGGAGGGTCCGCTGCGGAAGCAGCGGTCTTAAAGAACTTTTCTGCCCGTCTCTGTTTCTCTGTCAGTGACTGTGGAGCTGCGAATTGAGCGGTCTTAAAGGACTTTGTGTCCCTGTCTCTCTCTCTCTTTCTGTCTATAAGTTAGTTGACTTAATAGGGACATTCTTTGTTCTGGCCACAACTCCATTTCCCATAATGCTTCAGCAAATACATTGTCCATTCATTTCTAAGCACATTGCTGCCTGGGCTTTTAAAACAGACCGCTTATCTGACTTAGGAGAGTATTCCAACACATAGAAAAGTATTCACACCCCTTACCTAATATTATGCTAGTTAGCATTATTAAGCTAGTTAGCATTAGCATGCTAGCTATTTTTAGCATTTTAGCTAAATTTGGGTTTTTGACTAACTTTTCGTGCTGATTCCTCTGATGCTAATGATCACATGTTAGCTAGCATTAGCATGCTAGTTAGCATTAGCATGCTAGCTCATGTTAGCATTTTAGCTAATTTTTCAAATTTTCATAACTTTTCGTAGTGATTACGTTGTAGCTAATGATTACATGTTAGCTAGCATTAGCATGCTAGTTAGCATTAGCATGCTAGCTCATTTTAGCATTTTAGCTATTTTTTTGAATTTTCTTAACTTTTCACTGTTATTACGTTGCAGCTAATGATTACATGTTAGCTAGCATGCGCATGCTAGTTAGCTTTAGCATGCTAGCTCATGTTAGCATTTTTGCTAATTTTTCAATTTTGCTTAACTTTTTTCACTCATTGCTTCGAGGATATTGATAACATGCTAGTTAGCATTAGCATGCTAGCTCATGTTAGCATTTTTGCAAATTTTTTAATTTGTCCCAACTTTTTCTACTTATTGCTTCGAACCTATTGATAACATGTTAGCTAGCATTAGTATGCTAGGCTAGGCAGCATAACCTCTGATTGGGGGTGTGTGACTGATTACGCACCACGTGGCAGGCCCCGTTTAAATTTCCTGAAATTTTCTAGTTTGTCCCAACTTTTTCTACTTATTGCTTCGAACCTATTGATAACATGTTAGCTAGCATTAGTATGCTAGGCTAGGCAGCATAACCTCTGATTGGGGGTGTGTGACTGATTACGCACCACGTGGCAGGCCCCGTTTAAATTTCCTGAAATTTTCTAGTTAGGGGCCTGCCAATGCAATGCAGGGAGAAGCAGAGCATTGCATTGCGAAGCAATGCAATGCACTGCCTCCCATGCAATTGCATGGCAAGGCACCTATTATTCTACACCTCTAAACTGGACTCTTTATTATTTATTTATTTATTTTTCTTCCGTCCACCTTAATGCGGGTCGTACCGTAGCATGCACCCCCACAATATATATATCAAAACGTGCGGCTCGATCTCGAGATGGGTGCTATTACTTTTATAAGCGATTGGAGTTACCATGGCGACGTAATTAGCGAAAAACCACGCCCAAAAATCCCATAGGAATGAATGGAGTCCGGTGTCGGAGCGATCAAAAAAATCCACTTTTTTGAGGATTTACTGTGTCATCATACGTTCACTTAGAAAAACCATTGAAATCTCAGTTTGTAGGAATATCCGAGCACTTTTCAGAAGTGAAGACGGGATGTTGATATCTGTTACGGTTTTTTCACAATGAGCCTCTGAGCGACCCAAAGTTTGCCTCAAATTTAAAAATTTAAAAATTTTTCAGTGTAACTGCCGTTAAGTTAGAGTGCGAGACTTTGTTCGAGCTGGAACCCAAATTATTTTTTTACTCGTCGTCACGGTCACATATTTCCTTCTACTGAACTGATTTTCGCCCATGTGAAAGCCACGCCCGATGACATTCACACGATCTTTTCAAAATTTCTCTATGTCTCACCGTTTTCTCTCAGCGGACTTTCGTTTGCAAAAAATCAGACACATTTTGAGCAGATTTCAGAAAATCCCCCTATTGTTTAACATTGAGCAAGTCGGACAGTTTCTGAAGCTGGGGCTTGTGACAAGACATTTTTAACTCGTTTGTTCTCGGACTCTGAAATATGTAGAGAGTTGTGCTTTTCCATGATCGAAGGCGAAACCCGGCTCTCACTGACGCTTCAAGAATTTTTTCGATACATCGCACGGTTTTTGAACAGCGGCAATTTGTTCGGAAGCCTTTTTGGGGTCAGAGATGGATTTAGAGCTTCAAAGTGGCTGACATGTCAGAGACAAATTAGTCACGCTAAATTAGTCACGGCCATTAGTTGCCAAGCAACGGCACACCTGCACTTCTCAGGAGAGCCAGAGGTCATTAGAGTTCATTCCAACTCTATTTGAACATGGATTTAGGCCTTCAGATTTACCATAGAAGCTGTAGATTACTTTGTACTAATTCTGATTAGTGTGGAGTGCTCTTACATGTCTTGAAACTGACTTTTGACCCACAAAATAAGACTCAAACAATATTTACAAAATAAAAGCCCTAAGATTTTGTATACAATATCACAGTACCCTATTATTTTACACTACTATTAAAGATCTATTACACATTTATTACTACTATTACACTACTCTCACATAGAGGTTCTCTCCGTCAGCGACTGACTCTGAAGGACTCCATGTCTGTGTCTCAGCGGAGGGTCCGCTGCGGAAGCAGCGGTCTGAAAGAACTTTTCTGCCTTTCTCTGTCTCTTTTTTTTCTGATTAGTGTGGAGTGCTCATACATGTCTTGAAACTGACATTTGGGTAGCTGTAGATTCATTTCCAGTAATTCTGATTAGTGTGGAGTGCTCATACATGTCTTGAAAGTGACTTTTGACCCACACTGTCTGATCAGCTGATTGGGTCACACACACATGCACCTGTGACTTTGCTGTTACTTAGCAACAGCACAGCTGGCCTCTGAGGAGAACAAAAGGTCTCTTAAGGTCATTAGAACTCTATTTAGACATGGAGTTAAGGCCTGTTAGATTAATGGATTACCCTTCAGAGGATTTCATTATACATATGATATTCAATCAGCCTTAACTGACATCCATGATGGACTTTCAAAATAAGACTCAAACAAGCTCTTCAAAATAAAAGCCCTCAGATTTTCTATAGAAGATCATAGCAGCTTATTGTTTTACACTACTGCAGTCTGTCTGTCTGTCTGTCTGTCTGTCTGTCTGTCTGTCTGTCTGTCTGTCTGTCTGTCTGTCTGTCTGTCTGTCTGTCTGTCTGTCCCTCTAAGCAGCAGCTGCACCTCTTGTCTCTTTGGAGATGAGCCAGCGACTGACTCTGAAGGACTCTATGTCTGTCTCTCAGCGGAGGGTCCGCTGCGGAAGCAGCGGTCTGAAAGAATTTTTCTGCCTTTCTCTGTCTCTTTTTTTTCTGATTAGTGTGGAGTGCTTGTTCATGTCTTGAAACTGACATTTGGGTAGCTGTAGCTACATTTCCAGTAATTCTGATTAGTGTGGAGTGCTCATACATGTCTTGAAATTGACTTTTGACCCACACTGTCTGAGGCTCTGTGGAGGAGAGCTCATTAAAGGTCACTAAAGGTCATCATAACACTCTATGGACATGAATTTAAGGTCTGATAGAACAGTTGATTACCATTGGTGGTAGCGCAACATATGAATAAAGAGACTGAATCAGCCTCAACTGACATCCATGCTGGACTTTCAAAATAAGACTCAAATAATCTCTTCAAAATAAAAGCCCTCTGATCTTCAATACAATATCACAGGACCCTATTGTTTTAAACTATTGCTGTCTTTCTGTCTGTCTGTCTGTCTGTCTGTCTGACTGCCTGCCTGTAAGCCGAGCATCAGCTGATTGGGTCACACACACATGCACCTGTGACTTTGCTGTTACTTAGCAACAGCACAGCTGGCCTCTGAGGAGAACAAAAGGTCACTTAAGGTCATTAGAACTCTATTTAGACATGGAGTTAAGGCCTGTTAGATTAATGGATTACCCTTCAGAGGATTTCATTATACATATGATATTCAATCAGCCTTAACTGACATCCATGATGGACTTTCAAAATAAGACTCAAACAAGCTCTTCAAAATAAAAGCCTTCAGATTTTCTATAGACGATTCATAGGGGTTGTCTGTCTGTCTTTCTCTCTGTCTGTCTCTTTCTCTCTTTCTGTCTCTCTTTCTGTCTCTTTGTCTGTCTTTCTCTGTCTCTTTCTGTCTCTCTGTCTGTCTCTGTCTCTCTTTCTGTCTCCCTGTCTGTCTCTGTCTGCCCGTCTCTGTCTCTCTGTCTGTCTCTTTCTGTCTCTCTGTCTGTCTCTGTCTCTCTTTCTGTCTCCCTGTCTGTCTCTGTCTGCCCGTCTCTGTCTCTCTGTCAGTGACTGTGGAGCTGCGAATTGAGCGGTCTTAAAGGACTTTGTGTCCCTGTCTCTCTCTCTCTTTCTGTCTATAAGTTAGTTGACTTAATAGGCACATTCTTTGTTCTGGCCACAACTCCATTTCCCATAATGCTTCAGCAAATACATTGTCCATTCATTTCTAAGCACATTGCTGCCTGGGCTTTTAAAACAGACCGCTTATCTGACTTGGGAGAGTATTCTAACACATAGAAAAGTATTCACACCCCTTACCTAATATTATGCTACTTAGCATTATTAAGCTAGTTAGCATTAGCATGCTAGCTATTTTTAGCATTTTAGCTAAATTTGGGTTTTTGACTAACTTTTCGTGCTGATTCCTCTGATGCTATTTGTTACATGTTAGCTAGCATGCGCATGCTAGTTAGCATTAGCATGCTAGCTCATGCTAGCATTTAAGAAATTTTTTGACATTTTCGTAACTTTTCGTAATGATTACGTCGTAGCTAATGATTACATGTTAGCTAGCATTAGCATGCTAGTTAGCATTAGCATGCTAGCTCATGTTAGCATTTTAGCTAATTTTTTAAAATTTCTTAACTTTTCGTAGTGATTACGTTGAGGCTAACGATTACATGTTAGCTAGCATTAGTATGCTAGTTAGCATTAGCATGCTAGCTCATGTTAGCATTTTTGCTAATTTTGGAATCTTTCTTAACTTTTTTTACTCATTGCTTCGAGGCTATTGATAAAATGCTAGTTAGCATTAGCATGCTAGCTCATGTTAGCATTTTAGCTAATTTTTTGAATTTGCTTAACTTTTTTTACTCATTGCTTCGAGGCTATTGATAACATGCTAGTTAGCATTAGCATGCTAGCTCATGTTAGCATTTAAGCATTTTTTTAATTTGTCCCAACTTTTTCTACTTATTGCTTCGAACCTATTGATAACATGTTAGATTGGGGGTGTGCTCATTTTAGCTAGCTCATTTTAGCATTTTAGCTATTTTTTTGAATTTTCTTAACTTTTCACTGTTATTACGTTGCAGCTAATGATTACATGTTAGCTAGCATGCGCATGCTAGTTAGCATTAGCATGCTAGCTCATGTTAGCATTTTTGCTAATTTTTGAATTTTGCTTAACTTTTTTCACTCATTGCTTCGAGGATATTGATAACATGCTAGTTAGCATTAGCATGCTAGCTCATGTTAGCATTTTTGCAAATTTTTTAATTTGTCCCAACTTTTTCTACTTATTGCTTCGAACCTATTGATAACATGTTAGCTAGCATTAGTGTGCTAGGCTAGGCAGCATAACCTCTGATTGGGGGTGTGTGACTGATTACGCACCACGTGGCAGGCCCCGTTTAAATTTCCTGAAATTTTCTAGTTAGGGGCCTGCCAATGCAATGCAGGGAGAAGCAGAGCATTGCATTGCGAAGCAATGCAATGCACTGCCTCCCATGCAATTGCATGGCAAGGCACCTATTATTCTACACCTCTAAACTGGACTCTTTATTATTAGGGGCCTGCCAATGCAATGCAGGGAGAAGCAGAGCATTGCATTGCGAAGCAATGCAATGCACTGCCTCCCATGCAATTGCATGGCAAGGCACCTATTATTCTACACCTCTAAACTGGACTCTTTATTATTTATTTATTAGGGGCCTGCCAATGCAATGCAGGGAGAAGCAGAGCATTGCATTGCGAAGCAATGCAATGCACTGCCTCCCATGCAATTGCATGGCAAGGCACCTATTATTCTACACCTCTAAACTGGACTCTTTATTATTTATTTATTTATTTTTCTTCCGTCCACCTTAATGCGGGTCGTACCGTAGCATGCACCCCCACAATATATATATCAAAACGTGCGGCTCGATCTCGAGATGGGTGCTATTACTTTTATAAGCGATTGGAGTTACCATGGCGACGTAATTAGCGAAAAACCACGCTCAAAAATCCCATAGGAATGAATGGAGTCCGGTGTCGGAGCGATCAAAAAAATCCACTTTTTTGAGGATTTACTGTGTCATCATACGTTCACTTAGAAAAACCATTAAAATCTCAGTTTGTAGGAATATCCGAGCACTTTTCAGAAGTGAAGACGGGATGTTGATATCTGTTACGGTTTTTTCACAATGAGCCTCTGAGCGACCCAAAGTTTGCCTCAAATTAAAAAATTTAAAAATTTTTCAGTGTAACTGCCGTTAAGTTAGAGTGCGAGACTTTGTCCGAGCTGGAACCCAAATTATTTTTTAACTCGTCGTCACGGTCACATATTTCCTTCTACTGAACTGATTTTCGCCCATGTGAAAGCCACGCCCGATGACATTCACACGATCTTTTCAAAATTTCTCTATGTCTCACCGTTTTCTCTCAGCGGACTTTCGTTTGCAAAAAATCAGACACATTTTGAGCAGATTTCAGAAAATCCCCCTATTGTTTAACATTGAGCAAGTCTGACAGTTTCTGAAGCTGGGGCTGGTGACAAGACATTTTTAACTCGTTTGTTCTCGGACTCTGAAATATGTAGAGAGTTGTGCTTTTCCATGATCGAAGGCGAAACCCGGCTCTCACTGACGCTTCAAGAATTTTTTCGATACATCGCACGGTTTTTGAACAGCGGCAATTTGTTCGGAAGCCTTTTTGGGGTCAGAGATGGATTTAGAGCTTCAAAGTGGCTGACATGTCAGAGACAAATTAGTCACGCTAAATTAGTCACGGCCATTAGTTGCCAAGCAACGGCACACCTGCACTTCTCAGGAGAGCCAGAGGTCATTAGAGTTCATTCCAACTCTATTGGAACATGGATTTAGGCCTTCAGGTTTACCATAGAAGCTGTAGATTACTTTGTACTAATTCTGATTAGTGTGGAGTGCTCTTACATGTCTTGAAACTGACTTTTGACCCACAAAATAAGACTCAAACAATATTTACAAAATAAAAGCCCTAAGATTTTGTATACAATATCACAGTACCCTATTATTTTACACTACTATTAAAGATCTATTACACATTTATTACTACTATTACACTACTCTCACATAGAGGTTCTCTCCGTCAGCGACTGACTCTGAAGGAGTCCATGTCTGTGTCTCAGCGGAGGGTCAGCGGTCTGAAAGAACTTTTCTGCCTTTCTCTGTCTCTTTTTTTTCTGATTAGTGTGGAGTGCTTGTTCATGTCTTGAAACTGACATTTGGGTAGCTGTAGATTCATTTCCAGTAATTCTGATTAGTGTGGAGTGCTCATACATGTCTTGAAAGTGACTTTTGACCCACACTGTCTGATCAGCTGATTGGGTCACACACACATGCACCTGTGACTTTGCTGTTACTTAGCAACAGCACAGCTGGCCTCTGAGGAGAACAAAAGGTCTCTTAAGGTCATTAGAACTCTATTTAGACATGGAGTTAAGGCCTGTTAGATTAATGGATTACCCTTCAGAGGATTTCATTATACATATGATATTCAATCAGCCTTAACTGACATCCATGATGGACTTTCAAAATAAGACTCAAACAAGCTCTTCAAAATAAAAGCCCTCAGATTTTCTATAGAAGATTCATAGGGGTTGTCTGTCTGTCTGTCTCTCTGTCTGTCTCTTTCTCTCTGTCTGTCTCTCTTTCTGTCTCTTTGTCTGTCTTTCTCTATCTCTTTCTGTCTCTGTCTCTCTTTTTGTCTCTGTCTGTCTCTCTTTCTGTCTCCTTGTCTGTCTTTCTCTGTCTCTGTCTATCTCTGTCTCTCTTTCTGTCTCTGTCTGTCTCTCTTTCTGTCTCCCTGTCTGTCTTTCTCTGTCTCTGTCTGTCTCTGTCTCTCTTTCTGTCTCTTTGTCTGTCTGTCTTTCTCTGTCTCTCTCTGTCTCTGTCTCTCTTTCTGTCTCTGTCTGTCTCTCTTTCTGTCTCCCTGTCTGTCTTTCTCTCTCTGTCTGTCTCTGTCTCTCTTTCTGTCTCTTTGTCTGTCTTTCTCTGTCTCTTTCTGTCTCCCTGTCTGTGTCTGTCTGCCCGTCTCTGTCTCTCTGTCAGTGACTGTCGAGCTGCGAATTGAGCGGTCTTAAAGGACTTTGTGTCCCTGTCTCTCTCTCTCTTTCTGTCTATAAGTCAGTTTACTTAATAGGCACATTCTTTATACCTGCCACAACTCCATTTCCCATAATGCTTCAGCAATGACATTGTCCATTCATTTCTAAGCACATAGCTGCCTGGGCTTTTAAAACAGACCGCTTATCTGACTTAGGAGAGTATTCTAACACATAGAAAAGTATTCACACCCCTTACCTAATATTATGCTACTTAGCATTATTAAGCTAGTTAGCATTAGCATGCTAGCTATTTTTAGCATTTTAGCTAAATTTGGGTTTTTGACTAACTTTTCGTGCTGATTCCTCTGATGCTAATGATAACATGTTAGCTAGCATTAGCATGCTAGTTAGCATTAGCATGCTAGCTCATGTTAGCATTTTTGCTAATTTTTCAAATTTTCTTAACTTTTCGTAGTGATTACGTTGTAGCTAATGATTACATGTTAGCTAGCATTAACATGCTAGTTAGCATTAGCATGCTAGCTCATTTTAGCATTTTAGCTATTTTTTTGAATTTTCTTAACTTTTCACTGTTATTACGTTGCAGCTAATGATTACATGTTAGCTAGCATGCGCATGCTAGCTAGCATTAGCATGCTAGCTCATGTTAGCATTTTAGCTAATTTTTCAAATTTTCTTAACGTTTCGTAGTGATTACGTTGTAGCTAATGATTACATGTTAGCTAGCATTAGCATGCTAGTTAGCATTAGCATGCTAGCTCATTTTAGCATTTTAGCTATTTTTTTGAATTTTCTTAACTTTTCACTGTTATTACGTTGCAGCTAATGATTACATGTTAGCTAGCATGCGCATGCTAGTTAGCATTAGCATGCTAGCTAAATTTAGAATTTTAGCTAATTTTTCAACATTTCTTAACTTTTCGTAGTGATTATGTTGCAGCTTTTGATTACATGTTAGCTAGCATTAGCATGCTAGTTAGCATTAGCATGCTAGCTCATGTTAGCATTTTTGCTAATTTTTCAAATTTTCTTAACTTTTCGTAGTGATTACGTTGTAGCTAATGATTACATGTTAGCTAGCATTAGCATGCTAGCTCATGTTAGCATTTTTGCTAATTTTTGAATTTTGCTTAACTTTTTTTACTCATTGCTTCGAGGCTATTAATAACATGCTAGCTATCATTAGCATGCTAGTTAGCATTAGCATGCTAGCTCATGTTAGCATTTTAGCTATTTTTTTAATTTGTTCTAGGCAACAGAAGCTCTGAATGGGGGTGTGTGACTGATTACGCACCACGTGGCAGGCCCCGTTTAAATTTCCTGAAATTTTCTAGTTATTATTATTTATTTTTCTTCCGTCCAGCGTTAATGCGGGTCGTACCGTAGCATGCACCCCCACAATATATATATCAAAACGTGCGGCTCGATTCCACGATGGGTGCTATTACTTTTATAAGCGATTGGAGTTACCATGGCGACGTAATTAGCGAAAAACCACGCCGAAAAATCCCATAGGAATGAATGCATTCACATCTCGGAGCGATCCAAAAAATCCACTTTTTTGAGGATTTACTGTGTCATCATACGTTCACTTAGAAAAACCATTAAAATCTCAGTTTGTAGGAATATCCGAGCACTTTTCAGAAGTGAAGACGGGATGTTGATATCTGTTACGGTTTTTTCACAATAAGCCTCTGAGCGACCCAAAGTTTGCCTCAAATTTGAAAATTTAAAAATTTTTCAGTGTAACTGCCGTTTCGTCAGAGTGTGAGACCCAAGATTATTGAGAACCCAAAATATTTTTTAACTCGCCGTCACGGTCACATATTTCGTTCTACTGAACTGATTTTCGGCCATGTGAAAGCCACGCCCGATGACATTCACACGATCTTTTCGAAATTTCTCTATGTCTCACCGTTTTCTCTCAGCGCACTCGAGTTTGCAAAAAATCAGACACATTTTGAGCAGATTTCAGAAGAGCAGCGTATACTTTAACATTGAGAAAGTCTGAAGCTGCACATTGTGACAAGACATTTCTCTCTCGTTCGTTCTCGGACTCTGAAATATGTAGAGAGTTGTGCTTTTCCATGATCGAAGACGAAACCCGGCTCTCACTGACGCTTCAAGAATTTTTTCGATATCTCGCACGGTTTTCGAACAGCGGCAATTTGTTCGGAGCCGTTTTTGGGGTCAGAGATGGATTTAGAGCTTCAAAGTGGCTGACATGTCAGAGACAAATTAGTCACGCTAAATTTGTCACGGCCATTAGTTGCCAAGCAACGGCACACCTGCACTTCTCAGGAGAGCCAGAGGTCATTAGAGTTCATTCCAACTCTATTGGAACATGGATTTAGGCCTTCAGGTTTACCATAGAAGCTGTAGATTTGTTTCTAGTAATTCTGATTAGTGTGGAGTGCTCTTACATGTCTTGAACCTGACTTTTGACCCACAAAATAAGACTCAAACAATATTTACAAAATAAAAGCCCTAAGATTTTTTATACAATATCACAGTACCCTATTATATTACACTACTATTAAAGATCTATTACATATTTATTACTACTATTACACTACTCTCACATAGAGGTTCTCTCCGTCAGCGACTGACTCTGAAGGACTCCATGTCTGTCTCTCAGCGGAGGGTCCGCTGCGGAAGCAGCGGTCTGAAAGAACTGAGACATCAGCTGTCTGTGTGACATTCTGTCAGTTGAAGCTCTCCTAGAATTTTTCTGCCTGCCTCTTTCTCTCCGTCAGCGACTGACTCTGAAGGACTCCATGTCTGTCTCTCAGCGGAGGGTCCGCTGCGGAAGCAGCGGTCTGAAAGAACTTTTCTGCCTTTCTCTGTCTCTTTTTTTTCTGATTAGTGTGGAGTGCTTGTTCATGTCTTGAAACTGACATTTGGGTAGCTGTAGATTCATTTACAGTAATTCTGATTAGTGTGGAGTGCTCATACATGTCTTGAAATTGACTTTTGACCCACACTGTCTGATCAGCTGATTGGGTCACACACACATGCACCTGTGACTTTGCTGTTACTGAGCAACAGCACAGCTGGCCTCTGAGGAGAACAAAAGGTCTCTTAAGGTCCTTAGAACTCTATTTAGACATGGAGTTAAGGCCTGTTAGATTGATGGATTACCCTTCAGAGGATTTCATTATACATATGATATTCAATCAGCCTTAACTGACATCCATGATGGACTTTCAAAATAAGACTCAAATAAGCTCTTCAAAATAAAAGCTCTCAGATTTTCTATAGAAGATCATAGCAGCTTATTGTTTTACACTACTGCAGTCTGTCTGCCCTCCTGTCTGTCTGTCTGTCTGTCTGTCTGTCTGTCTGTCTGTCTGTCTGTCTGTCTGTCTGTCTGTCTGTCTGTCTGTCTGTCTTTCCCTCTAAGCAGCAGCTGCACCTCCTGTCTCTTTGGAGATGAGCCAGCGACTGACTCTGAAGGACTCCATGTCTGTGTCTCAGCGGAGGGTCCGCTGCGGAAGCAGCGGTCTGAAAGAACTTTTCTGCCTTTCTCTGTCTCTTTTTTCTCTGATTAGTGTGGAGTGCTTGTTCATGTCTTGAAACTGACATTTGGGAAGCTGTAGATTACTTTCTATTCATTCTGATTAGTGTGGAGTGCTCATACATGTCTTGAAATTGACTTTTGACCCACACTGTTCAATACAATATCACAGAACCCTATTGTTTTAAACTATTGCTCTTTTTCTGTCTGTCTGTCTGACTGCCTGTAAGCCGAGCATCAGATGATTGGGTCACACACACATGCACCTGTGACTTTGCTGTTACTTAGCAACAGCACAGCTGGCCTCTGAGGAGAACAAAAGGTCTCTTAAGGTCATTAGAACTCTATTTAGACATGGAGTTAAGGCCTGTTAGATTAATGGATTACCCTTCAGAGAATTTCATTATACATATGATATTCAATCAGCCTTAACTGACATCCATGATGGACTTTCAAAATAAGACTCAAACAAGCTCTTCAAAATAAAAGCCTTCAGATTTTCTATAGACGATTCATAGGGGTTGTCTGTCTGTCTGTCTCTCTGTCTGTCTCTGTCCATCTCTCTGTCTGTCTCTTTCACTCTGTCTGTCTCTGTCCATCTCTCTGTCTGTCTCTTTTACTCTGTCTGTCTCTGTCTGTCTCTCTGTCTGTCTCTTTCTCTCTGTCTGTCTGTCTCTCTTTCTGTCTCTTTGTCTGTCTTTCTCTGTCTCTTTCTGTCTCTTTGTCTGTCTCTTTCTCTCTGTCTGTCTCTGTCCGTCTCTCTGTCTGTCTCTTTGTCTGTCTTTCTCTGTCTCTGTCCGTCTCTCTGTCTGTCTCTCTTTCTGTCTCTTTGTCTGTCTTTCTCTGTCTCTTTCTGTCTCCCTGTCTGTCTCTGTCTGCCCATCTCTGTCTCTCTGTCAGTGACTGTCGAGCTGCGAATTGAGCGGTCTTAAAGGACTTTGTGTCCCTGTCTCTCTCTCTCTTTCTGTCTATAAGTTAGTTGACTTAATAGGCACATTCTTTGTTCTGGCCACAACTCCATTTCCCATAATGCTTCAGCAAATACATTGTCCATTCATTTCTAAGCACATTGCTGCCTGGGCTTTTAAAACAGACCGCTTATCTGACTTAGGAGAGTATTCCAACACATAGAAAAGTATTCACACCCCTTACCTAATATTATGCTACTTAGCATTATTAAGCTAGTTAGCATTAGCATGCTAGCTATTTTTAGCATTTTAGCTAAATTTGGGTTTTTGACTAACTTTTCGTGCTGATTCCTCTGATGCTAATGATAACATGTTAGCTAGCATTAGCATGCTAGTTAGCATTAGCATGCTAGCTCATGTTAGCATTTTAGCTAATTTTTCAAATTTTCTTAACTTTTCGTAGTGATTACGTTGTAGCTAAGGATTACATGTTAGCTAGCATTAGCATGCTAGTTAGCATTAGCATGCTAGCTCATTTTAGCATTTTAGCTATTTTTTTGAATTTTCTCAACTTTTCACTGTTATTACGTTGCAGCTAATGATTACATGTTAGCTAGCATTAGCATGCTAGTTAGCATTAGCATGCTAGCTCATGTTAGCATTTTTGCTAATTTTTTAATTTTGCTTAACTTTTTTCACTCATTGCTTCGAGGATATTGATAGAATGCTAGTTAGCATTAGCATGCTAGCTCATGTTAGCATTTTTGCTAATTTTTGAATTTTGCTTAACTTTTTTCACTCATTGCTTCGAGGATATTGATAACATGCTAGTTAGCATTAGCATGCTAGCTCATGTTAGCATTTTTGCTAATTATTGAATTTTGCTTAACTTTTTTCACTCATTGCTTCGAGGATATTGATAACATGCTAGTTAGCATTAGCATGCTAGCTCATGTTAGCATTTTTGCAAATTTTTTAATTTGTACCAACTTTTTCTACTTATTGCTTCGAACCTATTGATAACATGTTAGCTAGCATTAGCATGCTAGGCTAGGCAGCATAACCTCTGATTGGGGGTGTGTGACTGATTACGCACCACGTGGCAGGCCCCGTTTAAATTTCCTGAAATTTTCTAGTTTATTTATTTTTCTTCCGTCCACCTTAATGCGGGTCGTACCGTAGCATGCACCCCCACAATATATATATCAAAACGTGCGGCTCGATCTCGAGATGGGTGCTATTACTTTTATAAGCGATTGGAGTTACCATGGCGACGTAATTAGCAAAAAACCACGCCCAAAAATCCCATAGGAATGAATGGAGTCCGGTGTCGGAGCGATCAAAAAAATCCACTTTTTTGAGGATTTACTGTGTCATCATACGTTCACTTAGAAAAACCATTAAAATCTCAGTTTGTAGGAATATCCGAGCACTTTTCAGAAGTGAAGACGGGATGTTGATATCTGTTACGGTTTTTTCACAATGAGCCTCTGAGCGACCCAAAGTTTGCCTCAAATTTAAAAATTTAAAAATTTTTCAGTGTAACTGCCGTTAAGTTAGAGTGCGAGACTTTGTCCGAGCTGGAACCCAAATTATTTTTTAACTCGTCGTCACGGTCACATATTTCCTTCTACTGAACTGATTTTCGCCCATGTGAAAGCCACGCCCGATGACATTCACACGATCTTTTCAAAATTTCTCTATGTCTCACCGTTTTCTCTCAGCGGACTTTCGTTTGCAAAAAATCATACACATTTTGAGCAGATTTCAGAAAATCCCCCTATTGTTTAACATTGAGCAAGTCTGACAGTTTCTGAAGCTGGGGCTTGTGACAAGACATTTTTAACTCGTTTGTTCTCGGACTCTGAAATATGTAGAGAGTTGTGCTTTTCCATGATCGAAGGCGAAACCCGGCTCTCACTGACGCTTCAAGAATTTTTTCGATACATCGCACGGTTTTTGAACAGCAGCAATTTGTTCGGAAGCCTTTTTGGGGTCAGAGATGGATTTAGAGCTTCAAAGTGGCTGACATGTCAGAGACAAATTAGTCACGCTAAATTAGTCACGGCCATTAGTTGCCAAGCAACGGCACACCTGCACTTCTCAGGAGAGCCAGAGGTCATTAGAGTTCATTCCAACTCTATTTGAACATGGATTTAGGCCTTCAGATTTACCATAGAAGCTGTAGATTACTTTGTACTAATTCTGATTAGTGTGGAGTGCTCTTACATGTCTTGAAACTGACTTTTGACCCACAAAATAAGACTCAAACAATATTTACAAAATAAAAGCCCTAAGATTTTGTATACAATATCACAGTACCCTATTATTTTACACTACTATTAAAGATCTATTACACATTTATTACTACTATTACACTACTCTCACATAGAGGTTCTCTCCGTCAGCGACTGACTCTGAAGGACTCCATGTCTGTGTCTCAGCGGAGGGTCCGCTGCGGAAGCAGCGGTCTGAAAGAACTTTTCTGCCTTTCTCTGTCTCTTTTTTTTCTGATTAGTGTGGAGTGCTCATACATGTCTTGAAACTGACATTTGGGTAGCTGTAGATTCATTTCCAGTAATTCTGATTAGTGTGGAGTGCTCATACATGTCTTGAAAGTGACTTTTGACCCACACTGTCTGATCAGCTGATTGGGTCACACACACATGCACCTGTGACTTTGCTGTTACTTAGCAACAGCACAGCTGGCCTCTGAGGAGAACAAAAGGTCTCTTAAGGTCATTAGAACTCTATTTAGACATGGAGTTAAGGCCTGTTAGATTAATGGATTACCCTTCAGAGGATTTCATTATACATATGATATTCAATCAGCCTTAACTGACATCCATGATGGACTTTCAAAATAAGACTCAAACAAGCTCTTCAAAATAAAAGCCCTCAGATTTTCTATAGAAGATCATAGCAGCTTATTGTTTTACACTACTGCAGTCTGTCTGTCTGTCTGTCTGTCTGTCTGTCTGTCTGTCTGTCTGTCTGTCTGTCTGTCTGTCTGTCTGTCTGTCTGTCTGTCTGTCCCTCTAAGCAGCAGCTGCACCTCTTGTCTCTTTGGAGATGAGCCAGCGACTGACTCTGAAGGACTCTATGTCTGTCTCTCAGCGGAGGGTCCGCTGCGGAAGCAGCGGTCTGAAAGAATTTTTCTGCCTTTCTCTGTCTCTTTTTTTTCTGATTAGTGTGGAGTGCTTGTTCATGTCTTGAAACTGACATTTGGGTAGCTGTAGCTACATTTCCAGTAATTCTGATTAGTGTGGAGTGCTCATACATGTCTTGAAATTGACTTTTGACCCACACTGTCTGAGGCTCTGTGGAGGAGAGCTCATTAAAGGTCACTAAAGGTCATCATAACACTCTATGGACATGAATTTAAGGTCTGATAGAACAGTTGATTACCATTGGTGGTAGCGCAACATATGAATAAAGAGACTGAATCAGCCTCAACTGACATCCATGCTGGACTTTCAAAATAAGACTCAAATAATCTCTTCAAAATAAAAGCCCTCTGATCTTCAATACAATATCACAGGACCCTATTGTTTTAAACTATTGCTGTCTTTCTGTCTGTCTGTCTGTCTGTCTGTCTGACTGCCTGCCTGTAAGCCGAGCATCAGCTGATTGGGTCACACACACATGCACCTGTGACTTTGCTGTTACTTAGCAACAGCACAGCTGGCCTCTGAGGAGAACAAAAGGTCACTTAAGGTCATTAGAACTCTATTTAGACATGGAGTTAAGGCCTGTTAGATTAATGGATTACCCTTCAGAGGATTTCATTATACATATGATATTCAATCAGCCTTAACTGACATCCATGATGGACTTTCAAAATAAGACTCAAACAAGCTCTTCAAAATAAAAGCCTTCAGATTTTCTATAGACGATTCATAGGGGTTGTCTGTCTGTCTTTCTCTCTGTCTGTCTCTTTCTCTCTTTCTGTCTCTCTTTCTGTCTCTTTGTCTGTCTTTCTCTGTCTCTTTCTGTCTCTCTGTCTGTCTCTGTCTCTCTTTCTGTCTCCCTGTCTGTCTCTGTCTGCCCGTCTCTGTCTCTCTGTCTGTCTCTTTCTGTCTCTCTGTCTGTCTCTGTCTCTCTTTCTGTCTCCCTGTCTGTCTCTGTCTGCCCGTCTCTGTCTCTCTGTCAGTGACTGTGGAGCTGCGAATTGAGCGGTCTTAAAGGACTTTGTGTCCCTGTCTCTCTCTCTCTTTCTGTCTATAAGTTAGTTGACTTAATAGGCACATTCTTTGTTCTGGCCACAACTCCATTTCCCATAATGCTTCAGCAAATACATTGTCCATTCATTTCTAAGCACATTGCTGCCTGGGCTTTTAAAACAGACCGCTTATCTGACTTGGGAGAGTATTCTAACACATAGAAAAGTATTCACACCCCTTACCTAATATTATGCTACTTAGCATTATTAAGCTAGTTAGCATTAGCATGCTAGCTATTTTTAGCATTTTAGCTAAATTTGGGTTTTTGACTAACTTTTCGTGCTGATTCCTCTGATGCTATTTGTTACATGTTAGCTAGCATGCGCATGCTAGTTAGCATTAGCATGCTAGCTCATGCTAGCATTTAAGAAATTTTTTGACATTTTCGTAACTTTTCGTAATGATTACGTCGTAGCTAATGATTACATGTTAGCTAGCATTAGCATGCTAGTTAGCATTAGCATGCTAGCTCATGTTAGCATTTTAGCTAATTTTTTAAAATTTCTTAACTTTTCGTAGTGATTACGTTGAGGCTAACGATTACATGTTAGCTAGCATTAGTATGCTAGTTAGCATTAGCATGCTAGCTCATGTTAGCATTTTTGCTAATTTTGGAATCTTTCTTAACTTTTTTTACTCATTGCTTCGAGGCTATTGATAAAATGCTAGTTAGCATTAGCATGCTAGCTCATGTTAGCATTTTAGCTAATTTTTTGAATTTGCTTAACTTTTTTTACTCATTGCTTCGAGGCTATTGATAACATGCTAGTTAGCATTAGCATGCTAGCTCATGTTAGCATTTAAGCATTTTTTTAATTTGTCCCAACTTTTTCTACTTATTGCTTCGAACCTATTGATAACATGTTAGATTGGGGGTGTGCTCATTTTAGCTAGCTCATTTTAGCCTTTTAGCTATTTTTTTGAATTTTCTTAACTTTTCACTGTTATTACGTTGCAGCTAATGATTACATGTTAGCTAGCATGCGCATGCTAGTTAGCATTAGCATGCTAGCTCATGTTAGCATTTTTGCTAATTTTTGAATTTTGCTTAACTTTTTTCACTCATTGCTTCGAGGATATTGATAACATGCTAGTTAGCATTAGCATGCTAGCTCATGTTAGCATTTTTGCAAATTTTTTAATTTGTCCCAACTTTTTCTACTTATTGCTTCGAACCTATTGATAACATGTTAGCTAGCATTAGTGTGCTAGGCTAGGCAGCATAACCTCTGATTGGGGGTGTGTGACTGATTACGCACCACGTGGCAGGCCCCGTTTAAATTTCCTGAAATTTTCTAGTTAAAATATACACTACCGTTCAAAAGTTTGGGGTCACATTGAAATGTCCTTATTTTTGAAGGAAAAGCACTGTACTTTTCAATGAAGATAACTTTAAACTAGTCTTAACTTTAAAGAAATACACTCTATACATTGCTAATGTGGTAAATGACTATTCTAGCTGCAAATGTCTGGTTTTTGGTGCAATATCTACATAGGTGTATAGAGGCCCATTTCCAGCAACTATCACTCCAGTGTTCTAATGGTACAATGTGTTTGCTCGTGGCTCAGAAGGCTAATTGATGATTAGAAAACCCTTGTGCAATCATGTTCACACATCTGAAAACAGTTTAGCTCGGTACAGAAGCTACAAAACTGACCTTCCTATGAGCAGATTGAGTTTCTGGAGCATCACATTTGTGGGGTCAATTAAACGCTCAAAATGGCCAGAAAAAGAGAACTTTCATCTGAAACTCGACAGTCTATTCTTGTTCTTAGAAATGAAGGCTATTCCATGCGAGAAATTGCTAAGAAATTGAAGATTTCCTACAACGGTGTGTACTACTCCCTTCAGAGGACAGCACAAACAGGCTCTAACCAGAGTAGAAAAAGAAGTGGGAGGCCGCGTTGCACAACTGAGCAAGAAGATAAGTACATTAGAGTCTCTAGTTTGAGAAACAGACGCCCCACAGGTCCCCAACTGGCATCTTCATTAAACAGTACCCGCAAACACCAGTGTCAACATCTACAGTGAAGAGGCGGCTGCGGGATTCTGGGCTTCAGGGCAGAGTGGCAAAGAAAAAGCCATATCTGAGACTGGCCAATAAAAGAAAAAGATTAAGATGGGCAAAAGAACACAGACATTGGACAGAGGAAAACTGGAAAAAAGTGTTGTGGATGGATGAATCCAAGTTTGAGGTGTTTGGATCACAAAGAAGAACGTTTGTGAGACGCAGAACAACTGAAAAGATGCTGGAAGAATGCCTGACGCCATCTGTTAAGCATGGTGGAGGTAATGTGATGGTCTGGGGTTGCTTTGGTGCTGGTAAGGTGGGAGATTTGTACAGGGTAAAAGGGATTCTGAATAAGGAAGGCTATCACTCCATTTTGCAACGCCATGCCATACCCAGTGGACAGCGCTTGAGCCAATTTCATCCTACAAGAGGACAATGACCCAAAACACACCTCCAAATTGTGCAAGAACTATTTAGAGAAGAAGCAGGCAGCTGGTATTCTATCGGTAATGGAGTGGCCAGCGCAGTCACCAGATTTGAACCCCATTGAGCTGTTGTGGGAGCAGCTTGACCATATGGTACGCAAGAAGTACCCATCCAACCAATCCAAATTGTGGGAGCTGCTTCTAGAAGCGTGGGGTGCAATTTCTCCAGATTACCTCAACAAATTAACAGCTAGAATGCCAAAGGTCTGCAATGCTGTAATTGCTGCAAATGGAGGATTCTTTGACGAAAGCAAAGTTTGATGTAAAAAAAATCTTATTTCAAATACAAATCATTATTTCTAACCTTGTCAATGTCTTGACTCTATTTTCTATTCATTTCACAACGTATGGTGGTGAATAAGTGTAACTTTTCATGGAAAACACAAAATTGTTTGGGTGACCCCAAACTTTTGAACGGTAGTGTATATAACATATATCTATATATAATATATATCTATATATATCTATATATATATATATATATATATATATATATATATATATATATATATATATATATATATATATATATATATATATATATATATATATTCATGTTAGAGCAGTACTTGTCATGTTCTATATTGTTGTTGTAAACTGTGTAACATTACACAATTGTAAAAATGAATAAATAGTAAAAGCCATGGAGAAAATAGAATAATACAATGGTTCATTTATTTACAAGATTAGTTTTCAACAATTGTTTTAGTAACTTCAAGAATATGTAGTGGGGAATGACAAACTGGAGAAATTCATACAACATATCAAAGAGAAAAATTTCACATTTGAAAAGCTTTTTACAGACTAATGTTTAAGGCTCAGGTATGACTACTCAACCCTGTCTTACTCATTAGAGTTGGACACTACTCCTCTCCTTCCACCTTCTGTGAGCTAAGCAGGTGCTCCGTACCAACATGTGGGGGCTCAGATACTGAACTGAATGATTATTCCTCCCTCCTTCTCATTATTCCATTGGGACAACAGACTCTGAAAGATTAGTCAAGACACAGCGAATAATCCCAATCTTATCAATCAATGTTAATGCCTCACCTGGTTCTGTTGCCATGTGCTCTATGGGCATAGCCCTGCTTTGCAGAATCTGGTATTTCCTTCTGACTAGACCAATGACTCTCTCAACATGTATACGCAAATTAGCTATTTTCCTAGTTTCTGCCACCTCATATGCTGACAACAGTTTTCTCCCCTTGGTGAATGCAGGTATATATAGTGAAGCACAGTAAAATCCCACACTATCTCCAATATTGAAACCACGGTCTGCTAGGATAATATCTCCGGGTAACAAGTTTTGTAAGAGACCACTCTCTAATGTAATCTGTTTATCACTGACTCTCCCTCCCCAGGCACAAGATATGCATGTAATATAGCCTTGGGGCGCAACACCAATCAGACATTTTACTGTATGGTGGTGCTTGTAGTTTGACCACGTTTGTGCTTGGGCTAATAAATTAGAGGGCCTCTCAATAAAAACTTCAAAACAATCAACTATCACAGCAACCTTATTTCCAAATGCCTGCCTGAATACCATTGGCATTGTTGCGTGAAGTACATGTCGTTCTGGCCACTCAATTTGAACTTCTAATCTTTCATGAAGTATGTCAATTAATTTATGCCAAATTCTGGAAGCAGTGGACAGAGAAATCTTGAACCTTGAATGGCAGATTTAGTCTCAACCTCATCAAAACTAAAATGAACTGTTCAAATTTAGACAACACAGACATAGGGCCACAGGTGATGTAGGGCTCACACAGCTCAGAAATCTGCATTAAAACTAAAAAGTTAGGGAGTCCTGTTTAGAATTTTGTATTGTCCTCATTTTTTCCAAAGGACTCCTGATTAAACTGTGTGTCCAGTGCCTTGGTCCGAAGATCCCCCAGCTCTGTTGTGTTCTGTCTCAGAACATCCTCCATCTTCTCAATGTCGTCCATTGTCAGCTCAGTCTGGGATCCGGCGTCTGCATAGCCTGCAGTAGGGAGCATAATTAGTGAATTCAGGAATATGAATTGTGCGATTTATCATCCTGCATACATGCAAGTTGTCTGGTCCAATTATCCAGGGTGTCCACAAAGTCTCAATATCATAAAAAAATGTATAAGCAGTAATTTAAAATATTAAAAAACTGTGATTATATTATAAATGATTAAAAATTGCATCTCTGCCAGGCACTCAAACAAAGTGATATTAAGAGGTGTATTAAATGAGAAAAAAATACACTCTATTTTCTAAACATTTCAATAGATGCATCTATTCATTGGCAAATGTTATTACATCTGTTAAATTCTCAAGAGACTATAACTCCATGTTTTGGAGGTTCTTATTTTAAGCAGCACTTGATTAGTTACTCTAATCCTGATTATGAAAATTAGAATCAGTATTTATGGATGGCATATAATTTTAGTTGTATGCTGGTAAACTGTAACCTAAAGAACTGTAGTTTAAAATGTTTATAAACAGTGTCCTTTAAACATTTTGTTAAGACATTACAAGGTTTTAATTAGATTATTCAAAGAAATCAGGATTTGTATCTTAAATTATGGCATGTCTGATTACATTATGGCTCGCTACAGATGCAATACTTTTTCTTTCTTTCTTTCGTTTTTTTTTTTTTTATTGGGGGGGGGGGGGGATACTTTTTATTCTACTCGAGTAATTTTAAAACAACTAGTACTTGAGTACATTGTTTTTGGTACTTTATCCACATCTGCAGGTTACAAATCTTAGTAAAAAAATGTACCTCTATCATTTAATGTCTCATTCCCACTAATGAACTCGGATCGTGGGTTGTCAGCTGTCTCCTTCAATTCGGAGCTCTCGGCTATCAGTTTCTCTGGTGTCTGTTGAAGATCCAATAAGGCCTCTGCACATTCCGACTGTCTTTGTTGGTCCTCCTTCAGCTTCTTTCTCTGCTCCCGTTGAAGAGATGCCTCTGATTTCGGCTTAGACTTTTGGTAACCGAGGTTGACCGTTGGAGCCCAGTCTACCGATTCAACCTCATCCAAAGAGCTAGGGCAGCCTAAAAAGTCCCATGACGTCTATATTCAATTCAATAAAATTCAAAAATACTTTATTGATCCCAGAGGGAAATTAAGTGTTGGTATAGCTCATATAATTAATTCTTTAAGGAGTTGTTGTAGATGATGATGGCTGTGGGCAGGAAGGATTTCCTGTAGCGATCTGTATTGCCTGCAAATTTGCCCAGTAATTAAATATTAACTGTTCTCTTCTGATTTCTAGTGGCATTTCCTAAATGGTGGCCTGTGTTGGAGCATGCGCAAAATGTCCCATCATGGAGAACTGCAGAAGTACTCATGTGTTCTTCTTCTTCTTCTTTAAATTTATTGGCGGTTTACATGCCAGTTTGGTGTACTACCGCCGCCAATTGTTCAGGTTGTGGAGTTTCAGTGGAGAATTAGAAAGTACTCATGTGATTTAATTTGTTTTAAATTAAGTCAAATTCACTCATTTTAAACGCAGACAATTTAATCTGAATGTATTTCAATTTTATATGTAGATTACACATTAAAATCAAAAACATATACCAAAATATATTAAGTTATATCTAAAAGAGGCCAAGATCAATTTTTTCAATGTATTTGCAGTGTTGGCCCTTCTTTTTCAAGACCTCTGCAGTTCGACTGGGCATGCTCTCAATCAACTTCTGGGCCAAATCCTGACTGATAGCAACCCATTCTTTCAAAATCACTTCTTGGAGTTTGTCAGAACTAGTGGGTTTTTGTTTGTCCACCCGCCTCTTGAGGACTGACCACAAGTTCTCAATCGGATTAGGTTCTGGGGAGTTTCCAGGCCATGGACCCAAAATTTCAACGTTTTGGTCCCCGAGCCACTTAGTTATCACCTTTACCTTATGGCACGGTGCTCCATCGTGCTGGAAAATGCATTGTTCTTTACCAAACTGTTGTTGGATTGTTGGAAGTAGTTGCTGTTGGAGGGTGTTTTGGTACCATTCTTTATTCATGGCTGTGTTTTTGGGCAAAATTGTAAGTGAACCCACTCCCTTGGATGAGAAGCAACCCCACACATGAATGGTCTCAGGATGCTCTACTGTTGGCATGACACAGGACTGATAGTAGCGCTCACCTTTTCTTCTCCGGACAAGCCTTTTTCCAGATGCCCCAAACAATCAGAAAGAGGCTTCATCAGAGAATATGACTTTGCCCCAGTCCTCAGCAGTCTATTCACCATACTTTCTCCAGAAGATCAATCTGTCCCTGATGGGTTTTTTTTTGGAGAGAAGTGGCTTCTTTGCTGCCCTTCTTGACACCAGGCCATCTTCCAAAAGTCTTCGCCTCACTGTGCATGCAGATGCGCTCACACCTGCCTGCTGCCATTCCTGAGCAAGCTCTGCACTGGTAGCACTCCGATCCTGCAGCTGAATCCTCTTTAGGAGATGATCCTGCTGCTTGCTGGACTTTCTTGGACACCCTGAAGCATTCTTAACAAGAATTGAACCTCTTTCCTTGAAGTTCTTGATAATCCTATAAATTGTTGATTTAAGTGCAATTTTAGTAGCCACAATATCCTTGCCTGTGAAGCCATTTTATGCAACGCAATGATGGCTGCACGCGTTTCTTTGCAGGTCACCATGGTTAACAACGGAAGAACAATGGTTTCAAGCATCACCCTCCTTTTAACATGTCAAGTCTGCCATTCTAACCCAATCAGCCTGACATAATGATCTCCAGCCTTGTGCTCATCAACATTCTCACCTGAGTTAACAAGACAATTACTGAAATGATCTCAGCAGGTCCTGTAATGAAAGCAATGAAATGCAGGGGAATTTTCATGGCAAAGAAGGACTATGCAATTCATCTGATCACTGTTCATAACATTCTGGAGTATATGCAAATTGCTATTATAAAAACTTAAGCAGCAACTTTTCCAATTTCCAATATTTATGTAATTCTCAAAACTTTTGGCCACGACTGTAGATGAAACAAGTTGCAAAAACTTTTGTTAGAAATGAAAATGTAAACTACATTAACCCATTCGCTTTGTAACACTCAGATCAACTAAAGTGAGACCCTTTTTTGTTGTAGAATCTGCTTAAAAAGAAATCATAGTAGAAGAATAATAACGTTTTGTTTCCTCTTTTTTGTTTATATAGTTTTAGCACAACATGGTTTAATTTCCTTTGCAAAGGGGAACTGAGATGTTTGCTAATGAACTGCAGTCAGTACACTAACAGCCAGCAGCTCTGAGACTCTGCAGACAGGGAAGTTAAACCGAGTCAGAACAGAATCCAAACAGGTCAAAGTGGACTCCTTACAGCAGAGGTGTCACACTCAGGCCTGCACATTTGGTCAGTGAGATTCTTCCTAATGTCTACTACAGCTAGACTACAGGTAAACAGGCCTTTCACTGCTTATACTACATATCCCAGAATCCTCTGCTGGTAAGTAGGCTGTCTATCAGGACCCAAACACCCCCCTCTTCTGTTGACATTTAATAGTGACCTGATGCTACAACTATTGTCATCAGTAGAAGAAGAGATGCCAGCTATCTGGCTTGGACCAGAGTCCATCAGTAAAGATCAGAGAGAAGCAAACTGAGCTTTAATGATTGTTTCCTTTATGCACTTTCTTTTTGTATTTTTTGTTTGTTTTTTTGTTTTTAACGTGTCCTGTTTGGCAGTGTGGAGCTCAGAATTGGTGTCTGAGTACCAAGTAGAAGCCCAACAGATTTACTTTCACAAGCGGAGCAGTACAGCTATGCTATTGTACTCCTCTTGATATATATGTGGGAAAAACCTTTATTATGATTTGCTGGGGGTTTTATTTTCTGATGTTATGGACACTTAAGGGGAAGAAAGAAAGAAGATGAAGAAGAGAGCTAGGAAACAAAAAGTCAAGAGAGAGGGTGAGTTGAAAATACAAGAGAGGAAAGGGAACAAAGAAAACACAGGAATACATTGAAGTCATGACAACAGGACAGCAGAGAGAGGAAAAAAACTAAAAGGAACATCGACAAAACAAACCAAACATTGTGAACTAAGAACTACACAACCACATCACACAAAAACGGATATAAAAATACAATGTCATAGAAACTCATGGTACTTATTAATCAAGATTTAGTAATGATAATCTCAGCCCAAGAATATATCTGTAAACACCAGAGACCCCACATGTGTGTGTGTGAGCATGCTGGTGCATAGGTTTCTCCATAAGAGTGTTTGATAGCTGGTGTGAGCAGGCATCAATCCGTCTCCCAGGAATCGATGCAGACATGAAGGGGTTCGGAGCCAAGATGTCCAAAGGACCCCCAGAGCCTCAGGCGGACCCGGGTGGAGCTGACCGCATCCCCCAAGAGAGGAGCAGAGGAGGGGCCCGGGGGGTAGCAGTGATGAGCCCACGAGCCCCGCCAGCAACCAGCTGCGCCAGGGCCGGGAGACCCGGGGCCCAGGGGCGCCCCACCCCCCAGCAGGGACCCGACAAGGGACGCCGCCACGCGCCACCACCACCCTAGGCCAATATCCACCGCCAACATCCCAGCGCCCCACCCCTGCCCCAAGTCCGGGGGCCCCACCAATAGCCGCAGTGGACGGACTGCATCCCCAGACCAAGCTCAGCCAGCACCTGGACACCAAGTTGTACCAGCTCCTTGAGTCCTGATCCCGCACAACGCAGAACGCTGAGACCAGGCAGCCAACAAAGGCCAGGGCTTGTCCAACCCGCCCAGAACAGGTGATTGAACGAGCAGAGACGCTGGATCCGTATCCTGCCAAGCCATCGAACAGGCACCACTCAACAATCCCAAACCTGGCACCCCTGAAAGAGGTGCCCCAACCAACCAAGGGAAGACATCTACCCAGCGCATCGGCCGACTGACATACTGGCCCCCCCAGGCCTGGCCAGGCACGCACCGGGTCCAAACCGGATTGACCACTGATGCACCAGTGATCAGGGGCATCCGTCACTGGCAGGGAGTGACGGAGGGGAAACAGGCCCCCCATTAAATGTAGGGCCTGAGGTGTGCTAGGCGAGAGGGGAGCCCAAGATCCAACCTGACAGGTAGACAAAGACATACAGACACAGTCATACGTTCCCTCTCTCTTAAACACATACATTCTCACTTACTCACCAAGACACCCAAGAAATGACACTGTACCCTCACTCACACACCCCATACACACATTATGCTCCCAGGTCCAGGTACCGATGCCCCAGTAGAGCAACCTTCCCCCGGACCAGGGAGATGGACCCCCTACCTTCTAGGACGGAGACAAGCAGACCACCAAGGGCCCCACAGTGGCGAAGCAGCCCCACAGCCTAGGACCCCGACCAGACCACCTGTTCCTCCTCCGGACCCCAACCCCTGATGGCCCATAGTGAACAGGGGTGTGAAAAGACCCCTAGCCTCCATCCTCTCGCTCGAGTATGTTGTTGATGAGTGTTGTTATAATGTGCATTTAAAACTGAAGGGTGGGATGTGGGGAAGGAAGCCACACATCCCCCAACCCCTATCCTGAGCCCTCAGTGTCTATATGTGGTTTAACAGTGGGCACCAGCACCAGAGGTGAAGCTGATTGAACAGCTCCCCTTCTGGATGCAGAAAAGTGTGCCCACCCCAAAGTCCCTACATGTGTCTCATGAAAATGTTATAAGTGGGAGTGTCTAAGTATTAAAATTGGGACTCAGGCCGCCACGGGATAGCTAGGATGGAAACCCCTCCTCGCACCCCAGTGATGTGGCCATCCCACAAGACCCTGTATGAGTGGTAAAGTGATGGAACAGGTGGACAGAGGTGTTCGGGGATGGGGAGGGAAGGACTGGGAGACAAAATGTCTTCCCAGGGAGCCAGCTCCCCCACTGACCCCAATAGGCACTGCTGTTCACCGACATCCACCAGGGGAGGGAGGCCAATGGGACCTTCAACCAGGGGCCCACAGCCACAGCACCACCAAGCCCCACGGACCCCAAGGCCCCATCCCAGAAGGAGAACTAAACCCACCCTGACATTCACTCTACCATCAGAACACAAAAGACACTAGACACCCAGGTTGAGCGCCACCTGCGCATCGGAGGCCCCCGCAGCCCAAACCCCGATGATGTACCCACACAGACCAAGAGCAAACCGATGCCCCGGGCGGCCGACCCACCAGGCCGACATCCACCAGCCCCATTCCCTTGCGGAGTGACCACTGCTGTTCAATGGCCCGGCAAGCGACCAAACCCAGTCCCCACCCACCTGCCCTGCATGCCCACTACCCGGCCAGTCCACCCGGAAGCCCGATCGAACCCGGCCAAACGCCTGATCCCAGCGACCCAGGAGCTAAGTCCAGTGCGAAAAAGGACTGATCAGGCCCAGAAATGCCACCCATCCGCCGCGACCAGCAGCCAGGCACCCCAACCAGCAAACAAGGTGAGACGCCATACAGGGACTGGCGATGACAATCAGCCCAGAGAAAAAGAGAGAGGCGGCCGCCTGCCGTCCCCGACCCCCACAGGCCGGCACCAGCAACAGAGACCCCACGCTGGCCAACCCTAAGCCAGAACCACAGCTAGGGGGAGACAAAACCAAGTGCCCCCCACCCCTACTAGGTGATGGAGCCGATCAAAGGAGCCCAGAGAGATTGACCAGATATGGAGCCAGAGGCCGTCTCAAGATCAATGTGGTCCAACAAGAGATTTCGAAACTGATTTATATTAGGGGCCTTTTTATTTTTCCAGTTCAGGAGGATAGTTTTCTTAGCGATGCATAAGGCAATGTGAACCATTAGAACTGACTTTGTCTCCATGATGACATCATTTAAATTTCCTAACAAGCAAACTGAGGGAGATGGTGGAATGTTACATTTCAGGGACTTTGAAAGGTCCTCACATATCTGGCACCAAAACTTCTTAACAGGTGGACAGAACCAAAGCCCATGAATATAAGTATCTGGTATAGTGCTTGTGCATTGTAAGCAGGTATTAGACGACGTAAAACCTATCCTAAACATCCGTTGACCTGTATAGTGTACTCTATGAAGGATTATGCATTTTATTAATTGCAAATTAGGATTTTTTGTTATTTTAAAGGTTCTTAAGAATATCTGAGACCAGACGTTTTGGTCAAAGTTGACTAATAAATGTACCTCCCATTTTGAAATAGGGATGGCTATTGATTCATCTAATGTAGATAAGGTTTTGTACATTTTAGACAGCAATTTGGGGGGGTTGAGATTAAGAAAGTCTAAAACTCTTGCTGAAATTTGTAATTCAACTGTATTGAGCCTAAATTTACCTTTAATAATAGATTTAATTTGTTGATATTCTAAGAATTTGTTTTTACCAATTCCATATTTTGTAATTAATGTATTAAATGGTTGTTGCTATGTTGCAATGGTTGTTGCCATGGCGCTGTGAGAAATGGCTACCTCTCCAGTAGCTCTCTAGTTTTTTTAGCTATTTTTTAGCAATTTTTATTTCTTTTAGCCTCTTTAACTACATTAACTACACTACTTTTTAAATATTGTGTTTGTTCAACTTTAATTTAATATGCACCAAAAGGCAGTTTCCTCACTTATTCACGAGAGGAGCTGCTGGCTTTGCGCACAAAAACACAAGCTGGTATACGACACCCTATCCCGGTGGAGTTGAGGAGGAGACCAAGGGGGTGCAAAGCCGGGGCCAAGCTTAAAGCTGAGCGGGTGGAGAAACGGAGGTGCTACAAACCATCGATTCCCTCCGTCATCATGGGAAATGTGAACTCGCTGCCAAACAAGATTGATGAGTTGTCCGCACTGAACAACCAGCGGATCTACCGTGAGAGCAGCTTGTTTATCTTTACGGAGACATGGTTAAAACACCTTGTACCGGATGCTAAAATGGACCTGCTGGGATTCACCGCTGTGAGAGCCGACTGAGACATGAAAGCGAGCGGAAAAAGTAAAGGTGGGGGACTCATCATGTATGTGAACAACCGTTGGTGTAACCCAGGACATATCTCCATAAAGACAGTTCTATGTTGTCAGGACCTCAAACTGACAGCCGTATTATCTTCCGAGGGAGTTCAGTCACGTGATCGCAATCTGTGTTTATCATGTATGTGAACAACCGTTGGTGTAACCCAGGACATATCTCCATAAAGACAGTTCTATGTTGTCAGGACCTCAAACTGACAGCCGTATTATCTTCCGAGGGAGTTCAGTCACGTGATCGCAATCTGTGTTTACAACCCTCCGAGAGCTGACGGAGCCGCTGCCTGTGAGAAAATCCACTATGTCACAGCAAGGCTGCAGACACAGCACCCTGAGGCTCTGATGATCATCTCTGGGTACTTTAACCACGTCACTTTGGAGTCCACTTTGGAGTCCACTTTGGCTGCTTTCAACCAGGTTGTTGACTGTCCGACCAGAAACAACAGGACAATAGATTTACTGTTTGTAAATGTACAGGATGCATACAGAGTGACTCCCCTCCCCCCACTAGGGAAGTCTGATCACATCCTGGTGCCCCTACAGCCGCTGTACACCCCACTGGTCCAAAAGAAGATGGTGACAACCCGATCCATAAGGAGGTGGTCCCCTGAGATGGAAAGTGCCCTCAGAGACTGTTTTAACACCACGGTCTGGGATGTGCTGATGGACCCGCATGGTGAGGACATTGAGGGGATGACACACTGTCTGAAGGATTACCTGAACTTTTGCACAGACATGGTCTCCCCTGCCAAGACAGTCCGCTGTTATCCAAATAACAAGCCGTGGGTAACGCAGGAAGTCAAAGCTGTCCTCAACAGGAAGAAGGCTGCTTTCAGGAGCAGAGACAGGGAGGCCATGAAGGCAGCACAGCTGGAGGTGAAGCACTGTGTGAGGGAAGCTAAGGACAGCTACAGGAGAAAGGTGGAGCAGAAGCTGAGGGACAACAACATCAGGGAGGTCTGGGAAGGTGTGAGGACCATTACAGGTTACAGCACAAAGACCAGAGCTACAGAGGGGACAGTGGAGAGGGCGAATGAGATGAATTACTTCTTCAAACGGTTCAACTGGACCCTGTCCCCTCAACCCACACCACCTCCCTCAGCTCAGCCATCTCTCCTTCTTTTCTCCAGACATCTTCCCCCAAACACCACAACACCCCCTTTCCCTCCTCCCACACCTCAACACAGTCTCCACCACACTTCACCACAGACCAAGTCAGAGGCGAAGGAAAGCAGCAGGTCCGGACAAAATGTGTTCTGACCTGCGCTGCAGAACTGGGAGAACCACTTCAGTGGATCTTCAACATTAGCCTGCAGCTGGGGAGAGTGCCCACCCTCTGTTAGACATCCTGCATCGTTCCAGTCCTGAAAAAAACGGCCCAGTGAACTGAATGACTTCCGACCGGTGGCACTTACATCACATCTTATGAAGACACAAGAACTCCTTTGTCCATCGTGCAATCACCCTCTTCAACTTCTCACTTGGGGGGGGGAGGAAATAGGGAGGACAGAGGGGAAGGAGCAGTAGCAATATTATATGTATATATATATATATATATATATATATACATATATATATATATATATATATATATATATATATATATATATATATATAAATGGACTTTCTGAAGCTTAATATCCTGAGAACCTGTCTTTCCCTCATTAAAAACATACCTGAAGTGTTGCTCTAACCCATTCACTCATGTTAGAGTAATCTTTGAGTCTCTGCCGGTAGTTCTCTGGGTTGCTTTATATATATATATATATATATATATATATATATATATATATATATATATATATACAGTGGCAGATCTAGAAAAATATATTTATAGGGTGGCAAGAAAGGGGCAAGAATTTTTCAGGGGTGGCACCATATGCCAGAATTTTAAATATATATTGGTTTTATTGATCAGTCAAACACATGCTTCACCTCTTCACTCCCCAGTATTTACATATATGATAGATACATACATTTATTTGTTTTGCTTCAGGTTATTTAAGCACATTAAAGCTGCATTGTGCAATATTTTTGTAAAAAAAAAAATTTTTTTTTAACCTATAGTCAGTTTTTTCATCTCCTGACGATAGAATTGAATCAAGTGCTGTAGTTTGCTGTAGTTTGATTCTACCGTGGTTGCATGTAGAGGCAGCCATTCCATTTATTTTGAGCTGGTTCAGGGGCTTGGGAGAGATGCTTAGCGTGACGTAATGATGCACGTACGTACCCATGTACGCGGTCTAAGCTATCTTAGATAAGTGTAGCTAGTAAGTCAAAGAAGAAAATAATTTTATCCAGAATTACAAAACAAGCAAAAATGGCCTCTGACCGTCGCTGAGCTCGGAAAAATGAGCACACGCCTGAAAATCATGGGAGTGCGCATTTTGCTGATTGCAGTTTGTCTAACGGCCACATGGTGCACTCACTGCAACACTTTCAGCAAACTAGCAGCTTTAAAGGGGGGGTATTAGGCAAAATGGACTTTCTGAAGCTTAATATCCTGAGAACCTGTCTTTCCCTCATTAAAAACATACCTGAAGTGTTGCTCTAACCCATTCACTCATGTTAGAGTAATCTTTGAGTCTCTGCCGGTAGTTCTCGGGGTTGCTGAAACGCCTGCTCCCACCTATCCCCGCCTTTTCCACCCATCTCCTCCTCCGACCTTACGTACTCAGCCGAGAGCCTCACCCCTGCAGAGCTCCATTAATTATAACACACCAGCTGCAGCTGCGCGTCTTTTGTGGGATTTTTTTTTCGACCCCGTGCATGCTGCGATGATGCACGGTATGTGACAGTCTGAAGGGGGAGTGTCAGAAAGACTAGGAGGGTCTTGGAGAGGCACAGGCGAAAATCAAGCGGTCTAATACGGAAGTAAATTCCTTTAAGGTGGATTTGGATATATGACAGACTTTTAAAAGACTTAGGGTGACAATTTTGTTGGAGTGTGCTATAGAATGGTAATATGTGCCTGGAAGAAGCATAATATCCCCCCTTTAAAGATTCACCAAACAGAGAATATAATGCAACGATTTTCATGAGCTTCAAGCTCCTAATGTCCAATTTTACCCCCTTAACATTCCTGCAATTTCCGCCCTACATTTTTTTTAAAACTCATAACCAAAATTGAGCTGTTCTTGAACCATTTTGAGTAGAGACATGGTTGGGTCTCTTTGGAAAGCAAACCCTCTAAAATCTATCCCAGAACTGTGTTAATATGTCTGAGTGCTATTGTTACCAAGCAAAATGAATTTTAATAAACTGAAAAATATATTTTTTTATATCTGATTATTTATCTTATATAAATACATGCTGTAAAAATGGCTTTAAAAATAGGTTGGGACCTAAAACACACTGTGGGTCTAAAGCCTAAAGTATTACCTTCATCCACACCAAATTTGACAGCAGTAAACCAAAGAATGAGTGTTCTGCACACATTTTTGTAACTACAGGTCAAAGGTGGTCAAAAGGGTGCCATATGCGCCATCTCCTGGGTAAATGCCTAGTCCTCACTGAATTAAAAATATGATCAGAATCATAACTGCATCTTCTCATATAAAGCTCCACAGCTTCCTCAAATGTTGTATTTTGATTATAAAGGGTGTTTGGACACAGTGCTGAAACAGTATGTTACTGTTACGCACTGTGCGTTATCTCTTCATGAATAAGACATTTTACGCACGTCATATACTATGGGAGCGACTAAGTCCGCCCGGTAAAGTTATATATCTGTGTTTACAGCGTTGCATTGGCTATTCGATGTGTCAATCATCAGAGTTCTGGACCGCGATTGGTTCGAGTTACTTGTTACGTGACTTTCCATCCATGCGCCATTGGTTGGAGATTGTAAGGAATAAACCGTATGACTTTTTTTTTTTTTCTTCTGGGCATGCGCAGTGACCTTTGTAGGCGGAAGTGGAAGCGAAGGAATCGGAAACAAAGCTGTACAGACTACAAAAATGGCCATAGACATTTCGGAAGCGCATTAACACTGTTTATTTTACATTTTCTTATCGGTTTTACTGTTGTCCTGGACTAATCACTTTATTGGAGGACTTTACTCGGACCCTTATTGATGTAAAAAGAAAATATTTGTTGGAAATGGATCGGTTTTGTCACGTTTATTGGACTACTAAGTGGTGAGTTGTTCCATATTTCTTTACCTCCGTCAGGAGAACATTTGTGTTGGCAAAAGCGCTCACTGTGTCTACAGTTATGATTGTATCCTTGATCGCCATCCATAATTGGAATCACAAGACTCTTAGCTTTCCAATGATATATAATATGTATAGGTTCAAAGAAGTTAGAACTCAGAAAGTCGATAGATTTAAACTAGAAAATGGGCTGGGCCCTCGGAACGTTATCGGGTTTGAATTCATAGCTGCTAGGGTGGCAGCAGGGGTGGCAAGGCTTTCTTTTAGGGTAGCAACTGCCACCCTATTCCACCCCAGTAGATCCGCTCATGCATATATATATATATATATATATATATATATATATATATATATATATATATATATATATATATATATATATATATATATATATATATATATATTTATTATTATTTCATTCAATCAGACGTTCTGTATATGTTTATTTATTTATCTTACTCCACCCTTTTGTTTGCTGCTGGAAATGTTAATTTCCCTGAGGCAGTCATCCGAAAGGGATGAATAAAGTTAAGTCTAAGTCTAAGTCTTAAATAGGATAAAGTCTGTTCCTTCAAATATATGTTCCAGGTATTCAATTCCATTACACCTCCAGTCTGGAAAACTTATCATCCTTTTTTTTTTGCAAGATGTCGGGGTTATTCCAGATGGGTGTACGTCTGCATGGGATTATTGTGGACTCTGTCATTTTTAGAAACTCTTTTAGAAGCTAGCTTGTTTTGCGGATTTGGTATACCACCTTCAATGTTCACAGATGCGCTCCATCCAATCTCCCTGTGTTTGGGATTTTTAGAGAAACAGGCAAGAAATGTAGTCCTAATATATAGAAAGCTGGTGGACATTCTCTTAAAGACTTGCAGCTGTTTTTACAGCGAAAAGCTGATTCTACAAAAAATTGACTGAGGGTTCTGAATTCAATTACATGCCAGAGTTTTTGACGAGTTTTGAAAAATATCATGACATTTTGTTCATTCCACAATTATGAAAATATTGAATGGGTATGTAATATGTGTGTAATACAGGATGAGTAGTAACAAGACATAGGAATAAACCACCTTTTTTCAGCAATATCTCAGGAAGTGTCAGAGTCTTTTTTCCTCTTTTATTATTATTATTATTGTTTTGAATCTGTTAGAGCAAGAGCAAGTGCTTTTCTTACTTTCTCATTTCGACAGCTACCGCCTCCAGTGAGGGCAAGTGGGACCCCTGACAATAGCACCATCATCACCTATTGTCACATTGTGCTGATCTCTCAGCAGTAGCAGGAGTGTAGCCAGGCCCGTGCATCGTGATCTGCACAATTCTTTCCTTTCAGTGCCACCACAGGGAGGATCTCCCAGAACAACTTTAGCTCAGGACCATTATGTGTTTGGGTACTACGGAGCTTGTCGCAGCAGTCAGAGCCCACAGCGGCGCAGATGGGTTAATTGCTTCTTGGCCTCAGAGAGCACGCTCAGGCATGACTATAAAAGGAAAAAAGGAAAAAGTTGCAGCAATACTCTCTCTCTCCCACTATACCCAGGCTGTTACATAAACACCACTCTCTCCAGTCTCTTAAGTAAAAAGCTGACTGCATTACTGTAAAACTGTCAGAAGTTCTGTGTTCCACATCACATTAATAAACTTCGCTTAAAAAAAAGTTGCCTAACTTCTCCCATCCATTTCCTCCTCCCACACACATTTAGATGGCAGCATCTGAAGATAGAAAGTTTATGAAATAAGTTGCTTGCTCGGCAGCAGGAGAGTTGATCTTTGCTTCACATCCAGCTAATGAGGCTTATTTAAAGTCTAAACAGAAGATAGACTGCAAGCAATGGCTCGATATGGGAAATGGAAACCAAAATATTTGATGCCAATTTTCGTGTCTCCTCGGATCTGACAAAAAGTTGATGTTTTATATCTGCAGTGTGCAAGAGCAAACTCTTTGAAATAAACTTGGGAAAAGCTTGGATTTTCTTTTTTAAATAAACATGTTTTATGGTTATTTTTAAACAGATTGTATATTTTAAATTCATTTAAAATAAAGTTTAAATAGTCTAAATTATTCACTTTGGGTTAGCCACAATAGGCAGAGTGAATAACAACAATGCTCCTTAGAGAACTTCCCAAACTGAAGCTGATTTCGAGATTCGATTCTAGCAGAGTCTTTATGGTCGCATAAACCAGCAATCGTTACGATCAAGTACCGTAAAACAAACCAAATGACCCGTACAAAAGCTGAAATTTACTTCCAGTCACCTGGAAGTTACTGCTTAATGTAAACCTGCAAACCATCCTGGCATGAGGCATCCACAAAGTATGGAATATATTGTAGGGATGAAATGACTGCGGTCTGTCGGAATAATCCCAGTGGCACAGAGCTTATACTTTCAATTCTACAAACAATGGGTCCCTGCAGTTAGCCCGATGCAGAGGGGGAGGAGGGGAGTGAAATGTTTGGCATGCCTATGGGAGGACAGAGCATTTGGCATCGGAATGAGAAGAGAGGGTAGAGACTGGCACATATTGTATGGGAAGATATGTACGGAATAATGTCTGTGCTGCATAAAATACAATAAATCATTGTTTATTGCTTCGTGATTGTGAAGCTGCTGCTGGACCTTAACACTAAAAATGGATGATCAACTTTAAAGATTGGTTTCAAGATGATTGAAGACAGAGAACCACACTACAACAGTAAAGTTTGGCTTTCTGACTAATTAAAGGATTAGTAAAAAAAAGAGCTGGGAAAAGAGAACATCAGATGGTTGTTTTAGTAGGGTTATTTACAATATCTTTTGACTGGCAACTTATGTTATTTAATTCTGTGTAGCTGTTCTGAGATGAGGCATCATAGACCTGAGATGACATGTAACACCATTATATGATGCCTAATAAACAGGGAACTGAAAGAAAGGAAGTATGGGTGAGGTAAGTGGGAGGTATATGATCAGAGTAATGGGTGTTTGGAGTTAAACACAGCACGAACCTAACAATGCAAATTCTAGAGAAACTGTACTAGTGTTCCTGAAAAAACCTCAGCATTTTGAAGCGCAAGAGGTGGTTATTCCTAAAAATGCAGACAGGAACGGGAAGAGAACCCATGTGGCGATTGATAACTCAAAATTATGGATTGCCAAATATTTTCAAATCATTACAGTGCCATAAAGTGCAGTAATTTCAGTTGTTTGAAGGTGAAGAACACTGTATGGACAGTGCTAATAACAGTGACGGTTCTTGCATAATTAGAGCAAGAACCCCTGGAACCCCCTTCCACTTACCTCACCCATAACTTTCTCCAGCTGAATAGAAACAAAACTGAAGTGATTATTTTTGGACCCAAGGAGGAACGATCAAGAGTCAGCACACAGCTTCAATTAATACAGCTAGAAACTACTGATCAGGTTCGAAACCTAGGTGTAGTAATAGACTCAGACCTGAACCTCCAGGGTCAGATAAAGGCAATAACAAGGTCAGCGTTCTATCACCTGAAGAACATCTCTAGGATTAAAGGACTGATTTTGCAACACGACCTAGAAAAACTCATCCATGCGTTTATCTTTAGTCGGATTGATTACTGCAACAGCATCTTCACAGGTCTGCCTAAAAAGTAAATCAGACAGCTGCAGCTGATCCAGAACGCTGCCGCTCGCGTCCTCACTAGAACCAGGAAAGTAAAGCACATCACCCCAGTTCTAAAGTCCTTACACTGGCTCCCTGTAGCTCAGAGAATAGACTTTAAAATACTTTTACTAGTTTATAAATCATTACATGGCTTAGCACCAAAATATGTTGAAGACCTGTTGTCATGGAACCAACCACCAAGACCACTCAGGTCCTCCAACTCTAGCCTACTAAACATCCCTAGACTCAGAACTAAACATGGAGAAGCAGCTTTCACTTTTTATGCTCCCCTTATCTGGAACAGACTTCCTGACGAGTGTAGAGCTGCTGAAACTCTGAACTGCTTTAAATCGAGACTAAAAACCCATCTGTTTAGAATTGCCTTCAATTAAATGATTGATGTCATATGTATGAAATGTGTTCATGCTCTCTTGCTTTTTTTATTTTTCTCTTGCTTTATTGTGTATCATGTGTAATGTGTGTTTCTTTTATGTTTTTTTTTTTTTTTTTTTAAATCACCAAATCATGTAAAGCACCTTGAATTACCCTGCTGTTGAAAGTGTGCTATACAAATAAAATTGCCTTGCCTTGCCTTGCCTTGCCTTGGAATCCACCTGCTCACCAACCAAAAATTACACATATGTGTAAATGTTACCAAATTTGCAAGATTTCATGCTGATGCGATTCAGCGATGCAGCTACAGATCTCCACAAAAAGCTACAGGTGCTTGCTTCTGTTCCTCAAAAGGTATTAAAACATCTCCAATCTGACATTCAAAATCGACACAGCCAGTTTATGATATTATTAACTACTCAACAAACAATTACCAACTTGTATTGTATAAACATTTCACGTCTAGCTTTCTTCAAGAGCCTTCACTGATTCCTTCCTACTGTAGTTAGCTTGAAATTAGCAGCAGGTCTGTTTGCACATCTCTGCTGTTAACTATTAGCAAATTTTCCGGGCACTTCAGTCCTGGATCAGGAGGTACATACCCAACACAGGGGGTCGCTGACTCCTGACTCATTGCACCTGCAAAAATAGCGATACAACACACAATAATGCAACTGAGAAGTAAAATATGGAGTCCTTATTTTACTTGGTTCTCAGATGTTTCATTTCTAATACCACCCTAGGCAACTGCCCATGTTGTACACATCAAACACTGCCACCGGCTGATACTACCATCAGGTGGAAGGATTTCATCTATTTCTTTGCAACAAACCAGTAAGTTCACTACGTGTATTGCTCATAGACTGTGAGATATAGGGGTGTGTCTGATCTGTACTCAGAAGTCTGAATTTCTAAGAACCAAGTTGATCAAAAAAACAACTAATTGGCTTCCCAGCAGGCAGATGTTTGCTTTTCTGAAATCACTGCAAAGTCAAAAAACACACAACTCCACTGAAAAACTGCAACCCCAGTCTGCCTGCAAGACCTATCCAGGCCACAACACATTGCTCCAGTCTTTTTCACTTTAATCACCTACCTTAAGGGACCAAAGATGGATCCTAATGCAGCTTTGGAACATTTTTCAGTTCGGAAGTAGAATCCATTGTCTCAACGACTTCCTTTGCCTCATCCATCGACTTGACAGCCTGAATGGAAAGTCAAATGCAATGCTCTTGACATTGCACATCAAATTAGGCTGTCATATATACTTTGTATCAAAATCTTTATTCCCTTTACCATAGGTTTTGGGGTATTTGCTTACTATTTGTTTTTTACCATCCACTAAATAATGCCAAGAAGAAGGCACGTTTTAAAACGCTTGCTAGAGGGCTTTTATCTATTAACACATATCTGCCATAGTGACCCAGTCTGTCTAACCCTCATGCTGAACTGATGTTGTTTATCCTACTTCTAGGTGTATATAGTGATGAAGCAGGATGACTTGCTGCTAAGTGCATGAATGTTGGTGTGTGTGCCTCACACCTTTCTCTGCAAACACAATCCCTAAAGTTGTAATGTATTTTTCATGCTTTGTTGGCTTGTGCTGCATGTCGGGCTTCAGCATCCATCAAACATTTATACTGCAGAAGCACATTTACATATCAAGGGAACCTGCTCAGCTAAATCTAGCTCGAACAACTATCCCTCCTTCTCCATCCTGTTATCGCTTTTTCCGTATGTTTAATGTCCCAGTCTGGCTTTTTAGTTTCCCTCTGCTACCCATACCATACTATACATCTGTTTTTTTTTCACTTTTAGGAAAATGTTCTTTTGTTATTCACTTTGGTGTTTTATTACTAATTCTGTCTCTGCAACAAAATTTGCTGTGAATAAGTACAAAAAATAAAAATTGACATGCAAGTCCAAACCAGGCAATCATAGATAAAGATGTTCAAAACCAATGAAAGCCAGCATGGATACTATGTCTCAAAGGGCCCCTCATATGTACAGTGGTGTAGCAACTTGATGTTAGGGTTCTGCATCTGTGAAGAACAAGCTTGGTTCTGTAAAACTTGTTTTGCAGAGTAGAGTCTTTTTAATGGTTATTTATGCAATTCTGGTGCACAGTAAATCTCATCTTAAGGCACTGTACAAGACAAGCATTAGCTCCAGTTTTATCTAATTATTTAGAATGCGGTTAAGATTAATTTTCATCAGCTCATTTCATCCTAGCAGATTTCTGTGATAGCCCAGATTCAAATCCAATTACAAACAGTCCAAATTATAATGTAGTACAGGTAATTTCAATTGGTCTTTGCGCCGTTCAGGACTATTTGTTTAAAAAAAAGGCTCAGCTGATTGCATTAACTTTGCAGCAACAAACTTCTAGGTGGAGTTCCCAATACAGTATTTTTAGGTTCTGATTTGATCCCCACAATTAAATTTTAAAATACACTGATAATGGCCACTGATATTTCCTCATCTTAAGGCCTGTTACTTAAACATTTAGTCTTGCTTTTGAGGTGGTTTAATACAACTGAATACACAGGCACAGTTAGCTACATTGCTTCACTTTGAATCAAGACCTTTTACAATTCTTTATTTTAACAATTTTAAAATAAGCTTCGCAATAATCTTTTCAAGACTATATTCAATTTAAGCATTTTTCTGAAATGAAAACAAGTTCGCTTTTTTCACGAAATAAAATCTGAAAAGTGTTGTGAGCAATTTTTGTCAATCCGCTTGACTCTGATGCCCCTAAATAAAATAAAGTGCAACCAACAGCCAACAGAACTAATCTAATATAGTGTTCAGCTGCGTGCAATTAAATCTCAAGATAAATCTAGCAGCTCTGAAGAGGCCTCAGAGGTCTTAGAGACTATTAGTGAACAAAAAGCATCATGAAGAACAATGACCACAGCAGACAGGTCAGGGGTAAGGTTGAGGGGTAGATTAAAGCAGAGTCAGGTTATAGAACAATAAACTAAGCATCTAATCCCCAGGGAACTGCTCGTTCCATCTTCTGAAAATGAGAACAGTATGGCACAACCACAAACCTACCGAGACATGGCCGTCCATGTAGACTGGCAGGTTATGTGTTGAGGCTATTGCCTTTTACTGAACGAACTGCATCTCCCAGCATCCTTTTACTGAACAAACTGCATCTCAGGGACGTGCACAGGAATTTTGAGGGGCAGTTGCTCTGACCTGAAAAGAGGGCACCCCCCCAAAAAAACACACAGGCTATATGAAGGACTGAGAATAACAGGGTCTTTATTAAAGGGCATGGCGCTTTGTAGAGTTGGCAATGAATGTGTACAGCTTCTCAACGACTTTGAAGAAACATGAAAAGCTTCAAAGGAGAAGCCGCCTATTAGGAGCCATTTCGACTAAAATATTCAGAACTTCTTTCTTGTCGATTGCTATGTCCTTCTCTATGGCCAGCAGGAGGAGGTCAGACAGCCGCTCTTGACCACACTGATTTCTGAGCCTTGATTTGACCAGCTTCAGCTTTGAAAAGGAACGTTCTACCGTTGCAGTGGACACAGGTAGAGTGGGATATATTTTGATTAGTTTGAACAGTGTGGGGAATATGACGTTAGCATTGTTTTCCT
Organism: Valencia hispanica; assembly: GCA_963556495.2. NCBI lineage: Eukaryota > Metazoa > Chordata > Actinopteri > Cyprinodontiformes > Valenciidae > Valencia > Valencia hispanica. The sequence continues at coordinate 9,370,745 of OY747715.1, read as the reverse complement.
TGAATACTTCAAGCATAGACTTGACTGTCCTGTTGGGACACTTGTAAGACGCATGGAAGACTCTCAGCTCTGTCTGAAGGTTGGTCTCTTCCCCCTGAAGTCCATAAAACTCACATAGTGAATGTGCTGTATCAACACCTTGGCCAATATCCTTCCACTGCTCTGGGTCAGTGAGTCTCTGCAGAGACATCACAATGTCCCGAGTCTTCCCTTCCCCGTAAAATCTTCTCTCAAGCTCCTGTCTCAATCTGTCCAGAAAGGCAAGGCAAGGCAAGGCAATTTTATTTGTATAGCACACTTCAACAGCAGGGCAATTCAAGGTGCTTTACATGATTTGGTGATTTAAAAGAAACACATAAAAGAAACACACATTACACATGATACACAATAAAGCAAGAGAAAAATAAAAAAAGCAAGAGAGCATGAACACATTTCATACATATGACATCAAGCATTTACTCAAAGGCAATTCTAAACAGATGGGTTTTTAGTCTCGATTTAAAGCAGTTCAGAGTTTCAGCAGCTCTACACTCGTCAGGAAGTCCGTTCCAGATAAGGGGAGCATAGAAACTGAAAGCTGCTTCTCCATGTTTAGTTCTGAGTCTAGGGATGTTTAGTAGGCTAGAGTTGGAGGACCTGGGTGGTCTTGGTGGTTGGTACCATGACAACAGGTCTTCAACATATTTTGGTGCTAAGCCATGTAATGATTTATAAACTAGTAAAAGTATTTTAAAGTCTATTCTCTGAGCTACAGGGAGCCAGTGTAAGGACTTTAGAACTGGGGTGATGTGCTCTACTTTCCTGGTTCTAGTGAGGACGCGAGCGGCAGCATTCTGGATCAGCTGCAGCTGTCTGATTGACTTTTTAGGCAGACCTGTCAAGATGCTGTTGCAGTAATCAATCCGACTAAAGGTAAACGCATGGATGAGTTTTTCTAGGTCGTGTTGCAAAATCAGTCCTTTAATCCTAGAGATGTTCTTCAGGTGATAGAACGCTGACCTTGTTATTGCCTTTATGTGACCCTGGAGGTTCAGGTCTGAGTCCATTACTACACCTAGGTTACGAACCTGATCAGTAGTTTCTAGCTGTATTAATTGAAGCTGTGTGCTGACTCTTGATCGTTCCTCCTTGGGTCCAAAAATAATCACTTCAGTTTTGTTTCTATTCAGCTGGAGAAAGTTATGGCACATTCATCCATTTATTTGGTCAATGCATTGATTTGGGGTTTGAATGGGTTCAGAGTCACCTGGTGACATTGTAATGTAGAGCTGAGTGTCATCCGCGTAGTTATGGTAGCTAATGTTATTGGTCGCTATAATCTTGCCTAGTGGGAGCATGTAGATATTAAATAAGAGGGGCCCCAGGATGGAGCCCTGGGGCACCCCACATGTGATTTCTGTTCGTTCTGATGAAAAGTTTCCTATTGAAACATAGAAGTCCCTGTTCTTTAGGTAAGACTCGAACCAGCCAAGTACTGTACCAGAGAGTCCGACCCAGCTCTCCAGTCGTTCCAATAAAATATCATGATCAACAGTGTCAAATGCTGCACTGAGGTCCAACAGAACCAGCACTGTGGTTCTTCCACAGTCTGTATTTATGCGGATGTCATTAAATACTTTGACGAGGACAGTCTCGGTGCTGTGGTGAGCGCGGAAACCAGACTGAAAAGCATCAAAACCGTTTGTCGTTGTTATGAAGCCATTTAACTGCTGAAACACAGCTTTTTCAATAATCTTACTGATGAATGGGAGATTAGAGATTGGCCTGTAGTTCTGCATTAACGTGTTGTCCAGATTTTTCTTCTTTAGCAGTGGTTTAATAACTGCTGTTTTTAAAGCCTGAGGGAAGACACCTGATAGCAGTGATGAGTTTACTATTTGAACAAGATCAGAACCAATAACAGGAAGAACCTTCTTTAGAAATGCTGTGGGTAGGATATCAAGACAGCAGGAGGAGGAGCTTAATTGGATAATGATTTTTTCAAGGCTGTTCTGGTTTAATTCGTGGAATTCAGACATTTTCTCTACATTGTTGTTGATTGGGGATGGCACTGGTTGTGGGTTCGATATTGAGGTACAGATTGACCGTCTAATTGTTAGAATCTTTTCAGTGAAAAAGCTGGCAAATTCATTGCAGGCCCTGGTAGAGTTTAGTTCTGGGGCTACTGTCAAAGGATTAGTTAGTCTTTCCACTGTTGCAAATAGAGTCTGTGCATTATTAATGTTTCTGTTGATGATTTCAGAAAAGAACGATTCCCTAGCATCTTTTATAGTTAGCTGATATCTATTCAGTCTCTCTTTGTAGATCTCACAGTGAACCTGGAGTCGAGTTTTCCGCCATTTTCTCTCGGCTCATCGACACTCTCTTTTTTCACTACGTACCAGTGGATTACTTGTCCACGGAGACTTCTTTCTACCTGAGACTACTTTCACTTTAGTTGGAGCAATGGAATCCATGATGTCTGAGATTTTCGCAAGGAAATTATCTACCAACTTATTTACTGAGTTTGAGTTGGGAGATGAGGGGGATGTGGTGGAAGGATAAATACGTTTAAAGGTTTCTACTGAACTGTCCCCTAGAAAACGCTTTTTTATAGTGGTCTTACTGTGGCTGGATAATTTAGCAGAGATGGTACTTTGAAAGAAAACACAGAAATGGTCAGATAATGCAATATTAATTACAGAGATGTCAGAAATATTTAAACCTTTGCTGATAATTAAGTCCAGAGTGTGTCCTTTATTGTGTGTTGGTTGTTTGACATGCTGGATCAGTCCGTAGTTGTGGAGAGTATCATCTAATGTTTTTGCTTGTCTATCTTGGGGGTTGTCGGTATGGATGTAAAAGTCCCCCACGATGATTAGTTGGTCATAGTCGATACATATTACAGAAAGAAGGTCATTGAAATCATTAAAGAAGTTAGAGTTAAGTTTTGGTGGTTTATATAAACTTAGAAATAACGCTTTGTTAGGCTCATTTATCTGGGTGGCTAGGTATTCAAAAGATTCAAACGCGCCCAGAGTTACCTTTTTAAAGTTCATTGAGTTGTGAAAGATGGTGGCTACACCTCCGCCTCGTTTGTGTTTTCTGTTCTCGCTTAAGAAATTATAATTTGGAGGACTGGATTCTATTAATGAAGTTGTTTCGTTATTTTCATCTAGCCAAGTTTCTGATAAAAAAAGGGCGTGTAAATTATGCTCAGTAATGAAGTCATTGATAACAAAAGACTTTCCGGATAGAGATCTAATGTTTAATAAAGCTAACTTAAGTATTGTGATGATGGGCAGCTGAACCTTCTGACAGGTTATCAATTTGAGATTTTGTTTAATATGAGAGCGTGTGGTTAACGGTTTATGTTTCCTGCTGCTGATAATCACTGATATAGCCTCAGGGGTGCCGGGTGAATTCTGGGAGACGGTAGGGGTGGATTTATTGCCCGGTTCCCTCAAATATCAGATATCTGTAATAATCAGTGGGGGGAAGCTCCCAGGCTTATGGACACTAGTCCCAGGCGTTTGGTGTAGTCTAAGTTTAGGTGTTAATTGTGTCCCAAATTTGATTTGCTCATTCAGTCTGTCTGTAAAGTTTCTAAATGGAGACTCATTTGATGTGGCTGAGTCACAGGAAGATGAAGACTTAATCTCTGATGGTTGTTTATCTGTTCGGTCCTGTGGTGTCATCATGACTTGCTGTTTTTGTTCTCTGATATCCATGGGCGCCTCAAGGTCAGCTTTTGGGAGCAAGTGTTTTGCTTTCTGATGTTGATAAGAAAAAATATTTGCTGCTAACAGCCTTACTCCGGACCTGTTCAAATAGCGCATTCCTGCTTTGAACAGATGATTAGCACTTCCAAATACTTTGAAATTATTAATAAATGTGAACGACTTCTCAGCTGATTGTTTCTTCAACCATTTATGGAGCATGCGGAGTCTGCTAAATCTTTCATCATTCCCTTCAGGGACTGGTCCGCTGATGAGGATGTTTACGTTAAGTCCATCAAGTCTCTGTAGGAGATCAGAAAAGTCTCTCTTCATAATCTCTGATTGTCTTATCATGATATCTGCTGATGCAGCGTGAATGACGAGCTTTTCCAAAGCAGGATGTTGGTCCAAGATTTTAGGGATTTTTTCTGATATTTCTCTCACTGTATTTTTGTAGGAGCTATATATTTTGGTATTCTTGCTACAAAAAGCCTCAATTCCATTAATTGATCCGTCTTGTATGATAACAGTCTTTGCCGGGGGCGCTCTTACTTTATGTGTCCGTTTGATGTGGCTGGGTTTCTCCTGGTGGCTTTGACTTGTCCTGGGGGATGCGTCATCTTTCGGGGAACTCAAGGCTGCGAATCTGTTTTTCAGTGGGATTCCAGGTGGAGAAATATCTCTTGTTTTTGGCTGAAACCTCTTTTGTTTACTTTTAGCAGAAGCGGCAGTTCTGGGTTCAGAGCTTTCTCTGTGCCGGAGTTTCTTTTGTTTTTTCTTCCTCGGAGAACAGGCTGGGGTTGATTTCATGCGTTTTAAAGCTGGCCAGTTTTCATTGTAGTGCGGAGTTCTGACGCTCAGACGCCTGTAGGGAGTCTCTGTGACACGGTTAGAACAATGTAACACAGGGCTGTTTGTATTCAAAGGTAAAGGTAAAGTTGTTTCATTTTGTCCATAATCAGCGTGGAGATCAAAATTAATTTCCAGACGACGTAGCTTCGTTTCAATGCCCTCAATTCTGTGGAGCAGTTTTTCAAAATCCTCAGCTGAGCAAAAAGCCATGTTGATAAGTCCATAGAAAAGTAATCCAAGAAGAGATCTGGTCCAATACAGTAACTCCAGGGGCTGGGAAAATAAAGTAACTAAGAAAAGGTTAAGAAAGAAAACAAGAAAAGCAAACAGAAAATAAAAGAAAAGAAAATAAGTGAACGGATCTGGAGAGAGACAGAGAGCAACTGGAATAGTATGTCCTTCCCCTGTAATATTCCTCCAAGGTCTGGACTGCATCATCTTCTCTTGCTGATTTGGAAGTGTATTTCAGCTTTGCAGGGACTTTTCTTTGTCTACCTGGAATATTTGTGGGAATGCTTATGCCATTTTCCTCAGCAATTGTTGTGGCAGTGTTGTATATTTGTGAGAATTTGCTGTCTCTCCTCAGTTCCACTACTCGCTTCAAGACACCATCTAACACAGAGTAAGCAGCAGCCAAGTCCAGGTCATCCTGCTGGACTACTTTTGAGACAACTGATGTCTCCATGAACACTGGCGTTGCTATTTCAAGACACAGCAAAAATTCAAAATCTATGCTGCTCAACAGCATTTTAGCTTCTCCTGCAGCCAGATCGGGGGGGTCACACTTTCTCAGATCTCTCAAGTACTGCAGGGCAGCAGGGAGGACCTTCTTAATTGTCTTTAAAGCATCTTCCCTACAGCTCCACCGGGTGTCTGAAAGCTTCTGCAGTTCAAGGACACGTTGGTCTGGATTCATGGCTTTTTGAGTATCCACAAATGCAGCATGGCGCTTTGTGGAGTTGGCAATGAATGTGTACAGCTTCTCAACGACTGTGAATAAATCCACAATGTGCTTGTTGGATTTTGCACTCTCAACTAAAGCAAGATTCAAACAATGTGCATGGCAGTGCACATATAATGCTCTCTCATTTTGTCTCTGAATCCGGGACTGCAGCCCATTGTAGCGTCCACTCGTATTGGCAGCTCCGTCATAGCCCTGTCCACAGACATCTTGAATGTTGAAGTTGTTTTCCTCAAGTAGCTTCATCACTACATTCTCCAGTGCCTCTCCCGTTGTTGATGCCACATCACAGAGTTGGACAAAGCGTTCCTTTATAGTCATGTTGTGAACATATTGCACAACAAAGGACACCTGCTCAATATGTGACACATCAGTGGTCTCATCCAGCAAAATAGAAAATTGTGATGCTTCTGTCACTTCCTTCTGTATGATTCGTTTCACATAAAGACTAAGTGCTTTTATGAGGTCGGTTTGTGTCCTATTGGACAGGAGAGACACCTGGCACCTTTGGTTTGATGCTTGTTTTTCCTTGACTGCATCAAGATGAAGCCAGAGTACGCTGTCATATTGGCCAAGCAAATCCACCAGGTTCAGAAAGTTTCCTCTATTTGAACTTGACAAGCCTTCTTCATTTCCTCTAAAGGCCAAAGCTTGTTTTGCCAGATATAATGTGATGTCTATTAAACGGAACATAATCTCTCTGTTATTCAGCCTCTCTCTTTCTTTGGCTGCTTCCATCTGAGAATCAGCTACTGCAAAAGCCCTCTGCAGTGTATCTTTTGTAAAAGCATGCCATCTTATCATGCTTAGCATATGCAATTCACTACTGCGGTGCTCCTTAATCTTCACTTTGGCCTGCCTCCACAAGTTTATCCCTACAGACTTCCATCCTCTCCTGCTCCGAAATCTTTCTTCATTCATAAAATTCCTGCAGCTAAAGCAATACATGGCATCATTCAGTGGAGAATATTCCAGCCAGGGGTCATCGTTATACCATTGGGCTTGAAAAGAGCGCCCATCAGAATTTTTAGGGAACTTTACCAAAGGACGGCAAGGCCCGACTGAATTGGAAAATTTGATGAAGGACTGATCATATTTAAGATTGCTGCTTTGTACATGAGCTGGTTCGGTGGGATTAGCCAACCGCAGCAAAAAATCTACATTTGTTGACTCTGCCCCACTCGTGATCTCAATATTTGCCCTTGATGATGCTCTCGTCTCCCTCATCACATCCTCTTGCTCATCTATCATTTCCCTATTTTGCCACTCTGTCCTGATGTCATCTGGGATTGGCTCTGGCTCTCTGAATGCAGCTGATGCACTGGGATCATCATCTGTCCAATTACATACTATTGTTATTATCGCCATTATCATTATTATTTTAATGCCCACTAGTGGTATTCATGTTCTGCTCAGGCAAGATCTTTGAAATCACTTCTAAAATAGCCTGTTTTTTTAGATTACAATTATTTAGCATGCAGCATTTTAACCATGTACTTTCTAGCATGGTCCTCTCATCTCATATTTGGTGATCATCACTTAGGCGTACCTGCCCTACGTGCATCTTCCTGGTGGTGGTCCACATTTTCCTCACATAGTTGTGACTGCTCCTCATCTTAAATGTAATGTAATTATGAAACATTGCCATTAGTAGGCTAAAATATGAGTCTAATTAATTAATCAATTCACCTACAGTGTCATGTCATCTTTATCACAGTGAAAAGTCTGTCTCACCTGCTGGTTGGCTTTTTCGCAGCCAACCCTGCAGTGATGTGCTGCCCTTTGCTGCCTGCCTTAATTGTCTCTGCCTCTCCTGAATCCGCCTTTTTTCGGTGGGCATCTTGGCTTCAAACAATACCAAATATAGTGATAGGATTTAGGCATTTAACCATTTTGAATAAAATAATTAATGTGATGCATTACTTCCATTATTCATTCTTCTTGTTAAAACGAAATGTGACAAACTAACTATCAGCAGACATGTAGCTTAGTTTGACTAATGCCTAAAAAAGAGCCAAGGCTATGTGATAACGGGCTGCTTGCCTGCAAGCTATCTGTCTGATTATTTAGGCTAAACATGGCAAACTCAGAATATAATAATTAATGTGATGCATTACTTCCATCATTCATTCTTCTTGCTAAAACGAAATGTGAGAAACTATCAGCAGACTACATGTAGCTTGGTTGTCTGCAAGCTATCTGTCTGCTAAACGTGGCAAACTTAGCCTGGATTTATGAGGATTTTAATTAATTTAATAAAACTTGATGATGATGATTGTTTGTTATACATCACAAACTCACCTTCTCCGACAATGTTGAGTTGTCTCACAGTCACCCAAAAACCCTATCTGTCTATGCGACAACCTCGACGTGCTCATACTAGGGCCGCTGCCTGTTAGTGATGGGAATTCCAGCTCCTTTTGGAGAGCCAGTTCTTCTGGCTCCCAAGTGGCTCCTCAGATTTTCTCTATATTTATCTCCTAAGTTAATGCAAAACTATGTGTACCAAATGTACCAAAGCAAGCGGGGGGGATAAATAAAACAGCTCCCAATGACGAGCCGGCTCCCGTCGTTCACTTCAAAGAGACAGCTCTTAGAGCCGGTTCGTTCGTGACCGACACATCACTACTGCTGGTAGCGCGCAGCGCTGCAGCCAAGTAAACAGAGTTTTCCCCTATTACCCTACTGATTTTCACTTCGGTGCCCGAATGTAAATGAATGAGGCTTTGAGATTATTATTATTATTATTATTATTTTATCTAGGCCTACGTAAAATTCTGCATCCATTGTATAATTTTTTATTTTTTTCCCTGAGAAGGGCGACGTGAGTCGAGAAGGACATATGGGCGGTTGCCCGAACAACCTGAGCAACCCCCCTGTGCACGTCCCTGCTGCATCTCCCAGCATCCTTTCACCAAATGAACTGCATCTCCCAGCATCCGTTGCGCCGCCCTCAACCCATTCTTATTGGTCTGTGGCCAGTGATGACATCACAGAGTTGATGATGGGGGCGCCAAAAATGAAATCCTCAACTTTTGGTTCCTACCCGCGGAACCAAGGAGACGCTTACATCATTGCTAGCATTTTTTCCTTTTTCGTTCAAACCTGCTGGTCCAGGAAGAACCCCTTTTTAAACTTCAAAGTGAACCGGCCAAGCAAACAGACTTCCAGTCCGTGTAACCAGGGATTCCGCTGGCCTCTGATCTCTATTGAAATAGGCCTGAGTCCCTCAGCGCCTAAAAGTGGACGTCCGCTTTTTGACCTCGGTTTTGTGTATAACCGCTCCTTTAAACTGGACACTTTCAAGTCATTCTACGTTCTTCGTCGTGGACTGTGGAGAGAGGCATCACCAAGTAGGATAAACCTGGTTTATTTCTGTTTAGTCTGGGTAGAGGAGAATTAGGTCTAACGGTTAATATCCGTTTTCTGTTGGTTCAAATAAGTTTGTCAACTTGTAAACCACTGTTATTCTTGGTCGTGTGTCGCTGTACACCGACCCTAAATGTTTGCATGCTTTGTGTTTTTTATTATTATCTTACTTTGGTTGCAACCAGAAGCAGTATATTATATTGTATTATTTCCCGGCTTGTTGAGTTGTCCGGTGCGGTTGGCGCGTGTCTGTTTAGACAGGTCGCGTGGCCTTCCGTTGATTCCCTTTTCTGTTATCCCTCCCTTTGTCCAAGCCACCATTGCTAATTGAAACTAGCGTTTGTTGAATCGCCACGCAGTCTTTCTTTGTCTCCCTTTGTGAGCCGATCGTGCCAATTGATAAGGCTTGGGTTATTGATCGCATTGAGGGTGTAAGCTAAACCCCCCTCATTCGCTCGCGGTCTCCCACACACACGATGCACACACGCCGCACACACACGCACACGCCCCTCCCCTCAACGTTAACTTTGTTCTTTATTTTTGCATGCGTTAGAATAGATGGAAATTATAAATTAAATGTTTGGCTTTAAGGTTGACCTATTTCATTAATAAATTAATACATTTTATTAATGAATTTCCACAGTTGCCCCTGTGGAGGATGATGATGATTCTTTTTTGGGGCTTGTTAGGTTTGCAAAGCAAGCTTGAACGTAATGCTGCCCAATATTTTCTCTTGGACTACAGAGTGACCAACTGATCAAAGTGGATTAACTTCTTAAATTGAGCCTTCTTTGAAAGCTTTATTTTAGTGGACCAAACATGCATTGTTGTATTCTTCCTAACTGTGTCAGTGTGTTTTTTCCTACTTGTTTGCCCCACATTCCTTCCAGTCTCCTGCCTTCTACACATTTTCAGCCAGTGGTATATTCAAACTGCACACATGAAGACACCAATGATACACAGCCTTTGGCACACATGTCAGTCTTACAGTAAATCTCCCCATCTCTGTCTGCAGGTGTTCATGTCAGCCAGTTGGAAGGAGGACATAACTTGCTTCAGGCTAGGACATGTTGACACAAATTGTGTTGTCTACATCATTTCCTTTTGGCATCAGACAATGATGGATATTTCATTAAAATATGAAAATCCTATAAGAATGGATTGATATAAGACTGCTTATATCAACACCTTTAACAATAAGAGAACAGCCATTGTTTTATACTTCAGCTGAAGCATGTTTCAGTGAAGTTGTACAGACAAGCTTGTATATTACATACAGATCTGATAGCAAAGGTTATGTCTTAGAAAATGGAAACAATCAAAAATGAACCAAGCAATGTCTTACTGCTTTCAGCTCTAACCTTTATGTTCTTGTTCTGTTTAGCTGTGACACTTTCCAGGAGTTGGGCATCAGCTGAGCTTCTCCTGTCAACAACTTAAGTTCTTTTTCTATAGATGATATACTTGGCCCAGTTTTTCAGCGTTTAACCCTGTCTCTCTCCAAGACATAGCCATTGGTGGAGTTTTAACTGCAACTAACTGTTTGCGCCCTTGTATTTTACTTTTCTTTAACACAGAAAGTACTCAATCAGTGTTTCTCTGTTTTTTGTGTGTATGCTGTGTTTTCTTCTAATAGGTCATGGCAGATGGCCGTTCACACCAAACCAAATTCACCTGGAGGTTTCTTCCTATTAAAGGGGAGTTTTCCTTTTCACTGTTGCTACATGCATGCTCAGTATGAGGGATGGCTTCAAAGCCAAAAACACAATGCAATCAATTGTCCACTGCTGCTACCTGCTCATCCAGGAGTGAATGCTGCAAGTAAATTACTCAGTGCTACCTGCTGGCTTTATTTTAACACAAAACTTTTAACCAATTGGAATAATAAACAAAATTGACGCCATTGTCAAGTATCAATGTGCAATGCATGCAATGGACTTAAAATCTGTCTTTATGATTGGATTAAATTGACATCAAGTGCCTTGAGATGATGTGTTGTGAATTGAGGCTGTATAAATAAACTGAATTAAACTGAATTACTGTGCAACATTACTAATAGCTAACTGGCTTCAAACTCACTCTTGAATAAGTAGCCTTCTTTTCATAAAATGTACACTTTGTGACAAGTAATAGCAGTCCAGTTGATTTTCACTCTGCTTAAACCCTTTTTCACTCTTGTCCTAAACAATAAACATGATTTTTGCAATTACCACCCCATTTTCCTATTTGGTTGCAGTGGGACCCATGCTGAGTGGTGATCTTCAAACTTCCATCCACTAAACAGCTTCAGAAAAGGCCAATTAAAAGTAAAAATGCTTACATTGGCAACCTCAGATTGTTCATCTTCTAAGGTGAAGGACCATGTGGAGGTGTCTGATAATTGCCTTTTTGTTTACTTGCGTTTTTGGTTTGTTTACAATATTATGCGGAAACTATAAGGCCAGATTAGTTGAATAGCTGTGACCTGAGCAAAGTAGAAAAAGCTGAAACACAGCAATACAGCAACTTTGCAAGATACATTTCTCATGTTAAAAGAACGAAAACAACACTGAACCAACTATTATAATAATTTCTACTTCACTGATTACAGAAACAGTCTTACCCTCAAATGTTGTGGGATGGAAGCTGTAACAGAAGCAAAACAGTCATATTATGTTTATAGTTTCATTAGCATTGAACATTCAGTTTAGATACTAGCCATATTCATAATTCAAGTTTAAGGACTCGTTCTAAAAGTCAAACATTCAAAAACCCAACCAGAGAACTGTCTTTAGTGAAGTGAATCCATCCATCCATTTTCTTCTGCTTATCCGGGGTCGGGTCGCGGGGCAACAGCCTAAGCAAAGAGACCCAGACTTCCCTCTCCCCAGCCACTTGTTCCAGCTCCTCGGGAGGAACCCCAAGGCGCTCCCAGGCCAGCCGAGAAACATAGTCCCTCCAGCGTGTCCTGGGCCTTCCCCTGGGCCTCCTCCCGGCGATACGTGCCTGAAACACCTCACCAGGGAGGCGTCCAGGAGTCATGCTGACCAGATGCCCGAGCCACCTCAACCGACTCCTCTCGATGTGGAGAAGCAGCGGCTCTACTCTGAGCCCCCTCCGGATGACTGAGCTTCTCACCCTATCTCTAAGGGAGAGCCCAGACACTCTGCGGAGGAAACTCATTTTAGCCGCTTGTATCCGTGATCTCGTTCTTTCGGTTCCTACCCTCATCTATGGAAGTGAATCCTTACAGTTAAAAGCTACAGTATGGGTTTCAATTTTGGCTTTGAAAGCTTTTGGACAAAAAAGTAAACTATTCCTATTTGAGTGGAGCTATCTTCATTGGTAATACAGAATAACAAGATCTCCAAAGTCCTAGAACTCAATGACTTAGGGAGGAGAATGATCCCCCAACTTATCATTTATTTTTGCTATATGCTTATGGAGAGGTATTGTGTGCAGAATGATATGTAAGTGTGAATATTCTGTTTTGTATTCATGCTCTGAAACATGTGGTCTATCTATAAAAGCAAGAAAAAGTTTCAACATTACATTAAGATATGATTAATCGTATTCTAACTATGTTGCAAAGTTGAAACAAAAGAGAATATAAAGAGTTGATGGAGACTAAAACTGAACACAAATTCTGGTTCAAAATATCTCAAATCATGTGGTTAGTCAGAACAATTCAGATACTGTTTTGGACAAAAAAAACATTATGTTAGATTTAGCTAATTCAAAAGTACAAAAATTACAGTTCAGTGGAGCTTTTATATTAGCAAACATTAATGTACTTTTCAAAGTGTTTATGGATTGCGTTGGAGAATTGTCTGCTGTCAAAGGAAGTTGGTTTGAAGATGGTGGTATCTGATGGTAAGTGCTTGCCATTTTGCAAAGATCACATAGGAGAGATCAATAATATGGAAAACACCAGAAGTTCAATCTGTTGTGATGTGTCTTTTCTGCCATTCAAACCACTAAAATTTACACTACCGTTCAAAAGTTTGGGGTCACCCAAACAATTTTGTGTTTTCCATGAAAAGTCACACTTATTCACCACCATACGTTGTGAAATGAATAGAAAATAGAGTCAAGACATTGACAAGGTTAGAAATAATGATTTGTATTTGAAATAAGATTTTTTTTACATCAAACTTTGCTTTCGTCAAAGAATCCTCCATTTGCAGCAATTACAGCATTGCAGACCTTTGGCATTCTAGCTGTTAATTTGTTGAGGTAATCTGGAGAAATTGCACCCCACGCTTCTAGAAGCAGCTCCCACAATTTGGATTGGTTGGATGGGCACTTCTTGCGTACCATACGGTCAAGCTGCTCCCACAACAGCTCAATGGGGTTCAAATCTGGTGACTGCGCTGGCCACTCCATTACCGATAGAATACCAGCTGCCTGCTTCTTCTCTAAATAGTTCTTGCACAATTTGGAGGTGTGTTTTGGGTCATTGTCCTCTGGTAGGATGAAATTGGCTCCAATCAAGCGCTGTCCACTGGGTATGGCATGGCGATGCAAAATGGAGTGATAGCCTTCCTTATTCAGAATCCCTTTTACCCTGTACAAATCTCCCACCTTACCAGCACCAAAGCAACCCCAGACCATCACATTACCTCCACCATGCTTAACAGATGGCGTCAGGCATTCTTCCAGCATCTTTACAGTTGTTCTGCGTCTCACAAACGTTCTTCTTTGTTATCCAAACACCTCAAACTTGGATTCATCCGTCCACAACACTTTTTTCCAGTCTTCCTCTGTCCAATGTCTGTGTTCTTTTGCCCATCTTAATCTTTTTTTTTTTATTGGCCAGTCTCAGATATGGCTTTTTCTTTGCCACTCTGCCCTGAAGCCCAGAATCCCGCAGCCGCCTCTTCACTGTAGATGTTGACACTGGTGTTTTGCGGGTACTATTTAATGAAGATGCCAGTTGGGGACCTGTGAGGCGTCTGTTTCTCAAACTAGAGACTCTAATGTACTTATCTTCTTGCTCAGTTGTGCAACGCCGCCTCCCACTTCTTTTTCTACTCTGGTTAGAGCCTGTTTGTGCTGTCCTCTGAAGGGAGTAGTACACACCGTTGTAGGAAATCTTCAATTTCTTAGCAATTTCTCGCATGGAATAGCCTTCATTTCTAAGAACAAGAATAGACTGTCGAGTTTCAGATGAAAGTTCTCTTTTTCTGGCCATTTTGAGCGTTTAATTGACCCCACAAATGTGATGCTCCAGAAACTCAATCTGCTCAAAGGAAGGTCAGTTTTGTAGCTTCTGTACCGAGCTAAACTGTTTTCAGATGTGTGAACATGATTGCACAAGGGTTTTCTAATCATCAATTAGCCTTCTGAGCCAATGAGCAAACACATTGTACCATTAGAACACTGCAGTGATAGTTGCTGGAAATGGGCCTCTATACACCTATGTAGATATTGCACCAAAAACCAGACATTTGCAGCTAGAATAGTAATTTACCACATTAGCAATGTATAGAGTGTATTTCTTTAAAGTTAAGACTAGTTTAAAGTTATCTTCATTGAAAAGTACAGTGCTTTTCCTTCAAAAATAAGGACATTTCAATGTGACCCCAAACTTTTGAACGGTAGTGTAATTCCATTGTTTGGGCCCATTATAAGTCCCCTTGTAAATGCGACTCATAAACTTTATGACCAGAACAGGCAATGTAAGGTTAGAAAATAAATACAAATAATACGAAAAAATCTATCGTTGATAGTGTTCAGCCATGGCAGTGAGTAGTTCAGACCTGACACAAATGGTCATGATACCCCTCTTCTTTGGGTTAAGAGGTACCCAAAATCAATAAACAACATTTAATTGGCTGGAGAGGCTAAACTGACCAGATTATTGTGTGAGCACAGGACAGGGCAAAAAGCAGCAGGATGAATAACCAACAGAGAAAGTGACACAGGGATATATACTCTGCATTGTTGAGCAGCAGGTTTATAGTTACAACCTGGCCAAATAGAGGTGGAAAAGAACTATTCAGTGGAGTTGTCTGAATGGCTAATGGTGTACAGAGAACTCAGCCTAAAGGGAAGCAGGGGAAAAGTAGGTATTTGTGCCATACAACACAAAGAGACAAATACTTATTTTCCATCACAGACAACAACACCGTTGTATATAAAAACTGGGTAAAAAAAACAACAAACTACTCCTGCGTGGAGTAATATACATTAATACATTTTCTATTTGTTATACTGCCACAAGTCACAAAAACCAATAAGTTCTCCCAGAAAACAGTAATAGATTTCAATCTGATACAAGCTTTTTTTAATCTGCAAAACATCTCCACCCAGTAGTTTTGGTAAACAACAATTATCTCATATTTGAACGATTTCTTGCATCTGTTTATATTACAGATAATCTATTTAATTTCAAGCACTTATAAAGCGCTTTTCATACAAGGAATTGTATCACAAAGTGCTTTACAGATAAAAATGACCCCACAAAAAACTACAATTTAAGGGTTTCATCTGTCTTTTTTACAATATATACTTTTGAGAGTCAAGCACTAAGAGTGGCATTAATTAGTACTTCAGTTAGTTAATAAGTAACATTACTAGTACTTTAAATATTAACAGCTCCTTTACTCACTGACATAACAGTAAAAACCTTAGAAATTGAAAGATCTTGACAAAATGGGTTACACATTCTCATTCAGCATGTCTAGCATCACCACAAGAGGACATAAATGATTAGTACAGAGGTTGTAGTTACCAAACTGTAAACCTATGTTGGAACCATTGAGTAAATGAGACCACATGTTGTCATCCTATACCATGATGCCAAGAGTACACCTATCTAATGCACAATACGACCACCAAGCGTTGTGCAATCTCAAAATGTGACTTGTACTAAACCACACGTAGCTCTGGTATAAATGTCCAATTGAATCTATGAGGCATCCCTCTGTGTCTCTTGGCATTCACTGATGGTTTTGCCTGACTGTCGGATATTTAAGAAACTACCAGTGATGCTCACAATGCCACAAATTGTGTCCTCTTGTTCTCATATGTTGCAAATCCATGCAAAACAAATTAATGCCCTCTATAAGAACCAAAATGACATTTAAATCAGAAAAGCAATTTAAACTTTGCCAGCTTATTAAGAGAAACCTTTTAAAGAGACTAATTGAAAGTACTAAAGAGAAGAGAGTCTTATCTGGTGCAGACAATAGAAGGAGATTACAATCTTGAAATGTCTTTTTATTTTTAATACTCTTTACCATAAAACCAACTTGCCTTGAAATGTCTTGTTTATTTTAATTAGTTTGGCTCTACTCAGATTCTTCACTGTACATTGGAGGTGACAACCAGTTTATACAAGGTGCACCCTTGAAAGTTTCTTTGAGTAAAGTTAAGCAACTTCAGCTTGTGAAATATTTAACAGATGGGTTATTCCCTCAAGTGTCTGTCACAAAAAACCTTGCTTAAACCTGCCTACCTCATGCTCATTTCCCCAGCTGCTCAGCATGTCTCTTCTCTTCTTTTCTTTCTCTTCTCAGTTTCATCCATTTTGAACACGTTCTGTGTCTGCCATATGTACCAATATGGCCTATCAACAGACTGAGGCAGTGTGTATTCTTGGTTGTTTGTCAGAATCGATACTCATCCCATTGTAGAGTCTCTGTGGAGGATTTGAAGGCAGTGCTGCATGCTTCAGAAAGAAACAGAACATCTTTACTGAGTTTCCAATCTTTAGAGATCATAACCAAACAGTATGTCTGAAAACCTTCCTGTGGATGAAATAACCAGTGTTTTCTTCTTGCAGGAGCTTAGAAAATAAAAATACACTGAATGGTTCTGAACAGTTATCTAATTTAAAAAAGGTCTTAGCCAACTTATTGACAGTCATCAGTAGACATAATGTCGATGCCATAGCAAGCTCCATGTGTAACTTAAAATCTTAATATTTGAGAAAATTAAGTGAAATATTATGGCATCAGCCTATGATAAACATATGAACTGGGTTCTAAGAACTGAGGGATTTAACTTACTTTTTTAATGGGTTTCCAAAATCCCTGCATTAAGCATGAGTTTCTCTTTTTTGAACCAAAACTCATTCATTTGGCAAGGGAAATGTACACACTTTACGATTTGGGGGGAAAATATATATATCTAAAAAAATGTATATATATAAAATATAAAAGCAACGATGAAACAATAAAAACAGGGAAACACAACATCGAAGACATAAATAACATTAAAACCCCGTACCGTTATGACATTCCAGCTATTAATTAATTAATCAAAAGTAGCTCTAAATAGATGGGGTTTTAGCCTTGATTGACAGGAACTCAGTGTTTCAGCAGCTTTGCAGTCAACTGGAAATTTGTTCCAAATAAGAGGAGCATTGAAACTGAAAGCTGCTTCTAATGGTTTGTTTCTGATTCTAGGGATGCTGAATAGACTGGATTTAGAGGACCTGAATGGTCTGAAAAGTTGGTAGGACAACAGATCTTCAACATATTTTGTTGCTAAGTCATTCAATGATTTATAAACTAGTAAAAGTATTTTGAAGTCTATTCACTGAGCTACAGGGAGCCAGTGTAAGGGCATTAGAGTTGAAGTTATATGCTCTACTTTCCTGGTTCTAGAGAAGATGCAAGCAGCAGCGTTCTGGATAAGCTGCAGATTTCTGATCGACTTTTTAGGCAGACCTGTAAGGACACTATTGCAGTAATCAATTCCACTGAAGATAAAACGCATGAAGTTTTTTTGAGGTCCTGTTGTGACATTTGTCCATTAATTCAAGGAATATACAGGTCCTTCTCAAAAAATTAGCATATTGTGATAAAGTTCATTCTTTTCCATAATGTAATAATAAAAATTAAACTTTCACATATTTTAGATTCATTGCACACCAACTGAAATATTTCAGGTCTTTTATTGTTTTAAAACTGATGATTTTGGCATACAGCTCATGAAAACCCAAAATTCCTATCTCTGAAAATTAGCATATTTCATCCGACCAATAAAAGAAAAGTGTTTTTAATACAAAAAAAGTCAACCTTCAATTAGTTATGTTCAGTTATGCACTCAATACTTGGTCGGGAATCCTTTTGTAGAAATGACTGCTTCAATGCGGCGTGGCATGGAGGCAATCAGCTTGTGGCACTGCTGAGGTGTTATGGAGGCCCAGGATGCTTCGATAGCGGCCTTAAGCTCATCCAGAGTGTTGGGTCTTGCGTCTCTCAACTTCCTCTTCACAATATCCCACAGATTCTCTATGGGCTTGAGGTCAGGAGAGTTGGCAGGCCAATTGAGCACAGTAATACCATGGTCAGTAAACCATTTACCAGTGGTTTTGGCACTGTGAGCAGGTGCCAGGTCGTGCTGAAAAATGAAATCTTCATCTCCATAAAGCTTTTCAGCAGATGGAAGCATGAAGTGCTCCAAAATCTCCTGATAGCTAGCTGCATTGACCCTGCCCTTGATAAAACACAGTGGACCAACACCAGCAGCTGACATGGCACCCCAGACCATCACTGACTGTGGGTACTTGACACTGGACTTCAGGCATTTTGGCATTTCCTTCTCCCCAGTCTTCCTCTAGACTCTGGCACCTTGATTTCCGAATGACATGCAAGTACTTTGGACCACTGAGCAACAGTCCAGTGCTGCTTCTCTTTAGCCCAGGTCAGGCGCTTCTGCCGCTGTTTCTGGTTCAAAAGTGGCTTGACCTGGGGAATGCGGCACCTGTAGCCCATTTCCTGCACACGCCTGTGCACGGTGGCTCTGGATGTTTCTACTCCAGACTCAGTCCACTGCTTCCGCAGGTCCCCCAAGGTCTGGAATCGGTCCTTCTCCACAATCTTCCTCAGGGTCCGGTCACCCTTCTCGTTGTGCAGCATTTTCTGCCACACTTTTTCCTTCCCACAGACTTCCCACTGAGGTGCTTTGATACAGCACTCTAGGAACAGCCTATTCGTTCAGAAATTTCTTTCTGTGTCTTACCCTCTTGCTTGAGGGTGTCAATGATGGCCTTCTGGGCAGCAGTCAGGTCGGCAGTCTTACCCATGATTGCGGTTTTGAGTAATGAACCAGGCTAGGAGTTTTTAAAAGCCTCAGGAATCTTTTGCAGGTGTTTAGAGTTATTTAGTTGATTCAGATGATTAGGTTAATAGCTCGTTTAGAGAACCTCTTCATGATATGCTAATTTTTTGAGATAGGCATTTTGGGTTTTCATGAGCTGTATGCCAAAATCATCAGTTTTAAAACAATAAAAGACCTGAAATATTTCAGTTGGTGTGCAATGAATCTAAAATATATGAAAGTTTAATTTTTATCATTAAATTATGGAAAAGAATTAACTTTATCACAATATGCTAATTTTTTGAGAAGGACATGTATGTATAAATAAATAAATAGTTGTGAACAGGGCTCCTTGAGTTATCATTCTAAATCTGGTACTGTACATCTGCAACTCAAATTTAGGCAAGTGTAAATAATTTCTTCTATGAAATTGAATGAAGGAAATTTCAGATGATAAACAGGAATGAAAGATCAGAAGAATGCAGTCAATAAGCAAGCAAATGTAGACAGTTTTACAGTTACAAAGGGTGTATTCTTGCAGAGTCTGTATTGTCTGTATTCTGTAATCAAGTCTGTATTGACCCCACAAGTTCAATCAATCTCCTCTCTGGGAGGTTAATGAACTTAAAATGAGAGAAAGTTGCTCATAAAATAAAAGGTACTAATTGCTTAATAACAAAGAGAACCGCAATACCACCTTCGTAAATCCTTCTCTTCGAGGTCTTCGCTACTGGTGTGAATAATATCCATGGTGGCAAATGTTCATCCTGCCTTGTGATTTGCTGAGTTCAGTGAGCCAGGGGAGGTGTGACAGATCTGCTCTTCTACTAACCTATCA
This sequence comes from Valencia hispanica, assembly GCA_963556495.2. Lineage (NCBI taxonomy): Eukaryota > Metazoa > Chordata > Actinopteri > Cyprinodontiformes > Valenciidae > Valencia > Valencia hispanica. The sequence goes on along the minus strand of OY747715.1, from coordinate 9,350,995 downwards.
GCTGAATAATTACCGCTAACATGCTCTCCTCTGGGTTTTCCTGCCATAAAGGCCTCTCTGTCTCACACTAATGGAAAATTACGGCTGTGGCAGTGTGGCAGCAGCGAGCTCGGGTCACAGGGGACTCGGATGGACGTATTCAGGTCAGTTACTGTCTGAGGAGGAAGATGAAGGGCCTTGAGGAGGTGCAAGCACAAAGAGATTCTTTTTACAGTTCATAACATGTCCTGTTTATCCAAAGTGTCCTTTCCACCAGAGATTTCTATAATGCAAAACCAGAATTTTCACACAGACCGTCAGAGGCCTGACAGATAGAGACAGCCAAAAAGGCAAGCTCACATCAACTTAAAATCACAATTCAAACTAAATTTGTTTTTTTGTCTGTAGAAGGAAATAGAAATAAAGCAACATGAATGCTCAAAAATGAGATTGGAACAATTCTTGCTGTCATACAACCAGCAACAAACATCAAAACATTTAAATTCCACCAATTATGTTTAAGGCTTTTTGTTCAAACTAGTTTTGCAAAACTGTATAAAAGCAAAGAAATGTCTCCAAGCAAAAACTTTATGAACCCCTGTATCAAAGTTTTCTAAATCTTTAAAATGATAGTGGGGTTCAATGTGATGAAAGGCTTGTGCTCCACAACATTTGTTATTCTTTCTAAATCCCACCTTCCTCCCATATACCCATATGTTTTTCACACTGACCGCCACATTTTTTTAGCCAATAGAATTCGAGTTTCCGCATTGTCGACTGTCGATCAACTTGCATGCGCATCGTGAGGTTGGAGCCGCACACAGAGGCCGCTCCTGTTTACAGTCACCATATTTGAAGAGAGCGTCAGTCATGGAAAAGTCGCTCACCTCTGAAATGTCCATAACAAAATACAATCAGGTGATGCTCGATAGCGTTTGCTGCTTTCCCTTTTGACTCGCTGTGACTATACCGGAGATGCGTGTGCACAATTGTTGAGGTGGGGCTAGAGGGATGGGAGTGGGATGTTTTGGGAGGGGCCTTGGTAGTGGGATTCAAAAAAGCTCTCTCTCCCTCAAATACTCCGGACAGCAGCTTTAAAATCCAAAAGATTCTGTAAAAAAATCAAATGCTGCAATAATTGTGTTACATAAATATGCACACTCTGAAACTAATGCATTGTTGAATCGCCCTTTCAATCAATTTCAGTCTTAGTAGTTCACTCCTGCCACTGATTCTATCTTAACAACCTGAAATAATGTTCAGCTATTCCAGTTGGATATTGCTGACATTAAGTTCAACCGGTAACACTGATGCACACATACAAGCCTAGCAGGTGGTCGTAATGCCCCAAAGTTAGTTTTCCACCAATGGAAATTAAGACGACCATAAGCATCCTCATCAGAGCAACAGCAGTGTCTTCATTCAGAGGCCTCTTCAGATCTGCTGTAATACAGGATATCCTTCCAGCCTACAGCCATCAGCATCAATAACAACTCTTAAGAAACACACATGAAATGAGTTACAACATTTTATGTCCCTTTGGGATTAATTAAATATTATTGAATTGAACTGAATTGAATACATCCATCCATTCATTGTCTACACCTGCTTATCCTGAAAGAGTCACGGAGAGGCTGGTGGCTATCTCTAGCAGTCACTGGGTAAGAGGAGAGGTTGCCAGTTAGGATGGATGGATGAGTTTAATTGAATGGATGACTTGAATTGAATGAAGCTGATGCAAAAATGTGTAAAGTTCCAAATCACCTCACTCTATGGTTTTAGTTTAATGCAACATATGTACTGCTAACATGACAAGGCAAAGCAATTTTATTTGTATTGCACACTTTCATCAACAGGGTAATTCAAGGTGCTTTACATGATTAGGGAATAAAGTAAAAACAGCATAAAGCATACATACAACATATGGCACGTAAAGTACATAATAAAGCATGAAACACACAAAACATATGATATATGAAAACATTCCTCAGAGGTATGTTGTAATTGGATGGGTTTTCGGCCTTGATTTAAAATAACTCAATGATTCAGCAGCTTTGCAGTTCTCTGGAAATTTGTTCCAGATTAGTAGAGCATAGAAACTGAAAGCTGCTTCTCCATATTTGGTTCTAATTCCAGGGATGTTGAGTAGACTAGAAATGGAGGCACTGAGTGGTCTGGGGGGTTGGTATAGTGACAGAAGGTCTTCAACATACTTTGGTGCTAAGCCATTTAATAATTTATAAACTTGTAAAAGTTTTTTTAAGTATACTATCTAAGCAACAGGGAGCCAAGCATAAGGACTTTAGAACTGGGGTGTTTTGCTCTACTTTCCTGGTTCTAGTGAGGAGGCGAGCTGCAGCTGTCTAATTGAATTTTTAGGGAAACCTGTGAGGACACTGCTGCAGTAATCAATCCAACTAAAGATAAAAGCATGGATGAGTTTTTCAAGGTCCCATTGCGACATTACTCCTTTAATCCTAGAAATGTTCTTCGGGTGATAGAAGGCTGAGACCTTTATAGTCTTTATGTGACCCTGGAGGTTAAGGTCTGAGTCCATTACTACACCTAGATTTTGGGCCTGATCAGTAGTTTCTAGCTGTATTAACTGAAGCTGTGTGCTGCTCTTGACCGTTCCTCTTTAGGTCCAAAGCAGTCTCACTGCTGTGGTGAGAACAGAAACCAGACTGAAAAACATCAACATGGTTTGTAATTGTTAGGAAGCTAGTTAACTGCTGAAACAGCTTTTTCAATAATCTTGCTGATGAATGGAAGAGTACAGATTGGCCTGTAGTTCTTGATCAACATATTGTCCAGGTTGTTGTTCTTTTTAAACTACGTACCAGTGGATCACTTGTCCATGGAGACTTCTTTCTACCAGAGACTACTTTCACTTTAGTTGCAGCAATGTAATCAACGATGTCTGAAGTTTTCGCAAGGAAATTATCTACCAGCTTGTTTACTGAGTTGGAGTTGGGTGATGAGGTGGATGTGGTGGGAGTGTAAATAAGTTTAGAGGTTTCAGCTGAACTGTCCCAGAGAAAAAAACGTTTTACAGGGGTCTCACTGTGGCTAGATAGTTAAGCAGAAATGGTACTTATGGTAAGAAAACACATAAATGGTTCAGTGATGAAGTCATTGATTAGTAACAACGTCCCTGACAAAGACCTAATGTTTAATAAGGCTAATTTGAGTAGTTTAATGGTGGGTAGCTGATTTAAGTAGTTTAATGGTGGGTAGCTGAACCTTCTGACAGGTGATCAATTTGAGATTTGGTTTAATATATGAGAGCCTTTGGTTTTAGCTTTCAGTTATCTGCTGCTTATAAGCACTGGAATACTACTCTCAGGGAGGCTGGACAACTTCTGGGAGACGATGGGGGTAGAGTTACTGTCTGGTCCCCTTCTATATCAGATGTATGTTACTACCAGTTGGGACATGGGCAGAATACATCCAGTATGAGTCCCAGGGGGATGATGTAGTCAAAGTTTTGGTGTTAGCTGCTTTTTGTCCTGGTGGAGACTTCTCCGCTTGTACTGATAGTTATAGTGGCGGTTTGTGCCATCTTTGCTGGTGAGGAGTCAGGAGGGGTTTCTTCTCTGGTAATCTCCATGGGCTCCACGTCACGGTCAACCCTCGGGTGCTTTAACAGAGTTTGGAACATCCACAGCTTTTTGGTTCAGAAAGCAGAAAAAATTTGATGAGAATAATTTGTCCAGGTTTGTTTGAGATAATGTTCTTTGGTTGAGAAAAGATGTCTCGCACTACTGAAAAGTTTCAAATTATTTATATATATATATATATATATATATATATATATATATATATATATATAATAGTTCTTCAGGAATCTGTAAAGCATACGGAGCCTGCTGTACCTTTCGTCATTCCCTTTGGGCAATGGTCTGCTGATAAGGATGTGTGTTGTGAGTGATTCCAGTCTCTGTAGCAGATCAGAAAAATCGCTTTTTAAGATTTCAAACCGCTTTTTGGCAACATCGGTAGATCCTATCTGGATGACAAGCTTGTAATTTCCACTTTTCTCAAGTGTTCTTACTGTCTTCTTGTTGCTGGATTTCTCCTGACTACCATGGCTGATACCTGAGGCTGCATTGTTTTTCTCCTGATGACCTCGACTGGTACCAGGGGCTGTATTCTTTTCTGGAAAACTGAGAACTGCAAATCTGTTTTTCAGTGGGATTTCCGGTTTTCTGTCTCTAGCTTTGGGTGGATTTTTCTTGGCAGGAGTAGAAGTGCTAACACATTTTAAAGCTGCCCTTTCTTCATCAAACTGAGAATTATATGCTGTGGTGTTAAGCGCCTTGTTTTGGCTGGGGGAGTAGTATTTTCCTGTCGTTTCTGTCCAAGGCTGTTGGACTGTGTAGCAATTACCACAGGTCTGCTAGGTGGTTTTTCCGTCTGTGTAATCATCGGACTGGTTGTCTCGTTTCCAAATCCAGTGTTTATCTCAAATGTTAACTCGACACGTCTAATCTTCACCTCCATTTTATCCATTCTTTAGAGCAGTTTGTCAAAGTCCTCAGCTGAGAAAAACAAAATTTTGTTATTCTACAGTCCTTTAAAAAGTAATCCAAAAAGAGAAGTCCGGTCTAAAAAGGAGGGAAAAAAAGAAAAAGGGTAGGGAAAATAATAAGAGAAGAGAATAACGTTAGAGACAAGGAGAGATCAAGAGAGGGCGCTCCACCTTCAGCAGTTATACGCAAGTTGTAAACATGGAATCTACTGTTAACTATAACAGTGTTGGTAGACGTTCTGAGTAAAAATAAATCAGTTTACATCTGATGTGACTGTTTCAGATCAAATATATTTTTGTTTCCTGATTCAGTTGTCAAATTTTCTTTGAATTTAAACCTCATGTGTGTTCCTTCTACATGAGGTGCATGGTAGTTCGCCCAAACAGTTTGCCTGTGTTTTGTGAACTTGCAGATAGTGTCCCTCGGGGAGTCCTGGGGGGGGGTACTTTGGGAGTATGGGGTATCAAGCCCCTTGATATGGCCTGGTAGGTCCCTGTTTGACCGGTGTCAGAGCTTGGTCTGCATTGCCAGCAGCAAGTCAGACTTTTTTCTGGTGACAGTTGGACTCTGCCAAATTTGCCCTTTGTCATTGATTCTGTTCATAACCTTTATGGATAAAATTTCTATGTACAGTCAAGGTGTTTAGGGATCTGTTTTGGTGGTCACCGAATCAGATATTTACTTTGTGCAGATGATGTGGTTATATTGGCTTCATCAGACTGATTAACAGCTTTCACTAGAGCAGTTCACAGCCAAGTATTGAGCTGGTGGAAATAAAATCAGCACATCCAAATCTGAGACCATGGCCTTGAGCTGGAAAAGGGTTGAGGACCTTCTCGGGGTTGGGCAGGAGGCCCTGCCTCAAGTGGAGAAGTTTAAGTATCTTGGGGTCTTGTTCATGAATGAGGGAAAAGGCAGATTTGTGTTGCATCTCCAGTGATGTGAGCTCTTCCTCTTCTGTTGTGATGAAGAGAGAGCTGAGCCAAAAGGCAAAGCTCTCAATTTACTGGTTGTTCTACGTTCCTTTCTTTCATCAGTTGTCATAAGATCTGGGTGTAATGGCAGAAAATACTTCAGAGTTTCCATAATAAAAGAAGACTGAGTCCCAGAAGGCGTTTAAGTATTTAATACAAACATGTCTGGCCAGAGAACATGGAGGGGACAGAGATTACTCATGCGTCGCCCTCCCCAACCTTTTTGACTAACAGTTTAAATAGTATTCAGCAATCACTGTTAATCTCTACAGCACGTCTTCTCTAATCTTCAAGCCCAGCCTCTGGAGAACTGGTTCATGCCAGTCCGATAGCAAAGCATTAACCAGCTCATCTGAGGTCAGACTGTCCTTAGTTATCTTGTTGCCCCGGCATCTGTCTCTCTGGTGATCTGACCCATCTTTATCAGGAATATTAAGCTTGCTTCCCCTAACTTTGTCATCTCGCCCTAGATACATTTACTCGAAAGAGAATATATACTTAAATCTTAATTACATAGGAATTTTCCCCCCACAAAGTAGTAACCAAAAAAATGAGACAGGCGACTGAAATTAGTTTCCTCCTCCCTTACGTCCCTTTTCCACTACGGTCTGCTGGGCCCTGCTTTGGTCGGTTTAGCCCCAATTTAGCGCATTACCACTGGCTTTGTCTGTGCCAAGTCGATGCCTTATTTCCGACTACCTCTGGCTCAGTGTGAAGTGTGCCGATGCGACCCTACACACCCACTATTGACTGATTGGTGCAGTCCTGCCCATGTCCTCATCCACGCTCCTGAGATGGCAATGGAAACACAACTAGGCCGTGCTGGGGCGGAGAAAGTCACATCGGGTCAGGTCGAGCAGAGTGGCCTGATGTAGTGGAAAAGAGGCATTAGAGATAGGGTGACCTGGCATGGTCTCAGTGTAGAGTTGCTGCTCTTCCAGATGAGGTGGCTCGGGCAGCTGGTTAGGATGCCCCCTGGATGCCTCCCTGGAGAGGTGTTCCCAACACATTCCACTGGGAGGAGACCCAGAGGAAGCCCCTGGACACTGCCCAAGTGGCTGGAGAGAGGGAAGTCTGGGCCTTTCTTGCCAGGCTGCTGATCCTGTGACCCAGCTGAAGATCAAGGGGGAGATAATGTATCGATGGATGAATAAAACTTCTGTATTTCTGTGTATGAAATATTTTCCATTAATTTTTTTCACTTCATTTCTGCTTTTCGTTAATTATGTAGTGTTATCAAGGAGGGGTGTGAGATATGTAAAGAATGATACATTTAATGTAGAGAATGATTGGCGGAGAAATGTCTCACTACTAAAGCTTGCAGTCTCATTAGGTAATAGATATAAGTCTTAAATCTTTAACTCTCTATATGCATCAAAAGTTTGCCTCTGAAAGGGTAAATTGTTTTTGTCACAAAGCATAAACTGCATGAAGAAAAATACATCATATTCTTAGGATCACAATACTAACAATTCCATCGTAAATTGAATGATTAAAGCATCTGCCCACTAAGACTCATAATTCATTCATAATTAAAACATCAGTAACCACAGTAATACAATGATTAATCACTTACATAACTCAACCAAGGAAATGCAAGGGTTTCTAAAGATGGATTAAACCCTTTCTAATTTTCTCTCTCTCTCTCTCTCCCTCTCTCTTTCTCTCTCTCTCTCTCTCTCTTAAAGATTTCGAAAAACAGTCAGAGATAAATATATGAGACAGCTCAGTCTAGACTTGGACCTTGTTGTGTCACCTCTTATTGAATCGGACTGGGTCATCTGACATGTGGTTCTGAATGTTGTGTTCTTCAGCTCAGTAGAAGGAAAATCTCGAATCGATTCCTTCAGCTGCTTATCTGAAACAGCTGGAATGGCTGCTTCCATTGTTATCCTTCTGAGCCAAACAGGAACACGTACGATTTTGTTTAAGTAGTTCAGATATCAAAACTTACCCTAATTTTTATTATCTTCAAGTTGAACTCCACATTCCTGTAAAATCTGTTACAGAAAAGTTTCAAGCCTTACACGTCCTTGTTAAGAGTGTAAAAAACCCTCCAAGTGTGAACTACAGAGTTAATACAGTGATTTGCTCTGCTTGTTATCTGCTGTACACACAATCTTCAGATCTGTTCACGGACAATTTTCTCACCACAGTAGATGAGCTAACAAGATCCTGTCTTTTGTTGTTGTTTCACATGCAGCCACAGCTCTCTAATCCTTGCTCACAGTGACGGTCCTCTCTCTCCTCTATGTTTCATCTTTCTTCTCTGTGAGGTGGGATCTGTAATTTATTGCCAAAACCTTTCTACTTAAGTATCAACAATAATTCTCTGTTGGTTTTTGTAGTTGTGTCCTTATTAAGAGAACTGAAGTGTGTTTCTCACAGAAAAACTAGGCCCTTATATTGATATTAGAATATTTTAATTTGTTGAACAAGACGCAAAATGCCTCTTTACATCAACTTTGTTTTGGAGTTGCTATATTAACCAGGTTTTACTTGTGGGCGTCTATGAAGCAAAGTAGGTGTCTGTTTTTAAAGCAATAAAACATTGAAAAATATTTTAATTGTATCTCACTGTGTGGAATCTCTAATACTATCTAATTTCTTTTTGAGCGCATGACCAATCATATGCTTTTTTTGCTCATAAGCTCCTCTATAAGCTCCCCAGTTCACACCTGGAATTCCCATTTCCTTTCCAGCGCAGGTCTTTAAAGCTCCTCATCCTGATTCTGGATTGTTCACAAAATGTTCAACGTGGCCATTTAGTTCAGTTGGAATTTGACCTCTTTGGTTTGAGGATTTTAACTTTAAATTTCTATCATGAACATTTTGTGAATAAAGATGGTGGTTTTCATGTGGTGGTGAATCATTTCTTCTCTTAGTTTTTCTTGTATTTGTCAGTGACTACGGCTCAGGCTCTGGGCCTCTCAGGCCATGTACACACATTGCCGGGGGGGTTAAAAACGAATATCCTCACGACCTCGTTTGAAAAACACTTCCACACCTCTCAGCTGAAGTGCATTTTTAAGCATATTAATAGCCATGCCAAACATGTAGGGGGCAATGGTTCCCCCAAATCCTATCCAATCCGGATATCTTTCTACTTTCAAACTTCTGCATAGAGCAGTAATTGAGCTTGCAAAAACAAGCAATCAAAGTGCGCTTGGACAATTGATAATGCCAACACATCTGAGGGCAACCATGCTGTTTCTGAGTGGAAACACAGGCCGTACATGTGATGTCAAGGCATTTTTGTCGTGGACAATGACATCCTGAAACCTAAAACCCGGGTTAGTTTTGGCCACAATCAAACACTTAAAAGAGAGAATTTTCAAATCTTCACTTTGGTTGGAGTTTTTAGAAAGAATTGTTTTTGATGCCATAAATCTGTGTGCCAAATTTTAGAAAAATATCTTCGTTTTGTGAGATTGTGTGGAGAATGCATCAGAGGAATCCGGTTGGTTGCAACACAATGGATGTTGTGGTCCTGTCCATGTCCAGCCATTTGTGGATTCAAAGGTAAAGGTCCTTATCATTTTTGCATTGCATGTATGGGTGTAAAATTTACTTTTGCTGCCAGACCCATCTTTTTACATAAAAGGTTTATTATTATTGTAAAAATAAAACTGGCTGCTCTGCATTAACTCTTACCAATAAAATATGTTTTGGTGCTTTGATTTTTGTATTCTGATACTAATGTAGAATCCAAAGGTAAGAAACAAGCAAACTATTAGGCATGGGCTGGAAGGAGATTCTCATGGATTTGTGTTAAAAATACCACAGCTTCTCAAAATACCAGGTTCACAGGATTTACACAAGCATTTTAAAATGTATAACGTAATCAAACTAACAAACAATGCACAGTGGTGCAGTTGGTAGCACTGTTGCCTTGGGGCCTTGGGGGCTGGTGTATATCTCCAGCAACCATCGGGCAAGAGGCGGGGTACACTCTGGAAAGGTCGCCAGTTCATCCCAGACAACAATTCCTACCCCTGCAAAATAATATAACATGTTGGGCTTGTCAATATATTGAAAATAAACAGATCCTTTTTACCCCAAAAAATGTCAAGCTACTTTACTATTTGTTTTATTTTTATTTATCTGGATATTATTAGATTTAATCTTTTTAATTTAAGCATGCCCAGTGACTCCAGTGGACACAGATTGCCCTCAAGTAAATTAATGGAAAAATCTCTAAAACAGATTTGCTTTTATGCACATGATGTAACGCAAACAGGATGTGAACAAAACGCAACTGAAAATTTAGCCCCAGATATATCTGACGAATGTTGCCACAGTTTGTCAATTTGAGACATTTCTACATGCATGAATTGATGTAGATCAACTAAAGAGCTGCACTTAACTGGTAGCCCAGTCTATTATGCATTATATTTCTCATACACAGAAGGTTGTTTTATATCCACAATGGATACGTGTAAACATTATGAGAAGATAATGAATGCGGTTGACAGTGGCTCTCACTTCAGCGAGATGTGAATCACAGCATAATGAATTGTTTTTCAGTCAATGATGAGTGGACTTATTCAATAAGCATGTAAAGGAAAGGCTGAAATGCAATTTCAAAACGAAACAGAATATTAATATTATTATGCCAGCAACCGCAAAAGTCCTTGATCCGCACCACCTGCTGAGGAATTTCTACCATGTGTCCAGTTTTATCATGCTAAAGGATGCAAATCCATCAAGCTGAGAGCAAAAAGTTCATACCATATAGAAAATCAGGTTTCTGAAACAAGATGAAGCTTGAGTATTAAGTTCTTCAAGCTGTTCATAAGGAGAATTTTAAATTCAAAAATTTGAAACAAAAGATAATTGCAAAACAAGAGTGACAATTGTTTAACATGATGGGAGCAATGGCTAACAACAGCTAGGAGCAGGGGTGTGTAACAGTTGGATCTGACCAAGAATGAATGCAAAACAGAACTGGGACAAGTGAGTGTTGGAACAAGGATCAACAACGGAGAGAGACCAAAAAGCTGAAGCTGCCTGAAGAAAATAGCTGAGCAAAATAAACAAGGGAATCAGAGACCAGGAGACATCCATATGGAACTTAAACATATCAGTGATGGAAATTAGATAACCTAAACTCAAACCAGAAGTAACAAAAAAATCAAAAACAGCTTAAAGTCCAAGTGGATATTTTCTGTGTGCTGTCGGGGAAAATAGTATTTCATCCCCTGCAGATTTCTTCACATTTTCTTACAAAAACAAATGTCTCCAGTTGGATAGGCCTGTTTTATATTACAACAAATCATACTAGACATTCTGCTGCAACCTCAGACTCACGGAAATGGCCTGTCTAATTCACCAAAAGTTTACATACACCGAATAAAGACACATACACCTTTTTTTCCTCACTGTCTGACTTAAATCAGAATTTTTTTTTTATTGTTTTAGATTAGTTAGAATTACCACCGTTTCTGTTTGGTAAATTCCACAATAATGTAAGAAAGAATGTCAGAGATTTATTTGTTAGTGTCTTCAAAATCCCAAGTTTTCATGCAGAATGATTAGTATCTCTTTAAGCAATGAGGGAAAGTCCATGTTATGTCATGGCTTTGGATACTTCTGATCGGCCAACTACCATTTAGGTTATTTGGAAAAAGACCGGGCTGCACAGTGGCGCAGTTGGTAGCTCTGTTGCCTTGCAGCAAGAAGGTCCTGGGTTCAAATTCCTCTTTCTGCATGAAGTTTGCATGTTCTCCCTGTGCATGCGTGGGTTCTCTCCAGGTACTCTGGCTTCCTCCCGCAGTCTAAAAACATGACTGTTAGGTTAATTGGTTCCTCTAAATTGCCTCTAAATTGTGTGTGTGCATGGTTGTTTGTCCTGTGTGTCTCTGTGTTGCCCTGCGATGGACTGGCGAACTGTCCAGGGTTTACCTTGCCTCTTGCCCCATGACAGCTGGAGATAGGCACAGCATCTTCACAAGATCTTCGGCTTTTATTCTGGGGTTGATTTGCATATTTCAATCAAAACCCTTTCACCTCTTGGATACAGAACCTATCCAACCATCATACCAGCAATCTGCTCCTCCTCCTTAGTGTACTAAAGGAGCTGTCTGGCAGGCATTTGATTGCTGATGATAAACCTCTACTGGTAGAGAGCAAAGCTAAATCGAATCAAATCCTGTCAAATCCTGGTCCAGTCAAGATATCCAAACATCATTGCCACAAATCTCATTCCAGCACTAACTCCTGTCATTCCTCAGGTCCCCCGAGCAAACCAGAATTACTTCTTCATTTGTGATAAAATTCTTTACCTGAGTACTCTCTGTGTGTTTCGCTACACATGCTGTTTGAAATGTTAAAGTTTAAAGCTTCTGATTCTAATCATTTAACTCAAGCCAGCTGGTTCAAAATAGATCTGAAAATCAGCCAGACCTTTGAACATCTTTTTGATAGCAGCAGCTCCATAAGATATTCAAAGAGCCATTAACCGAGTTTCCACTGAGGGTAAGTCAAATCAAACATGGAGTTTGTTGAACTTCCTTTCTGCAATGAGCCTCTAGTCACTTTGGCTTCTTAGGTATACTGCTACAGTTCTTACAACTTACATTTTTCTCTGTTACCTTTAAGACCCAACTAAAAGCTGCTCATCAGTTTACCATGGGTAGAAAAATATTTAAACAGGGTGAAAGAACCATAGAAATGGCGGTGGAAAATGAAGATGGGAAAGCCACGAGAGTCGGGATCTCCAAAGGCCAAAAGCACAAACGAAAACAGTGCTGCTAATAAAACAAACACATTTACCAACTCATTTTGTAAGTAGCTCTGTTGTAAAACCATACGTCTCAGGCAGTTGTTGGACAAAATAAATCATAATGTGTTTAAATGAATTTTGGGGGCAATATGACGATCAATGCACAAGTCCCAATTGATTTTGCTTTGTCCTTAAGAGAAAAAGATTGGGACAATTTATTACATGATATCTAAATCTTTGGCAGGTTACAAAAGAATGTCTTGTTCAGGTTCATAACTGTTAAAAGTTATGTTTATAGCACACCTCAATACAAGATTTGTTTCACTGATTCAAACATGATAGCTGTCTTGCCTGGGGTCGAGCACTGTTAATCTTTGTATTTTCTCCAGATGCATCTGAATCTGGATACCTTTCCTGGGAAATATGAGAGAGCTGCTGCAGTCTTTTTTTGTTTTGCTCAGTTTAGCATTTAGCATCTTCCTTGAATTTTCTGCAGTCTTTTTCTCCTTATGAAAGAAAAATGATGAATAACACTTCAGAAAGTCCAGGGTAGGAGTTCTCCTCAATGCATCGCCAGAATTACACTTTTAACACAAATGTTGTAAAACATGTGGTTTCTCTGGTTGAGTAAAACAATTTGATGAATAATAATGTCCATCCATCCATCCATCCATCCATCCATCCATCCATCCATCCATCCATCCATCATCTATTCCTATCTATCCTCTGGAGGGTTGTGGGGGGCAGGTACCTATCTCCAACATTCATCGGGCAACAGGCAGGGTACACCCTGGACAATTATTGGGGTAATCACAGGGCAACACAGAGAAACAAACATAGAGAAACACAGGACAAACAAACTTGCACACACACACTCATACCTAAGGGCAATTTTAGAGAGACCAATTAACCTAACAGTCATATTTTTGGACTGTGGGAAGAAGCCAGAGAACCCAAAGGGAACCCATGCATGCAAAGGGAGAACATGCAAACTCCTTGCACCCCAGGCCCTGATTCGAACCCAATCCTTCTTGCTGCAAGGAAACAGTGCTACCACCAATATTGTCCTCCTTTATTTAACTTCAACCCAGTCGCTGGTGCCTTCCCTTCTGTTTTTCAATTTTATTTTGTGTTTATATTCCTTCTCTATATTTTTAGGACTTTGTCTTCCATCCCATTCTAGGTGATATATGAAGAACTGTGTGCTGTTCATCATCTCAGCAGGGTTCACATTAAATGTTTTCAACAATAGAGTGCATGGGCTACATTGCCGAAGAACATAGTGAGTAAGGCCCAATTGCATATCTACTCGAGGGCTCTTGATTTATTTTTAGCAGTCACAAACCGAAATGAAAACCCATTAAAGCAAACAATTGTAATTAGGATGTGTCAGCCTTCTAATCAAAGGAAAAGCAGGCTCATTAGGAGCTAAAACACTCTGTCTCACTAACGGGCATGTCTCTTTTAGGAATTATAATTGATACGATTTAGCTAATCGGTGTGCATAATGCTAATCTACTTATTGTTAAAATGGAAAAAAAACGTATCAAATCAGACCAGTTGAAACAAGGATTGTCAGTTTAAATGTTCCAAAGGGTGTTAGTGCAGACATTCACTCCTTCTATGTATTTTTATTCCCATATTATATTGCTAAGAGGGGTAGGGCTGATGGTGCTGGAGCACAGCTCGGCCGATGAGGCAAACCAATGTACGTGTACTTTACATGCAGTTTTGTGACTAGGAACAAAAACAGGACTGCCTAGAGAAACCCCATGCATGAAAGTAGTGAATGGTCCAACCGTCACACAGGTAGAGTCCTAGATATGATTCCATCCAGTTCTTGCTGTAAGGTATTTTAGTATTGTAATTTTGCCTTACTGTACAGTATAGTATTCTTAATTCAGTTTTGTATACCTTAATTTTTGTATAAGACATTTCAGCAACAAGGCAGTTCAAAGTGCTTTACATGATTAAAAACAACACAATGCATCAACAAAAAATGAGATATTACAGTGACAAATTAAAGAGAATAAATCAAAAGCTGCAGTCAAGACTAGACTTAAAGATGTTTCAGTGATCATTAATCAAAGGCAGCTCTAAAAAGATGGGGTTTAGCCTTGATTTAAAGGAACTCCATGTTTCAGCAGTTTTCTGGAAGTTTGTTTCAGATTAGAGGTGCAAAAGAATGTAATGCTAGTTCTCCATGTTTGGGTTCTGACTCTGGGGATGCAGAGTAAACTTGAACCAGAAATCCTGAGTGGGCTAAAAGGTTGATACAACAACAGCAGATAATTAATGTATTTTGGTGTGAAGCCATGATTTATAATAAAATAATTAAAATTTCTATTCTGAGCTTCAGGGAGCCAGTGGAGTCTTCAGAACTTTAGATAAGCAAGACAGGTGCTAGTCCACAAGATGTATAGATAGATACAAGGATGCCATGAAATGTCATTGTCGCATGTGGTTATGCGTGTAAAATTGATGTGATGTTGTATCTGTTCCTCAGTTCCACAGTCGTCCCCAGAACAGAACCAACCTTCTTTATCAGGTTGTTTAGCCTGCTTAAGTCCCTGGCTCTGATGCTGCTACCCCATCAAATGATGGCAGAAGAGATTACACTCTCTAGAACAGATTTATAGAAGATATGCTGCATCTTGATGCAAACCTTGAAGGACTTAAGCTTCCTCAGGATGTTCAGTCTGCTCTGTCACTTCTGGTAGATGGCTTCACTATTGAGTCTCCAGTCCAGTCTGTTGTCCAGGTGAACACCGGAGTATTTATAGTAGGTGTCAGTGTTGTCTGCACCTGTGGAAATCCACCTCCAGCTCCTTGTTACTAGCCACGTTAATTACTGCAATGTAATGAAAGAATGCGAATGAAGCAATTATATGCAGATCCTTCTGTTCAGTTTATTATTATCACTTGCAAACCTCAAGAGCACCTGTGGAAACTATCACCTTTATGAACATAAGCATTTACACAAAAGCCCTTTTTTATGAGTCATTAAGTGTGAAATCCAGTTCTTGATCTTGTTTCACTGATGTGAAATAAATGTAGAACTTTCTACATGCACGATTAGGATGACTTTTTACCTGTAACATTAAGTCACTGCTGGTAAGTGGTAAGGATACTGTTATTAAAAGGAACCGTTAACAAGAATCATTTTACAAAGGTTTTGGAGTTGTTGCTTCGACTAACTAGCTGATATTAGCGGCTAGCAAGAAGCAGCTTCTGCTCAATCACATTGAATAACTGAAACGAAAACATAACCTGCACAAACGATACATGAACATAAAACTAAACCTACTGCAGATGACCGACTGTCCGCCATCCCAACGTTTGGTATGCCACAGCAGATGCAGGAGGATACAGTTGTTGACACTGGCAGCGCCAATAACAAAAGCTGTTCTAGGGCTGAAATGACATTAACCTAACCTCTGTCACCTATGTCACCAATGGGCTCTAACCCACGTACAATCAGGTTCAACTCCGAAAAGGAAAAGTCTGAATTGAATGGTATTTAAGCTGAGGACTAAAAGTGAAGGTGTGGAGAAACGAAAAAACTGTCAAACATTCTGAAAACACAAAACAGCATTTTTATTCAATAAACAAAGGAAAAATGATTACATGAATAAAGCTTAGCTTATGTTTTTTCATTCAGGTTTTTAATATTTTTTCCGAATTTACAATATTCTATTTTTTCAAAATTATATATATTTTTTCAAATTTACAATGTCTATTTTGCGAGCTTAAAGTTGTTTTCAAATTGACTTTTCTTTTCAAATTTACAATGTCTATTTTGCGAGCTTAAAGTTGTTTTCAAATTGACTTTTCTTTTCAAATTTACAATGTCTATTTTTCGAGTTTCAAATTGTTTGCAAATTGACTTTTTTCTTCAAATTTGCAATGTCTATTTTTCGAGTTTAAAATGTTCAAATTTAAAATTGTTCTTTTTCAGATTTACAATGTCTATTTTTCTTATTTACCATCTGCTTTTTCATTCATGTTGAGCTGATTCCGTTTCGACCCTATCAAATCAAATCAAATCAAATCAAATCAAATCAAACTTTAATTTATAAAGCGCTTTCAAACAAAATTGCATCTCAAAATGCTTTACAGATTAAAATGACCCCACATAAAACTACATTCCCTTCCCTCCCCCACAGATTTAAAAGCATGGTCACAGTTATACCCCCCTCCCCCCAACCCAACTCCCATGCACACACAGTTAAAAGCAACAGTGAAAAAGGACATTGGGCCGAGTGTAGATAAACCATGCAAGGAAACGCCATCAGAGGAGCCATCTGCACCGGCAGCAGTACATCAACAGCAGCAACCAAGGCACAGACACAGGACGCCCAGTGGAGGCAAGGCCAAGACCCCCACCTCCACCCAAGCTCCACCTGGAGAGCACCCAGGCAGCTAAAGCCGACCACCGCTCCCGGGCAGAGGGCTCCCACAGAGGAAACACTGGAACGGGGATTAAGATAACAAATTAAAATATAAAAATAAACAGTAAATAAATATGATAAGATTAGATACTAAAACACTGATAAAATATAATCAAATTCATCACATTGTTTAAAAATATTTAAATAAAAAGTAAATCAGTATGAGAATAAATATTAAAACACTGCTAAGATTTTAACACTGATAAAATTTAAAATCATTTAGTGTAAAACATTGATATAGTTTAATCGGGTAAAACCTGCAGAGAAATTAAGCAGGTACTAATAAATAATAATCAATTAAAAGCTAGGCTAAAAAGGTGAGTCTTGAGCCTGCTCTTAAAAAACATGAACGTTCTCTGCGGCCCTGAGGTCCTCTGGCAGCCTGTTCCAGAGGTGAGGGCCATAAAACTGGAAAGACGCCTCACCATTAGTGTGTGTGACTTTTGGGATGACAAGGAGACGGCTGTCAGTGGAGCGCAGAGACCGTGAAGGTTCATTTGGTAAAACAGTTCTGAAAGATAAGAAGGCCCGAGACCATTAAGACACTTTAAAACCATTAAAAGAACCTTGAAATCGATCCTAGGACACACGGGGAGCCAATGCAGTGATTTTAAAAGCGGTGTAATGTGCTCCCGCCTCCTGGTCTTCGTCAGGACACGTGCTGCTGAATTTGTAGTAGTTGTAAACCTGATATACTCTTTTTGGGAAGACCAGAAAGGAGGGCATTACAGTAATCGTTCCTACTGGAGATAAAAGCATCAGTGTCTCCGTGTTGGCCCGAGAGAGAATGGGACGGACTCTGACAATGTTCTTTAGTTGATAAAAACCTATTTTAGTAATATTTTTAATGTGAGGGATAAAAGTCAGCTCAGAGTCAAAAATCAAGCCCAGGTTCTTTACTTGTAAAGAGGGATTAAAAGACAGTGATTGTAGTTTGGTAAATGTTTCTCTCTCTGAGCCTCAGGACCGATGACTAAAACTTCATTTTTGTCCTGGTTGAGCTGGAGAAAGTTTTCTGCCATCCAGGATTTGATATACCTGCTAGTGCCACAGGTTAGGCGTTGTCTAATTATAGGTGCAACAGCAAACATCCCTCTCATGTCCAGACATGTCAAAGCTCTCCAGAAACATTTCTGTATATGTGTGATTATTGAAACAGAAAAAAAAAGACATTTAGCTGCAAACCAGGCACTTAAAGGATGCATGCTCACTACATGTTACCAGGTACCCAAAACTAATCGCTTCACTGCTGTTATCGTACTGGAAAAAGCAAACAGAGTTAATCCTACAGCATTGCCAGAAATAAGGTGCCTAGAACCAACTAAGAAGCTTTGTACCAGACTTACCTGGATGATAAAACCCATTTGAACATCTTCAGCGTTTAGACTTTTCGATTTAGACTTGTTATACATTTTAAATAAATTCACTATAGGTTTTCCTTATCTTACAAATCCACAGATTAAAGCTGTAGTTGAAAAAGAAAGATGGACCGAACCAGAACTTCGTCAGTCTTTGTCAGCATATTTCAACAGCAGTAATGGTGCGTTCCATTTGTAGTTGGAACTAGAAAATTCCAACTGCTTAGTTAAAAAAATAAACTGGAACACCCCCTCAAAGTCTTCCCACTTGGAATGTCGAGATTTTTTCTTGTTCCGACTTCCACTTTCAATATGGCCACTCCTCTCATCAACAATAGTAGTTGGAAACATGTTTATTTTACAAGACACAATAGTGAGAGTATTTCTAAAATTAATTTGTCATGTAAAGCCTGCAACTCTAAACTTAACAAAATGAAAGTGGTGTTTGCAAATGGAAATACAACTTTAAACAGTGTTTGTAAGAGGTACTACCAACAATCTCTACCTGGGGGTTGCCATATTGGAATATCAACTTATCCAACTACATTAACTGGAACGCTGTTTACTCGGGTGTGACACCCACCTCTGAGTTCTGACTTCCGAGCTAACTGGAACACACCATGAGGTACATAACACGCTCTACACTGAAGTGAATGACTTTCCTGAAACAATGTCAAGCTGAATGTAAAGATCACTGATACTAGAGGAAAAAAATACTCCCGTCCACATGTTTACCTGTACAATCCAATTAGCTCAAACTCCTTATTTTGTATAAAACGCAAGTCAGCTGAATCCCTGTTGATGAGAAGAGACTTTCCCAACAGTTTCCCATGCTACATTTAAGTACAGCTAGGAAACTAGGCTGTTGAAACATCAAAACAACTCCAAAGTGATTTAAGCAAGTTGCATTCTCAAATATTGGTAAAGTATTATTTCTAAACATTAACACTGACTATTTTCAAGTGGTTATGTTGTTTTCTACTCTAGCTATTCTAGCTATGTTAAGTTATAGAATATAACATAATCCAATTAATTTCAGAAATTTAAAGAAAAGAATTTAGAAAAAAACTTTATTTGGTTAATGTTGATCTAAGTAAAAAAAATTCATACGTATATTTGTATTTATTTTTCTTAATTAAGGTCTAGGCCTAATGAAAACGTAGTAAACCGTGACTTTAAAACCTCAAATAAGTGCCAAACCTTGATTCTTATGTACCTCTTTTTACACCCTTACTGATTACTGAATTTTGAAAAGATACCCACTTTAACTGTCAAGAATGAATCACGCATTATAGTTCACTTATGACAAGAGGTAAACAAAATATTTATGCTTTATGCAAAGCAATGTATTTATTGCCCTAAGTCCTAAACCTGAAAGTGTGTCACACAACTAAACTAAAGCACTTGTAAACCACAACAGTGACGTCCTGCTGCTATTCTGGATATTAAACAAGTGCTGAAAATCAGAGAAAAATGCAAATTATTATTGCTTCACTTTTGGATTTGATTCCCAAAATAGATTTATAGCAAGAGGTTTGTGTTTAAGACTTTTTTTTTTATTAAAACCTTCAGACATTGTTGGAAAAGATGAATATTTCTATATAGAGTAGTTGTTGCTTAGCAACAGGTGCCGAAAATGGACAAAGAAGGCAGAGGATATGAAGTGTTAAGAGTGGCAGACAAAGCTGTGTGCTTCAAGAAAGGGAGCTTTAGTTTAATTTTATGTTTAATTGACATTCACAGAAGGAGCAGAATGTTTTCCAATATTGTGTTCATGTCAATAAAGCAAACTTGTTTTTAAAAATGTCGACACTTCGTCTTGTACAATTTTACCTCAGCTCAGTCTCTATATGCAATAAAACAATCTTTTTATGGTTTATTTTTTCACCCTTTAAAAAAATTACCTATCAACATTTTCCATTTTCTGTGATCAGTGATTTATTCTCAGATAAAACTGCCTGACAGTGCCCTCCACCCAGCAGGTTCACTTCATTTGAATTTAATAAGTGGATGTTGCCATCCAATCAGTGTTCAGCACTGTGTCCCTGCATCCAATCAATACCCCAGTAGCCAATCTAAATTTATCAGCAAACATCAGAGGCTTGATTGGTATCTTGGGAGACAGCATATTTTCATACAAATTACAGAAGCTATCAGAAAAAAATGATCGTAGAAACACTTTATTTTTTTCAAAACTGTTCTTTCACTAACATGTCACAATAAAATGGGTATATTTTACGTGATTATACAGTAGTTTAACATGCACTGTGTGTTTATTAACAAGTAAATTGTGTGTTTTACACTACTTTTTTCCTATGTCTTTCTCATTACAAGTCTCCACAATCAGTCAATCAATTTCAGTCGATTTTTACTCATCCTTAACAGTTCCTGCTGTTTTTGGACCTGGTCTTAATTTTTTATACTTTATTTGTGATCGTTTGTTTTCTCTGTGTTTCTGACAAAAAGTAAGGATTAATATACAGACTGGAAAAGCCTGGAAAATATGTATAATCTTTTGAAAGAATTTTAAAGTTGTTAAAAATGACAAACTATGGAAAATATTTATGTCACTTATTCCTTAACCCATTGTATAAAAGTTCCTTCCTTCCTTCCTTCCTTCCTTCCTTCCTTCCTTCCTTCCTTCCTTCCTTCCTTCCTTCCTTCCTTCCTTCCTTCCTTCCTTCCTTTCTTCCTTCCTTCCTTCCTTCCTTCCTTCCTTCCTTCCTTCCTTCCTTCAAGCCTGACAATTGTAGAAATAAAAGAAAATGATTATAGAAATAAATAAAATTGATTATAGAAATAAATTACATTATTTGGATAAAAATGACTGACAAGTTTTAATTACAGAAATAATAGGAAATTTTGACATGAGAAATGCTAAGACACCCTGCAAAAATAAATACTCACTGTTGTTTCAGCTATATTTTGTTTCGTTCATCTAAGAGAAATGAAACTTTTTCTTGTGTGCATATTCTCAAAAGTAAAAACTCTGCTAACATGGGATTTTATTCATTCAAAAGTTTGTGTTTGTTTTTGCCAACAGGATGTGAAATGTGAATGCCCCGGAGGTTTTAGCTTTATATAATTGTTTTTATTTAAACCATTATTTTGAAGGTCATACACAGCTTGCCTTCTTGCATCAAATCACTTACCCCTACAGCTCTTTCAACTATGAATTATAGAATAACATTTAGTAATCACGAAGTAGTAATTCAGACACTTTTTCCAAATTCCCCATGACTGCAAACACACAAAGGCAAATTATGCAGTTATTACTATTAAAGTGAAAGTTTCCATCAGTTTTTGACCTTTCGAGGTGAAAGTCACTGCCTGTAGTTCCAGAAAGCTGGGAATCAATAAATCATATTTTCACAGAAGGCTCTGCATGTTATGGCTGGAGTTTCCATGGAGATGACAAGAGTTAGGTTGGTAAGGCTTAAAAAAACCCATTTTCTTTCCATTTAACAGGTGTGTCAGAAGCTGCTTTGCATGCAAAAGAACAACAATCCAGCTGACAGCATTAGCAGATCACAGCGTGGGAGGTGAACCAACCTTTATAGCATAATCAGACCAACCAAGTAGTTTGGGAAAAAATTTTTTGCCATCATGATCTAAATAAAAAAAGTTTGAAACGGATATAGTTTATTGCACACGTCTTGTTTTGCATCTGCATGTGAAGAAAGTAAGCCGATAAAACCTTTATGCAATATTCTGCTGGGATGTTTGTGTTCTTTTACATGTACCTAAATATTGATGCAGACCCTATACATTCTTTCATGGAAATGGTGATCCCGGGCTCTGTGGCCTCTTTTAGCAGGATAATGACCCCTGACACAAAGCAAGAATGGCTCTGGAATGGTGTGAGAACTACAACCATTTTGAGATTTGGACTTGGCCTTCAAATTCCTAAGATTCCAATCCAATCAAGTTTGACAAACAAGCCACTATTTAGGCTCCACCTCACATCTTACAGGACTTAAATAATCTGCAGCAAACATCTGGGTCTCAAGAAATCTCAGTACAATTTAAAGGGTCTAGCAGGTCCATGCTTCTGCAGGTCAGATGCAAGATCTTGACCCACACAGTTGGTTGTGATAATTTTATATCTTGTCAGTGTTTATAGCCCTCCTTCCTCCTTGGCTTCCACTTAGGAAGAATTTTAATTAGAAAAGGTCTGGATGCTGTCTTTTAGTCCTTCAACTCTATGTAGAAGTCACTTATATTTGGTATTTTATTCTTTCAATCATAATCTGTAGCTTCTGTCCATAGGAGAGGGTTTGGAACATAAAGGTAAATCAATAGTTTCACCTATTGCTTCTGCTCCTTCCCCAGGACAGACTAAAGTAATTATCTTGTTGCTACTGATGAAACGCTATTCTTTTAAAATCACCACTTGTTAAAAAGACACAAATATACGTGCATCTCCCTGCTTGATGCAAAGACTGTCTCATCAGCAACTTTAAATTCAATTCAATTCAAAAGTACTTTATTGACCCCAGAGGGAAATTAAGTGTTGTTGTAGCTCATATAATAGATTCTTTAAGGAATTGTTGTAGATAATGATGGGTGTGGGCAGGAAGGATTTCCTGTAGCGGTCTGTATTGCAGCGAAACTGAAGACTGAAGACACTGTTGTTGTATGACTGTCTCATGAAGAGGATGCTCAGGGTTGTCCATAATTCTTTTGATTTTATGAAGAATCCTTCTTTGCATTATCATCTCCAGTGGTTTCACAGTAGTGCCAAGAACAGAATCAGCCTTCTTTATCAGGTTGTTGAGCCTTTTTAAGTCCATGGCTCTGATGCTGCTACCCTAACAGAAGATGGCTGAAGAGATTACACTCTCTACAACAGACTTGTGAAAAATTTGCAGCATCTTGCTGCAAACCTTGAAGGACCTAAGCTTCCTCTAGAAGTACAGTCTGCTCTCTCCCTTCTTGTAGGCGGTTTCAATGTTCAGTCTCCAGTCTGTTGTCAAGGTGAACTCTGAGGTATTAATACTCCTCACCCACCTCCACTTCTTCTCCCATGATGGAAGCAGTGTTTGACTTATCCCTGTTTCTTCTGAAATCTACAATCATCTCCTTTATTTTGTTAACATTCAAGGTAAGACGATTGTTTCCACACCATGTTACAAAGCGGTCCACCAGCTCTCTGTATTCAGCTTCTTGTCCATCTCTGATTCACTCAACAATTCCAGTGTCATCTGAATATTTCTGCAGTTGAAAGATCTCTTATTTGTACTGGAAGTCTCAGGTGTACAGAGTGAAAAGGAATGGTGAGAGTACGGTCCCCTGAGGTGCTCCTGTGCTGCTGAGGCTGGGTTTGACACACAATTCTTCAGTTTCACAAACTGTGGTCTGTTTGTCAGGTAGTCATTGATCCAGGCGATTGTTGAGGCTCCACCTATGTCTTCAGGAGTTTCTGACGAAGCAAATCAGGCTGAATTGTGTTAAATGCACTGGAGAAATGAAAAAACATCCTCATAGTGCTGCCTGCTTTGTCCAGATGACAGTGGGTTGGTTGAAGCAGGTGGATTATGGCATCTTCATCCCCAACTCCACAGCGATAAGCAAACTGCAGCGAGTCCTGATATGTTCTAGTTTGCTTATTCGGATGGGCCAACAGGAGTCTCTCGAGGACCTTCATGATGTGGGATGTTAGGGCAACAGGTCTACAGTCATTGATGACTGATAGGTGAGTTCTCTTTGGTACTGAAACAAGGCATGATGTCTTCCACAACACTGGAACCTTTTCCTGAGTTAGGCTAAGGTTGAAGAGGTGCTGCAGAATCCCAGAAGGCTGCTGTGCACAGGCCTTCAGGACTCTGGGGCTGACACCATCTGAACCTGCAGCCTTGTTCTGGTTCAGTTTTTCCAGCTGCCTCTTCACCTGACTTTTGGAGACAGACAAGTGGGAGTGGGAGGCAAAGGGGGTAGCAGCATTTCCTCACTTGGTTGAAGTTAAACTTGTGGAATCAGAAGAGTCCATGGCTGAGGTGAAGGATACAACATTTGAGGTATAACAGGAAAGCTGTTGGTCAGAGGAGAGTGGGATGTCTGTTTGGCTGGGAACAGGAGAGGAGGATGCTGAGCTAGTTCCTTCCTGTCCTTAAAGACTGTGATCTTTTTCATTCCTGACCAGACATATCTGATATTGTTCCTCTGTAGTTTGTTCTCCAGCTTCTTCCTGTATGTCTCCTTGCTGTCTCTGATCTAGACCTAAATAATTCCCTGTCTCCCTCCTTGAATGTCTTTTTCTTGTTTAGCAGATCCTTCAGGTCACTGGTGATCCAGGGTTTGTTATTAGGGAAGCATTTCACTGTTCTGGTGGGGATGATGTTGTCCACACAGAGGTTTATATAGTCAGTCACACACTCAGTCATGGCATTGATGTCCTCTCCATGTGCTTGGCAAAGAGTCATCCAGTCTGTGGTTGCAAAACAACCCTGCAGGGCTTCTTCAGCTTCCTGTGACCATTTTCTCACAGTTTTCTTTGTAACAGGTTGCCTCTGAAAAACTGGCTTATATTCTGAACAGAGAAAAACAAGATTGTGATCTGATTTTCCCAGAGGAGGTCTTGGTTTGGACATGCATGCATCCTTTATATTTGCATAAACTAAATCCAAGGTCCTGTTTTCTCTTGCAGAGCAGTTGACAAACTGTTGAAATGTTGGAAGTGTAGACGAGAGCAAGGCATGATTAAAATCACCAGATATTGCCACAAATGCATTCGGGTGCTGTGTCTGTAGCTTAGCAACAACGGAACTGATGACATCACACGCATTGTCAGCAACAGCTGAATGTGGAATGTAAACAACTGCCAAAATAAGACTGGTAAACTCTCTTGGTAAATAATATGGACGAAAACTTACTGCCAAGAGTTCGATATCTGGCCTGCAGAGACAACACTTCACAGTAACATGTCCTGGATGACACCATCTGTTGTTGACAAGCACTGCTACTCCACCTCCTTTACTTTACCTGCTCGTCTTCAGATCTCTGTCTGCTCGTACAGTCAGGAAGCCTGGCAGAGAGACGTTGGAGTCAGGGATATGATCCGGCAGCATCGTCTCAGTAAAACACAACACTGCATTCCCGATACTCTGGCTGAGTCCTTGTAAGGGCTTGGAGTTTATCCATCTTGTTTGCCAGTGATCTCACATTGCCCATTATGATCGATGGAAGACATAGCTTGAACTTCCTCCTTTTTGTTTCTGCTGTGCATCCACGTCTCCTCCTTATCAACTCATCAGGGATTTGTGGCTTCAGTTGAGGTATTATTTCAGCTTTTGCGATGTTAATCAGCTGCTCCCGGCTGTAAATCACATTGTTGACATGATTACGTGTCATAACAAGTTATCAAAAAGCAAGTAAGTAAGTAATTAACAGCAAATATCCTTCCAGCTTCACATCACCAAAAACTAGAAAGTATACAGGTAAAAAAATGCAATCTTACTCAAGAAAACAGAGGAACCAATGTACAAAAAAACTAAACTTAATATGTAGCCAACAGAGCCACTCCAACATGCAGCCACCTGGAGCAGCGCAATTCTAGAATTGAAAAGATACATTTCACCCTTTGTGCCTGCTTAGTATCACCACTTTAAAGCTGGAATCACAGATTTTGGCCGTCCTAGACCTATTCTTTTGTTGTGAAAAGAATTGTGATGAAAAACGGTGCGCATGCGTGCGATTTGCAGCTCTGTGTCCGTGCAGTGTGACGTGCTCCCCAACTGCTTATTTAGTGCTTGTACACCAAAACCATCCTTCGGCGGTCTTCAGGTAGCGTCTGAAGTTCTAAGATCCCAGTCTGCCATTGACCAATGAAAAAGCAGCCTGGGAGTGACAAGAAAACCGATGATGTTACATATGCAACAATAGCAATAGCAACATTAGCAACAATGGACACAACAAGGAAAAACATTTGGGGCTAAACGGAAGATGAATGTATTGAGCTATGGCAACAGAGACTGTGTCTTTATGACATTTCTTCAAAGGAATACCACGATGGCTCAAAAAAGAAAAAAAACTCGGAGGGACTGCAAATACCAAATAAGTAAATTTTTGCTCTTTCTGCCAGATTATGGAACTATCTTTTCCAGAAATTTGACCCCTGAACCCATGAAAGAAGCCTTTATTAATATTCCCCCCCCTGAGGTGCCGGATGGTGGACCTGAATCGCCATGACACCGCACAGAAGTCGTTCTCAATGGCCTCTCCAAATTCCTCCCACACGCAAATTTTTGCCTCAGCAACCAACCGTGCAGCACTCGGCTTGGCCTGCAGGTACCTATCAGCTGCTTCCACGGTCCCACAGGCCAAAAAGACCCGATTGGACTCCTTCTTCCAATCTGATATAAGAGAACTTTCTATGTTACTGCATCTCAATCACTACAGCCCAGCATGATCCAGATGCTCAATGAAACTACTAAGTTTGCTTAGCGTCCAAGTTGCTTTTTTGTACATATTCCTTGTGTCTGGTTTGTGTTTTGGGTTTGTGGGTTTGTGGGGCGATTTCTGGTTTGGGTTTTTGTTTTTAGTTTTATATTGTGTACAGCTATATCTTTATTTTTTCACAGAACTGCAGTAAATAGCAATAAAGTAAACATATCTTTAGTTGGTGATCTTGTGTTCTGGAAAAATGTTTGCATTATTGGATAAAGTGGTCTAAAAATCTACTCTACTAAGAGAAGACATAAAAACATTCTAACACAAGTACAATTAAAATGGAGTTAACAGGTTAACTGAGATTCAGGAGCAAGGCCAGGCCCCAAACCCGCTTCATAAATCCTAATCAGTCGTGACTCGATGCACCCGCTCTACGTCTCTAATCATGCCGCGATACACATATAAACTCTGCCTGCCCTTCATCCCTCGTCTGTCTCGTTCGTTTTCACGCGATCAGTTCGGGCTTCTGCATGTCATATGTGCTTGCTTACCTTGCTCAAAGCTTCTGCTTCGTTGTTCCCGGAAAGGACATTCTCACGCTGAGAATTCTCACGCAACTCCTAGTCCGAGTTGGACGAGGAGTTGCTCCGCGGTGGTCCCGCATCTCCCAGGGCATCTCCCCGGCTCGTCGTCCTCCAACCTTCCCGCCGTATCAGGCTCTTTTCGAGCCAGCGGGATTTCAGTCCGTCCGGCCGTGGCCTCTTCGCCCCGGCTCCTACAGACGGATCTGTCTTCCATGCCGTTGCCTCCCGCATCTTTTAGTGGCCGACCTCGCAGCCGCCCCCGGCCGACTTCCTCCCTCACCTGCTTCTCTCTCTCCGCTCCGGGATTTCCCTTATGGGCTCGAGCCGTCACCTCGGCGCACTCACCCCGCTGTTCCGGCCGGCCCAGCCCGGGCCCTTCCTTCACCATCCCTGGCGCCCGCGCCGGGCTCCTGTGCTTCGTGTCAGGCTCTTTTCGACCCAGTAGGATTTCAGTCCGTCCGGCCGTATCCTCTTTGACCCGGCTCCTACAGACGGTTCTGTCTTCCATGCCGTTGGCTCCCGCATCTCTTCCCGGTTCCGCCGTCGTTCCCGCTTCCTCTTTGGGCGGGCTTTCCCGTGACGCAGATCCCTTCCCCGCCGTCTCGGGCCCGGCGCCGGCAGCTCCCCCTGCTGGGGGCTGGCCGCCATGTCACCCTGCGCCTGCTCCCTCTGTTAATGATTTCGCTTCATTTTTGGCCAGCTTTTCTCCTCCCTGTCCTTACCGTGGGCGCCATTGTCTTTTCACTGTAGTTTGCACTTTTCCTACACAAATAGAAGCATAAGAAAATCCTACGCGAATCATCAAGAATGCCCATTCATCCTATTCCTCCATTTCTTTTTCTCTTCTGATACCCTTTCTCGCCCGGCTCTCCAAGGCAGACATCACAGGGCCTTTAAGCCCCCCCTTCACCCAGTCTTCCGGCTCGTCTTCAGCGTCCGTTGGAAGGGGACCTACTACTTTGCGGTCCAGCTCACCTTTGGCTGCAGGCGTAGTTCCAGGGTCTTTCCTAGACCCCATGCTGGGTACGGTTTAATACTTACCATCTGCCTCACGTCCTTCACCCCCCTTGGATGTCTTGGTCATCACCCCCGCTTCTTCTCCGCTCCGTTCGGGGCTTCGTACCCTCACTGAGGCCTCTTCCGACATCGGTGTCCCTCTTTCCGACGAGAAGACGTGGGCCCCCTTACTACTTTAGAGTTCCTGGCCATCAACCTCGACTCATCCTCCATCCAGGTTTCGCTGCCGTTCGGAGGTCCACCGGATCTCCCCGATCCTCTCTAACTTCCTCCTCATAAATACGCACTCTTAGCAAAGGCTCATATCGCTCTGGGTCATCTTACCTACGCCGTCTGCATCATTCCCCAGGGTCGGTCCTTCGTGTCCCACCTTCTGTCCGCTAGCGTGCCATGCCTCCACGATCGGCACGCCCTCACCGAGCCCTGTCGTACAGAGATGCGGCTCTGGCGCGATTTCCTCTCCTCCTGGAATGGTATCTCTTTCTTTTTTAACGATTTGTCTCCCTTCCCAAAGACATACAGCTCTATACTGATCCTGCCCCTTCCATTGGTTTCGGGGGCCACTACCAAAGGAGGTGGCTCGCTTCAGGCTGGACCCCGGAGTTCGATTCCCTTTAGCCCCAGTCCGCCCTCCCTTTCCTCTGCTCTCCACGAGCTTTACCCTATTGTAATAGTGGCCCTTCTTTGGGGCCACGAGTGGTCGCAGAACTCAATCCTAATTCACTCTGATAACGAAGCCATCGTAGAAATTGTTAACGAAGGTCGATCTCGTTCCCCCAGCTATCATGCAGTTCATCCGCGGACTCACTCTCAGCAGCCCAACATCAGTTCATACTCCACACCGCTCCTATCCCCGGTCACCTAAACTCAATTGCTGATTCTTTCTCGTTTCTCCTTTCAGAAATTCAGATCCTTAGCTCCCGCTGCAGACCTCAACCCAACTCCAGTTCCACCATTTTCGGCCACCATCTTCAATTGACGCCGCAGCCCCACGACCTCACCACCATCTCGCAGAGCTCCATCATTGACAGCCTCTCACCTGGTACCCTCGCTGTTTACCTGTCCGGCTGGAATGCCTTCAAGGCTTTTCACGTAATGTATGGTCTCTCTTACACATTTGTCTATCTGCCAGTTCATCTCAATCCCATTCAATCCAGAAAATCCACGTATCCTCCATTAAATCAATTAGTCATGCACTTACCTTGTCATGTTGCACCTTGTTTTAACTGCTACCTGTTTTGATTTATCTGTATTTTGTATTTATGTGTTTTCGGATTTGTACAGTGTCCTTGGGTGTCCTGAAAGGCGCTCTTAAATAAAATGTATTATTAAATCCTATCTATCAGGAATCGGCTTCTTCAAGCTGGCAACAGGTAACCCCTGTCCAGCTCTTGACCATTGCCACGTTTCGATGCTTTTGAAAAGTCTTAAAAAGCTAGAACAACCCTCCGCCGCTCATCGCTTACCGCTCACCTCCGACTTCCTCACCCGTTGCATTCTCATGCTTCGTTCAGGTTATCTATCCCCCTTCATGGACCTAACTCTTCAGTCCATGCTCTTACTCGCTTATTTCGGTTTCCTGCGTTGTTCTGAGTTTGCCCCCTCTTCTTCCAGACACGACCCTTCCATTCACCCATGTCTCTCAGACATTTTAATACTCAGTCAGGACACCCGCAATTACACCCTACATAGAAGTAAAACAGACCTGCTCGGCACCTCCGTCCGAATACACTTATTCCGCATCAGTCCCTACGATCCCATCACCTGCTACGTTCAGTCTCGGACATCTGCTGACGCCTCTCCATTTGACCTGCTATATTACCGAATCGGGTAGCCCCGCTACCCGGTTCTGGTTCATTAATCACTTCCGCCAGATTCTTCGCCGGTCCAGTATCTCCCCTGATTTTACTCCGTCCATTCAATCGGCATAGGTGCAGCTACCTTAGCCGCCAGGTCAGGGATGTCAGACAACATCATCCAAATCTTAGGTCGTTAGACCTCTTCAGCATACCGAACCTACATTCGTAATCTACAGCCGCGCCACGCTCATTCTCTTCTGTTAATCTCTCCACCAAGACCTTTTTGGGGGTCCTGAGCAGGCTCGGAAAGACAATTTCCCGAAGACTGCACCCCCACACTGAGTCTTCCTCCGGGTCTTCGGCGACGCCTCTCCCCAGACCATTCAATTCTCTGTGCCTTCAATAAACCGTTAAATTCTGAATCTGTAGCGTGGTCTTTGCTAGTGAATAGTTTTTTTTAGTACCAAAAATAAATCAAATCAAATCAAATCAAACTTTATTTATAAAGCGCTTTTCATACAAGAATTTGCATCACAAAGTGCTTTACAGATTAAAATGACCCCACATAAAACTACCTTCCCTTCCCTCCCCCACAGATTTAAAAGCATGGTCACAGTTATACCCCCCTCCCCCCAACCCAACTTCCATGCACACACACAGTTAAAAGCAAAAGTAAAAAAGGACATTGGGCCGAGTGCAGATGAACCATGCAAGGAAATGCCATCAGAGGAGCCATCTGCCCCAGCAGCGGTAGATTAACAACAGCAGCCAAAGCGCTGACACAGGGCACCCAGTGGAGGCAAGGCCAAGACCCCCACCTCCACCCAAGCTCCACCTGAAGAGCACCCAGGGAGCCACAGCCGACCACCGCTCCCGGGGCATAGCGACAGTTTGATCAGTTTTAGATCTTTATGAAACTATTTATCAATTTAGTGATCACATGTACTGAATTCAGAGTACTCTTTCTTATAAAACACTAACTTCCGTGTCTCGTAGTGCGCATGCGTCAACGTCAGTCAGCCCCCCAATACCGGCTCCCTATCAAGCATGGTTTTTAACTGGTTTTAAACCTTTTAAAGACTGGTTTTAACAGATTTTTAAACACCACTGACTTATTAATAACCAAGACGTTTTTTACCGGATCGTTATAATCGGTGGGAAGCGCGGATTACTTCTCCGCCACCATGCCTCCCCTCACCTGCAGTCCTGGGTGTGATGGCTGCACAAAACTTAGCCAGAGGGTTCTGGAGCTGGAGCAGAGGATCTCAACACTCCACCAAATTCAGGACCATGAGCACGACGTGGACATCATCTTCGGCCGGACTTTCGCCGCCGCCAGAAGTCGTTCTCTATGGCCGAGGCCGAGTCCGCCTGGAGGCCCGGCGAAGCTGTGGGGGGAGGATCCATCGCTGGGCCTCCAGGCGGACTCGGGGTGCCAAACGCCCGCGTAACATCTGCAGCAGATGAGGACTGCTGGTTTCAGCAGGGGGCTAAACCAAAAGCCCCCATCAGCTCCACTCCGGTGCTCCAGGGTGCCCGGTTAACGGTTGGGCCAGGCCGCGGTGGAGGCGCTTGGAGCAGCCGCCACCGCTCTCCTCCAACCTGCCTGCCTCTATCAAACCGTTTCAGCGCCCTGGATGCGGATATCCCACCTCTGACAGCCCCTGGTCACCGTAGCTCCGTAGGAGCACCGCCTATTCCCTCCCAGCAGCAGGAGTAACAGCCGGACTCCCACAGCCCCCCACGTCGCGCCAAACCCCGGGCTGCAGCCAGAACTCGCTGAGGAGTGCTCCACTTCACCCCGAACCCACGGAACGAGCCCTCTGCGCCGATTAAACATCGCTGCAGTCCTGGGGAAGCTTCTACACCTGGCATACGGCAAGTCCTGGATGGTGAACGATCCTCTGCCCAGCGCAAACATCCGCCTGCAGACCCGCCGCCCACCACACTCATCATCGGGGACTCTATCATCAGAAACGTGAGGATGAGAGGAGCCCTTACACTGTGTTTCCCTGGAGCCACTGTCACGGACATTACCGAACAGATCCTGCAGCTCATTGATTATCACAAATCTGTGGGTAAAGTTGTGATTCATGCTGGCACCAATGACATTTATAAACAGCAGACTGAGCTCCTGAAGCGTGATTTTATTCACCTTTTTAATCTTCTAGAAAACACACGTTTCTGTTTTTATTTCTGGCCTCTAGGGTCCATAGGATTACATGTGGTGTGCCCCAGGGTTCGATTTTAGGCCCAGTGCTTTTTAACCTGTATATGCTCCCTCTTGGCAGTGTCATCAGAAGACATGGAGTCAACTTTCACAGTTATGCTGATGATACACAGCTGTACATCTCCATGTCTCCCGATAACACACGGCCAATAGATGCACTTTTTAACTGCATTTTAGACATTAAATCCTGGATGTTAAAAAACGTTCTCCAGCTCAACCAGGACAAAACTAAAGTTTTAGTCATCGGTCCTGAGCCTCAGAGAGAGAAACTTTTACCAAAACTACAATCACTGTCTTTTAATCCCTCTTTACAAGTGAAGAACCTGGACGTAATTTTTGACTCTGAGCTGACTTTTATTCCTCACATAATAAAAAAATGACTAAAATAGGTTTTTATCAACTAAAGAACATCGCCAGAGTCCGCCCCATTCTCTCTCGGGCCAATACGGAGACACTGATGCATGCTTTTATCTCCAGTCGAATTGATTACTGTAATGCCCTGCTTTCTGGTCTTCCCAAAAAGAGTATATCAGGTTTACAACTACTACAAAATTCAGCAGGACGTGTCCTGACGAAGACCAGGAGGCGGGAGCACATTACACCGGTCTTAAAATCATTGCATTGGCTCCCCGTACATTTCAGAATCGACTTTAAGGTTCTTTTAATGGTTTTTAAGTGTCTTAATGGTCTTGGGCCTTCTTATCTCTCTGAACTGCTTTTACCATATAAACCTTCGCGGTCTCTGCGCTCCTCTGGCAGCCGTCTCCTTGTCACCCCAAAAGTCAGGACACACACGCATGGCGAGGCATCTTTCCAGTTTTATGGCCCTCGCCTCTGGAACAGGCTGCCAGAGGACCTCAGGGCTGCAGAGAACGTTCATGTTTTTAAGAGCAGTCTCAAGACTCACCTTTTTAGCTTAGCTTTTAACTGATTATTATTTATTACTGTTTGTTTAATTGCTCTGCATGTTTTATATGATTATATTTTTATCAGTTTTACTTTTTAATCTTAGCACATTAATTTACTGTTTATTTTTATACTTTAATTTATCTTAATCCCCTTTCCAGTGTTTCCTCTGCTGGAGCCCTCTGCCCCAGGAACGGTGGTCGGCTGTGGCTCCCTGGGTGCTCTCCAGGTGGAGCATGGGTGGAGGTGGGGGTCTCGGCCTTGCCTCCACTGGGTGCCCTGTGTCGGTGCCTCGGCTGCTGCTGTTAGTCTACGGCTGCCGGGGCAGATGGCTCCTCTGATGGCGTTTCCTTGCATATTTCATCTACACTCGGCCCAATGTCCTTTTTTACTTTTTCTTTTAACTGTGTGTGCATGGGAGATGGGTTGGGGGGAGGGGGGTATAACTGTGACCATGCTTTTAAATCTGTGGGGGAGGGAAGGGAAGGTGGTTTTATGTGGGGTCATTTTAATCTGTAAAGCACTTTGTGATGCAACTTCTTGTATGAATAGCGCTTTATAAATAAAGTTTGATTTGATTTGATTTGATAAGGAAGATATTAAATTGATTACTACGACTGCTAGTTTTGATATTTAAAACACCATCAAGTGATCATGTTTCAGAATGTAGTAGAGTCAAAGTACAGGTAATTCTGCCCAAAAAAAATGCAAGTAAAAGAAAGTATAAGAACTAGTCTAGTACAGTGATAAATGTTTAACCACATGTGAATGTCATTATTTATCACAGCCTGTATGATACAATGTGTTTGAGAAATGAATTAAAGAAATGTTTCCATTATTTCCTTAAAGGATATTATTAATTTCCATTCAAACACTTATGTACAGAAACAATTTTGTATGCAGATTCACGTGTTTTTGTTGATAGTTTTATGAAGTTCCTGACATTGCATTTGCAGCAGCCAGCAAAATGACAGAAAAGTTGGATTTGTAATTCCTGAAGGTACTTCCGCTGGTGGACGAATATTGATATGCAGTGGCGTCAACAGCCAATTTTGCCAGGGTTTCAGCCCCAAATGTTTTCTGTCTGTTGTTTCACTCCCCAGCCACAGGCTCACTGCTCCTTAAATCACTAACAATGGACTGGGTGTGCTCTACTCTGATCAGCACTGCCATCGGTATCAAAAATAAGCCGTGCCTTATGAAGGTATAAATGTCCAAGGTGTATGTTAACGCCTTGCCATACCATGGCTTGCCATTGTCAGTATGTCGCTACCGAGGGCACACGGCCCCTCCCCTCTCCTAACGAGGCAGCTCTGCACAAATGCATGTGCAGAAAACTGCATAGCGCTAAACCAGAAGATATATTGCGATAAACAGCATTTCTAAGACTAACAGAAAGAAATAGAACACTGAAAAATTATGAAAAAAAATGTATGCAACTCCTTAGCGTTATCTTGGTAAAATGAAAAGATTCACAAAGGCAAATGCTGGCTTATGCATAATTTTCTTTAGCTGTCCTGTTGGTAGCAAACTCGTAATCCTTAGTAATCACGTTGACTAAGGAAATTCATGAAAAATTACTAATACAAAAGCAATAAAATAACGTTTTTACTTTTTTACAGAGCACAGTCCAAAAGATTTAACATATAATTGCAAACTTGATGTGGGGAACTCTAATAAAGCAGTGTTGACTATAAAATTTGATTTATTGTGTTCTTTTCTGTTGATTTTAAATAATTATGTGATTATATATATATATATATATATAATCACATAATTATTTTATATATATATAAATATATATATATATATATATATATATATATATATATATATATATATATATATATATATATATATATATATATATATAATCACATATTCACAGAAACAACTGAGCCAGATTTGTGAGATTTCTCCACTCTGGAACCTCGTTTCAAACATGATCATTGATGGTGTCCTGAAACGCTGGCTCCTTGTGACACCTATTCAATGAAATATCTTTTCTGCTACACCTGGTTTTATCTCTGTGTAGACAGGGCCTAAGATATGTGAGGCTGAAGCAAACTAAAAATAAAAACAAAGTAAAGACACTGGGAGGAAAAGACAGATAGGAACAGAACATCTAACCTAGGAAAATGTAATTACAAGCTGTTCTGTTTTGCTGGGGGTGAAAAAGGCAAAATGACCTTTGGCTGTTACCGCAGCATTAGATCTATGCAAAGCTAAAAAGAGGCATTGTCAGACATAACAGCAGAAGGCCCATTGTATGATAAAACAGGGTAATTTCAAGTCACAGTAATCACATGGGTCCTATCAAGCCAATAACTAAGTTTACAGCCAATGTCTTTCACCACAGTGTGAACAATTTTCTCCACAGAAACCTATTTTACTCATGGGGAGGAGGGAATTGGTGGGTGCTGAAGGCAAAATTTCCCAAGAGTGCCGGGACATATTGTGAAAATCACTTGTACTGAAATGCATCCAACATATTGTCACTCAGAGGAGGGTGAATTGAGGAACAATACTGTGTGCACTCACAGGAATAAACTCGCTTTAAGGTTGGGAGAGCCAGTATTCTGTTAGACTTAGAGTAGAGATATTACTTCACAAACTACTGCAGTTTGATGTGCAAACTTTGAGGAAATAAAAGAATATTGGGTTCAGTCTTTAGTCAGCCCAGAAAGGATAGATTTATGCAATCAATCAAACAATCTTTATTTATATTGCACATTTCTTCCAACCAACCAAAGTTCTTCACACTATAAAATTAAACCTAACGTAAACTTAAAAAAATAGCAGATGAGCAGATTAAAATAAATTGAATAGATAGTAAGATAAAATATTAGTAAAACCAAATTACAAAAAGCGAGAAAAATAAGTGATACGACTATAGTGCCTTCAGGTGCCGAAAGTCATCTGGAATAATTATGTCTCAATTTTAAATTTAAACAAAAGCGAATAAAGAATAATAATACGAATAAAAGATACTTTAATAATCCCTGTGGGGAAATTCAGTTTCAAAATCAGTGATACTACGAAGGTCCAACGGTAATAAGATCCACAAAATCGGACCCGCTGTTGCAAAAGATCTTTCACCCCATGCTGTTAATCGCTTCCGTGGGACCTGTAGCAAATGCAGTCCAGCTGAGCGCAAGGCCCGGCTGGGTTTAAGGACAGTGATTCACAAACTCAGTTCTTTGACCTGGATTTGACCCAAGGAAATCTAGTTGCCTAACACTTTTGACTTCTGGAACATGTTTATCTCTTTGGTTTTTTTTTATTAAGACAAAGGGGATTTGAATTAATCTATCATGTTTTATTACTACAAAGGCTTAACTAGTGCGACAACAAATGTGACACTAGTAGCCTATGTTTTATGCTTGTCACAAGCAGTGACAATTTTCTATACCCCAATCAATGGAATGTGTTAATTGATGCCAGTAGCTCCAGCCTAACTGTACCATTGTCCTATGAACCTACAACTGAAGAGGGCCCAGGAATGGTGCGGTATGGGCTTTATAGTGTAAATAGACTAAATATTGTATCAAACCGCACCGACCGTACCGCTCAGAGGAAACTAGGAAAAGTTGATCAAGCTACGCTAGCAGTACTACCCCCTTTCTTTTGTGCTGCACCCATTCTGTCAACCATCTTGTTTTGCTCCAGCGAACTTCATCTTCTTTTGATCACCCACATGAGTTCTTCTGCCATTTTGTTGTTAAATCAAATGAACCCTATCTTCTCTGCCATTTTGTCATTCAGCTGTGCTCACACACCCATATATTTACATACAAATGCCTGCTTAGATTGTGATATTCCTGCATTGAGATTTTTTCTGTTTTTGCTGCTTGCCTTTTGTTTTATAGTTTTAACTGAACGTTACTAGTTTAGTGATTGTCCGAGTTTATTAACCCAGGATTTTTACAGTAAAGTCGGGGTATTATGTTAGGAAATTCTAGTGTGGTTTTAAGAGAAGTTGTTTATATTTTTCGTATCTGGGCAGTACTTGCTGATTGAGAACACCAACACTGACATCCATTCATTGCTCTACAATACCACACCTCATCCAGAATGGTACTTCTTGTGTGGAAGGTGATTATCAGGATTATCTGTCTGTCTGTCTGTCTTACTGAACAATAACCTAAGTACAAACATACCCAAATAGGTGATATATTTGTTTATATATTTGGTTGAGGAGTATAAATACCTCAGGGTTCACCTCGACAACAGACTGGACTGGAGACTGAACAGTGAAACCGTCTACAAGAAGGGACAGAGCAGACTGTACTTCTTGAGGAAACTTAGGTCCTTCAAGGTTTGCAGCAAGATGCTGCAAATCTTCTACAAGTCTGTTGTGGAGAGTGTGATCTCTTCAGCCATCATCTGTTAGGGTAGCAGCATCAGGGCCAGGAACTTAAAAAGGCTCAACAACCTAATAAAGAAGGCTGGTTCTGTTTTTGGCACTACTGTGGAACCACTGGAGATGATGATCCAAAGAAGGATTCTTCATAAAATGAAAAAATTATGAACAACCCTGACCATCCTCTTTATGAGACTGTTAAACAACAACAGAGCGTCTTCAGTCGGAGGCTTCTTCAGTTTCGTTGCAATACAGACCGCTACAGGACATCCTTCCTACCCACAGCCATCATTATCTACAACAACTCCTTAAGGAATTAATTATATGAGCTACAACAACACTTAATTTCTCTCTGGGATCAATAAAGTATTTTTGAATTTGATTTGAATAACAATTTTCTGGTTTTCTGGCACAAAATTTAATAAATTATACAATTTAAAGGAAATATTAAACATTTCCCACATCTGCATGAAAGGAACATTAAAAAATCTAATTGTTTATGCATTTACAGCAAGATTTTTTCTTTGTGGTGTAAATGAACTGAATAGTCATCAACTCAAAAGGTTTCAGTTTATAGTATGTGCTGATCTGCTGATAAAAAAATGCTGTAACCATTACTGTGTGCAGTTGATGTCTTTCCATTACCTGGATGAAGCAATCTATTTGCTTACCGTTAATACAGTAGCTCCTGGTCAAACAAAAAATTAAATCAGGCTTTTATACTTTTCAATATATTAGCCTGCCACAGGTTGGATGTACAGCGTTCTTTGAAGCTACCTTATAAATGCAATTTAAAAAGCTCTTAATGCAAACGAAACATTAGGCTGCAAAAACTTAACTATTTTATCCAAGGCAGCTAGGACATTAAGTGAGGCCCATCTATCATTTAAGGGCAAGCTCACTGAGCTCAGCAACAATGAAAAAGCATCAAGATCTGTTTCAGACAGAACTTACCACCTTGTGAACTCACAAAGCCATCACAACTCTGTGACAGCACCTTTTACTGACGCTTTTTGTTTGTTGCCACTGAACAGACAAACCAACAAGTCCTTTTTCACAGATCAGAGGTTAAATTTATTGTTTCTACATGAGGAATTTGAGTCTTGTCTTGACCTGTGATGCTGTACCAAACCAGACTTGAAAGGTCATGTTTGATTTGAGTCAATGTTGAATTTATTATGTGTACTTTAAAAATAACTTTTTTTTTTTTTTTGGAAGACACTTTAAAATTTTAAGAAAAGCAAGAGATGAAATGATGTATTCACAAAGATAATTAAAAATGGCCAAATGAAATTTAGTGAATCAACTTGGCTAATGTGTATTCGTCTACAATGCTTATTTGGACAGATACCAGTTAATTTAATTGAAAAATAATGAGTGCTTTACTCTGGCTCAAAGCCAGGTGCCTCACTGCTAAGCTTGCCAGATAAATATCAAAATTAATGTCTCAGAAAGATTCTCTTCATTTAAATTTCCGTGCCTGACTGTCACCAAAGTAATTTGTCACATTAAAATAGGAAATTTTACATGTTCTACAACCAGATGGATGCTGTATCAGGTCAGGTTTTGAGTGGTCACTCAAAAAAGATAAAGAAATATGTATCCCTTTATTGATAGATTCAGCTAATTAAATTATCATTGGTTTTCAGACTTATTACATCAACCTTTTTAGTGCCTTTTTGTTTTTTCAAAGTTAGACTATCCTCAACAGAAAAATATGCAACAGATCAATTAAATTAAATCAAATTAAGTCATATATAAAAACAGTAAATTGAATATTTAGAAAAGGGATATTCCAAAATACTGTTATTAAGGTATCTTTACATCTGATTAGGTACATTTGTTTAGAGCGAGAACAAGAGAAAAAAAAAGCAATACTTAAATCGCACATTATAGTAGAGATTTTATCTAATTTAGAAAACGTTAATATGTTAGACATAACCTCATAAAAGGGGTGGTATATCTATATATTATAGCTTTGCTAGCAAGTTGCACTTCCTCCACAAACTTTTTACAGCCATCAAAAACTACTTTCTCAATTGTGCATTAAGAATTGGTTTAGTTCATTTGAAATGGTTTGTTTTCCTTTATAAACCAAGCTTTTTATTGTAGTCTAAACATTTAATTGAAGTATTGAAACACAGCACTGTAGCTAGGTTTATTTGAGGTGAAGCTGGAGAATCTAGAATAATTTAGGCTCTTTTGACCAAATCTGGTATATTTACATGATGGGCTGAAATACTCAATTAGAATAGTGTGTGAACCATTCTGAATAAAAAAATAAAAAAATAAAAATAAAAAAATAAAAAAATAAAAAAATAAATAAATAAGCAAGTAAAAAAAAAAAATAATAAATAAATAAATAAATAAATAAATAAATAAATAAATAAATAAATAAATAGGAAGTCATTTTGTTTGTCTCCTCTTTTCTTCGGGAGGTATTAGGCCCGTACATGCAGCCAGCTGCAAACTATAATCGAGCCTAGGGGTGCTGCTGTAAGAGCAGGGGCTTCTTTCTTGATCAGCGCCCTTTCAGTCCACATCAATGACTGACTTAGCATCAAAATACATTAAAGATCTGTTGTCGTATCAACCTTCCAGACCACTCAGGTCTTCTGGTTCAAGTCTACTCTAGATCCCCAGAGTCAGAACCAAACACGAAGAAGCAGCATTCAGCTGTTATGCTCCTCTCATCTGGAACAAACTTTCAGAAAACTGAAACACTACTGAAACACTGAGTTCCTTTAAACCAAGGCTAAAATCCCATTGGTTTAGAACTGCTTTTGATCAATAGCAACCACAACATTAATTAGTCTGGAATGCAGTTTTTCCTTACCTCTTTATTTTGCCACTGAAATGTATTTTTTTTGTTTGCTCATTGTGTTATGTTTTTATCATGTAAGG
Organism: Valencia hispanica; assembly: GCA_963556495.2. Taxonomy (NCBI): domain Eukaryota; kingdom Metazoa; phylum Chordata; class Actinopteri; order Cyprinodontiformes; family Valenciidae; genus Valencia; species Valencia hispanica. Next base: position 9,310,786 of record OY747715.1, on the reverse strand, counting down.
CACTTTAACTGCCTTATTCATGAAATGTGCTATACAAAGAAACTTTTTTTTAACAGTGTGGACAGTTAAACTGTTTCTATTTTTATGGTAGGCTTGATAACAGGTGGTTCCTAGGTTGTTCTTGAACATCCTTACTGATTTTGTTTTTAATGTGTACTTTGGACAATCATATACAGTTTTACTCTAATCTCTTTATTATTTAAATAATCAGTTAAAGAAGAGGTCCTCAACCACCAGGCAAAGGAACCTGTACTGAATCCTCTTAATATCATCCTTTTGTTCCTTTTGGTGCACTTGACATCTGTTTAGAAGAAGTACAACGCATCCACAGCTGGTGCGAAGCCGTCGACCTCCCAGCAGAGCCCATGGGGAATGCCTCCTGCTGCCACACCGGGCATCACAGTTTTCTATCATTGCTTGTTATTGTCACCCAACAGACAATATCTGGGGCTGGCTGTGGGGAAACATATTTTTGCTTTCTCTGTCACTTTTGGGCCAGCTATTTTTGTGGAAGGATGTTGTATTTAGATGGTGACGTACAACCTAAAAAAAGAATTAAAATTGTTCACACCTGCTGATTTTGATGGGCATGCTAAAAGTGCTAACAACTTTATGAATCACATGCTGAGATGGAGATGCAAAAAAATGTGAAAAATACTATGTGCAGCAAAGTCTTAGTGGACAGCAGCCACTGTGATAATGGTAAAACCTGAGTGACAGAAATACAGTTTACTCCAGGAGATGCACATGAAAGCAAAGACTGCTGTTAGCTTTCAATCAAATCACTGTGAAGTGTCATAGCTGAAAATATATGACTCTTCTAGAAATAAGATGAAACTGAGCCCTTAGGCATTTAAGGTATTTAATTTAACATGTTTGGCAAAAACATGGAGAGAGCTTTCTCTTGCATCCCTTACCCAGCCCTTCTGACTGACACCGTAAATAGCATTTAGCAATCACTGTTAATCTTCCCAAGCACATCTTCTTTAATCTTCTTGTTCAGCTCCTGGAGAACCAGTCCATGCCAGTCTTATAGTAAGCATGAAGCGGTCCCTCAAGGTTAGAACATCCAGTAGATATCTCGCTGCTCTCACGTCTGTCACCCTGGTGATCTGACACAACTTTATCAAGAACATTATGCTGGCACAGTAAGCTTGTTTTCTCTAACTTGACATCCTGCCCTAGATGCATTCACTAAGACAGAGAATATGTAATTCAATCCTAATTACATTTGAATATTCCTGCAACAGAAGCAAAATATGTGCTTTAAGGAAACTCCAAATATACTCAAATAAACTCCTTTTGTATCACTGTTAATGGTCAAGACAAACAATGGCCTAATGTAGTTGCCTAACCTAATACCAACCTCGTGAATAATAGGTCTTCGGAGAACGCTAAAAACATTATTAGGGGTACGTGTAATCATTTTTATAACTGCTTAGATGTGTAGAAATATATTAAAAAGTATATGCGGAAAAAGTCAAGGGTGCCAAACATTCCAACAGTAAGCTGGTGTATCATTACTCAGGTAAAATATGCTTAATCAGCATCTTCACAGGTCTGCCTAAAAAGTCAATCAGACAGCTGCAGCTGATCCAGAACGCTGCTGCGTGCGTCCTCACTAGAACCAGGAAAGTAGAGCCCATCACCCCAGTTCTAAAGTCCTTACACTGGCTCCCTGTAGCTCAGAGAATAGACTTCAAAATACTCCTACTAGTTTATAAATCATTACATGGCTTAGCACCAAAATATGTTGAAGACCTGTTGTCACGGTACCAACCGCCAAGACCACTCAGGTCCTCCAACTCTAGCCTACTAAACATCCCTAGACTCAGAACTAAACATGGAGAAGCAGCTTTGAGTTTCTATGCTCCCTTTATCTGGAACAGACTTCCTGACGAGTGTAGACCTGCTGAAACTCTGAACTGCTTTAAATTGAGACTAAAAACCCATCTGTTTAGAATTGCCTTCAAGTAAATGATTGATGTCATATGTATTAAATGTGTTCATGCTCTCTTGCTTTATTGTCATGTGTAATGTGTGTTTCTTTTACTTTTAATTTGCAATGTTATATTCCATGTCTGCTTGTTTTTTTGTTTTGTTTTTTTCAATCACCAAATCATGTAAAGCACCTTGAATTACCCTGCTGTTGAAAGTGTGCTATACAAATAAAATTGCCTTGCCGGGCCTTACTTGAAATCTTCAATTTCTGTGAAGTTTATTTCTCATTTAATGAGTTTTGCATTCATATTCTATACAAATCTTTTCTCATTTTGTTACTTCGGGGATTTTTCTTACTTTTCATTTATATAAAACAAAATGTTTTACATTTGAAATGTTTACTATCAGATACATTTATCTAATTAATCCATATAGGTGAAGTAACATTACAAATGTATTGCATGTTTGAAGAGATCTGCATCTTCCTCCAAAGCAAATGTGAAAGATGTATCTACTAATTTCTAAAATAATAAAACTTTTAGCTTGAAATACCATACACTTTAACATGTTACCCCTTTTATTTACCTCTTTTTGTTGTTGAAGTCAATGTTGGAATAAATAGTTTGTTACATTTTTTTTTTACCTAAAATATTTGCATTCAAAACAGTTTTTGAAATTGTGCCAAAGATCTTTGGTGTTTATATAAAATTCAGATGTATGTGATCTTTCTCACCTGCAAGCTATTAAATTTGAGATAAGCTAAATGGATCTGCAGAACAAAGCACATGAGGAACTTCACAGTTAAAAAGATAAATACAAAGATAAAAAAAAACATGAAACAAATTATTGCTTACATTTAGCAAATGCTTGAAACACTTCTGCCTTTAAATAATTATGAAAACAAAAACATAATTTAAACAGTTTCAAAAGTAAGAGGTCAAATGAAAGTACATTAGTCCATGAATGAAAGCCAGTAGCAGCAGCAACAGCCATCTGGCTACCATTTGAGTCTGCGGGCTATTGTCTGGATGCGAACAACGACTCAGCTGGATGCAGGCAAGCAGAGGTAAGCAGGACCTCCAGGCAAGGTCACCTGTGGCTCCAGATGAGCCGGGTTCAACTCTTCAGCTCAAACACGCACACAAACACAGAAGCCAACAGATGGCTTAATAGAACCCTGAGGCTCCTGTTGATCCAGCTCCGGATTATTCTTATCATCCCAAAAAGGTGATGATATTGATTTTTCCAGGGTTTGGCTTAGAGTGTTTATGTGTTTTTCTGATGTCTATCTCAACATGCAGCATTTTACCTGTCAGTCAGCTCCAGTCAGCAGAGTTAACTTCAGTAGAGTAAAATCTAAACAGCCCAAAGATGAAATACACTGCTCACAAAATTAAAGGAGCACTTTAAACAACCACATTAGATACATCAGATCTCAATATGAAGTTGGATATCTATACAAATAAGGACAGGGCAATGTCTTAGGAACAAAAGGATGCCAAGTCTTTTAATGGAAATTAAAGTTTTCAGCCTACAGAGGGCCCAATTGTGTACACCCTAAAATCAGAGTGAAATGAAGATGTGGCAGGCTAGTCCATTTTTTCAAAAACTTAATTTCTGCAACACAAAATGCTTTTCAGTATCTTGTGTGGCCCCCACGAGCTTGTATGCATGCTTGACAACGTCGGGGCATGCTCCCAATGAGACGACGGATGGTGTCTTGTGGCATTTCCTCCCAGATCTGTGTGAGGGCATCCCTGAGCTGTTGTACAGTCTGAGGAGCAACCTGGCGGCGCCTAATGGACCGAAACATAATGTCCCACAGATGTTCTATTGGGTTTAAGTCAGGGGATCGTGAAGGCCATTCAATGGTTTCAATTCCTTTATACTCCAGGTACTGCCTGCATACTCTTGCCACATGAGGCGGGGCATTGACGTGCATTAGGAGGAAACCAGGACCTACTGCACCAGCGTAGGGTCTGACAATGGGTTCAAGGATTTCATCTCGATACCTTATGGCAGTCAGAGCACCATTTCCTAGGCAGTAGAGGTCTGTGCGTCCCTCTATGGATATGCCTCCCCAGACCATTACTGACCCACCACCAAACCTGTCATGTTGAACGACGTTGCAGGCAGCATAACGTTCTCCTTGTCTTCTCCAGACTCTTTCACATCTATCTCAGGTGCTCAGGGTGAACCTGCTCTCGTCTGTAAAAAGTATAGGGCGCCAGTGGTGGACTTGCCAATTCTGGTGTTCTTGAGCAAATGCCAGTCGAGATCCACGGTCCTGGGCAGTGAGCACAGGGCCCACAACAGGACGTCGGGCCCTCAGGCCATCTTCATGAAGTCTGTTCCTGATTGTTTGGGTAGAGACATTCACACCAGTGGCCCTCTGGAGATCATTCTGTAGGGCACGAGCAGTGCTCAGCCTGTTCCACCTTGCACAAAGGAGCAGGTATCGGTCCTGCTTATGGGTTGAGAACCTTCTACGGCCCTGTCCAGCTCTCCGAGAATAACGACCAGTCTCCTGAAATCTCCTCCATGTTCTGGAGATTGTGCTGGGAGACACATTAAACCTTCTTGCTGCAGCACGTGTGGATGTGCCATCCTGGAGAAGTTGGACAACCTGTGCAACTTCTGTAGGGTTAAGGAATCGCCTCATACTGCCAGTAGAGATAATTACTCAAGCCAAAACCAGCACGAGTGGAAAACCAGCCAAAAAAGATCAAGAGGGAGAAACTTGAAATGACTTCCACATGTAAAACCATACCTGTTTTGAGGGTTTTCTAATTGTTGCCCCTGTAGTGCACCTGTTGTTTAGTCCATGAACACCAATACAGCTGAAAGTGATTAACAATGCCCTCAGCTGCTTAGCCAATGAGAAAATTATCAGATAGGTTTAATTGATTTCATGCCAGGGCCAAATAAAAAAGTGTTCCTTTAATTTTTGTGAGCAGTGTACTTCTGATTTATTAATATTGCAGATCTTTATAAAGAATTAATCTGCATTACCCATAACACCATTTGTGATCACATTGGTGAAAGTGTTTAAGGAATAGGTAGGTTTGCAACACAACACAGCTTAGAATATTGTCTGTGTGAGCCAACCAGCTGCATGAATGATGCAATATAAACACAGTTGTTGGAAGCTTGGAAATGACAAATCATAATATTATCATTTTCTTTCGAGAAAATACAAAAAAATGTTTTCTATAGGAATGTTCATAAACAGGATAATTCCCACATTTTCCAGTTGAGATCCCCAAGACATCTTGTCATCTGTGCTGAGACATTTCTGTGTTCATCTATTTTAATTAGCCCTAAATAAGGGATGTTTGATATCTGCTTTTTTACCAATATGCCGATACAGTGTAAATCTTAATGACCAATACCGATATAAACCGATACCGCCAATACATGTCCACATAAACATTCAAGGTTGGTAGATTTCATTTTGTTTTAGTTGAAAACAAATCTGTTCATTTCAATAGTAGTTTATCAATCATTATAGAAGGTTATGGCTGTGGATATGAAAGATCTCTTGCACTCGTCTTTATTACAGCAGGTCTGAATCAGCACCTGAAGAGATAGAAATTCTGTTAATGTTGTATGTGGGTTTAATTCTGTAGTGCATGTGGCAACACTTAGAAACAGTGAACAATCAAGAAGAATGTGGTACATCATGTGTTCCTTATGTGAAGAAACTGTGACCATTCTATGAACGAAGATCTATGTGGGAGGAGTTTCATGGAAACTCAACTGTCAATAAAGACTTTGAGCTGACATAGACCTGGGCTCAGTTACTAGAACTGAGTCCAGTGAACGATGTCTCGCTGTTAAAATATATAATTGTTGTTTGTTGTTCTTATTGCTCCTTTTTACAGAAATGAACGAGCACGGGGGAAGGTGAAATGAGAGCTCAGAGAGAGCCCAGGGTCATAAACTAAATGTGTGTCTGTTCCTTTAAGATAGGCTTTAAATTAGAGTAAAAACACCTTTCCAACAAAATGGTGACCCCGACGTTATTTTCTGGAGGAGCAAAGGAAAACGTGAGTTTGGAAATTGTTGTGATCAGCAGATACTGGAGATGGGAGGACGGAAGTGACCCAGGTCTGAAGTTATTTGGTAAGCGCTGACACACGAGGCGCAAAATTGACTAATCTAAAAGTATGTTCTGCCTGTAGTTCTCCAGTAAATATTGATTTCTGTCTCTGCTGAGTTAAATAGACGCTGACCGGGTCTGTAAACTCAGGGTGTGATCGGCCCTAAGGTAAGCTAGGACGCTTCTTACTGAAAGCCTGCGTGTTTGGAATCGTAGGTAGGCTGAGTGTGAATCAGCTTGTGGATTGAGAAACCACAGAATGTCTGAAAAAAGAAAACTCAGAGATCAGAGAGCGATTTTAACCCTGGCATTTCTTGTTCCTTTGACCAGGATCTCAGATCAGACTGGATCTCCGGGAGAAACCGCAGGTTGCTGAGAGCCCATGCACGGCCTGGTTCGGAACCAGTATCAAAGTCCTCCACCACCGTTAGGTAAAAAAAAGAGGCCGGCAGATCCGGGGTTTCTCCCGGAGCAACAGTTGATGACGGGGTCTTCCTTCACAGGGACAACAGCCAGTGAGTAAAAAATTTGATGCGTGAAAGAATAAAAACTAAGAGAGAAGAAATAACTAGGTCCGGGACCTTTGTAATGCAAGTTTGTGTTTTGCAAATAAAGATCGGGGATCTTTGCGTGATGATCCGGGATCTCACAATGAATATCCATGTTAAAGGATTTGGACTCCAAAGCGCGCAGAGGTCTGGGATCTCAATTAGAAATAGGCCTAATGATAAATAATATCTAAATAATAAATACTAGTAATGAAAAAACATGATGATAAATACATAATTATATTAATGTGTGATAAACCGGTTGTGTGACTGTGTGTGTGTGAATGAATGGAGATTTCCTCCTTTTGAAGCAGCTGAAGTAGGCCGAGAGGAGTCTCATGGTTAGAAGATTGAGTAAATAACACTGCGATAAGATAAATAGATCAGATCAAAGAGAAATAAAAGCTGAATTTACTTCATTAACATGAGAATGATAAATATTTAAAAATGAAAAATAAAAACGGTAAAATGTAACTTATCGAAATATGGCGAAAATATAGCAAAGAAGATTTAAAGAGTATGAAGAGTAAGGTAAACTTTACTGTGATCTAAATGAATTATCTTAAACAAGCGACCCCCTTCCCCCTTCCCCTCAAGGAAGGGCTGTTCTGATAATAAACAAGACCCCCTCCCTCTATCCCTCAACAATGAGTCGTTAGTTGTTCTCTTAATAAACAAACCAACTGTGATGGGTTGCGACAGAAACCGGTAAAATGGACTTTCTGAGAAAGACTTGTTTGAAACCAGATTCATCATGCGTTTCTAAATTCTTAAAGGTTATCCAACTGCAGGAAGGCAAAAGGGAAGGAACACACCTCCCCCCTCTAGCTGATAAGGAGGAGGATGTTTTATGAGCTGCGTGATTCTCTCTATACAAAAGGTTGGGATTTCTTAAGTCCAAAATTCAACTTTAGTTACCGTAGCACACAGAGTATAAGCGCACTTCAATATTTACACTCAATGGAGTTGTTGCTAATGGGACAAAATTAAGGGTCTGATTAAGCAGGAAAGATGTCTGGACCTACACCTGAGATTGGGAGAGGTTACCGGCCCTCGCCCCAATCTGAGTTGAGAATGATACCACGTTTTGGACATCTAGCAACAGACTCTTCCAAATATAATCATAATAATAAGTTAATTTGTAGAATCTTTATGAAGGAGCAGATAAGCAGAGAGCAAGGAATAGAGATGTGCTGTTTTATTATGGAAATATCAGTTGCTGATTATCTCATTGACAAAATTATAGGAAGTTATTGAAGTCAGATGGGTAGAAATTGTGAATTTGGAGGAATCTTGTTTTCCACTAAAAAAGAATGAGATTGAGTTGTTAGAAAAATGAAATAAAAATAATAGATTTAGCTACAGGAAGAATCTGTAGTGGTAATTATATTATCTCCAAACTTTTTTTTTTTATTTATTAGGAAGAGATTTCCTATTTCACTTGAAGTTGGGCATGTTCTCTGTAGGGGATAAATTAATAATCCAAATTGTAGATTTTCATAAAATTCTTGAAACGGGACAGCTACCAAAGAATTGTTCTACTTGGAAAAAGAAAAATTAAAGTTTTAACTGAAGTTTGTAATCAGATGAAGAAAAAATAATCATATTATTGCTAACAGAAGATTCAAATTGAACTTTGCATGTTTTTGGCATTTGGCCAACAATGAGGAACAGGGGTATGGCGACCTCTAGTGGCGAACTAATTAAAGCATTTCTTACGGACAATTCAATTCTCAAACTGATTACTATGTGGACAAGAAGTGTGTCAGACATGGAAAAAAGAAAAGCTTCTCATATAAAATTAAGAAACAGCTTTGAGCAAACAAAGGCGTACTGAAGAAGCTCTATTTGGTAAGAAAAGATAATTTCTCCTAATGGATTTGTAATGTTAACAGTGAAACATTTAGATACACTAACTGTTGCAGAAATGTTGTTTAGAGACATAATGCCTAGAATTGATATCCGCAAATGATCTATAGTGGTAACGGAACACATTTGGTGAATGAAATAATTGATAAAATAGGACAAAGATTATAGACAATTTTTAAGAGACAATTGGATTCTAAAAGCAGATTAAGAAAGGCCATGGATAAGACTAAACAGAATTGGAGATACTGTTTGGTTATGATAAAGTTATATATAAATATAACACCAAGTAATTGAACGGACTGGATGAGACCTTATATCTTCCTACAGTTTGATATATTAAAATAAGAGGAACAATTACAAACTGATTTATGACTTTATGATAAAGATGTTGCAAATAAATAAAAAGCAATGGAAGAAACAGGACAAAATTGGATATTGTCTTGATTTGGTAAATTATACATGCATATAATACCAAATTTGAATATTGGCCTCATTATATTTGAAATAATCTATGGGCGTAGATATAGAATTCCTTAGATTGGTATACTCTCTTCTAAAGAACAATTTGATTAAGATCTGGTGGGTTTTCATGATCAAAATACTGATAAGTACATAATTTATAAATGCAAACTAATCATATGCCAGATGACCCTATATTCCTACAGGAAGAAGTGAGCTGAAAGTAGGTGACTGGATCCTGATTAAAGGCTGTAAATGGAAAATTGGTCATCACCCAGGTGGAAGGGGCCATTCCAGGTATTTTTGACCACACCAACGGCTGTGGAGACTGAGTTGGATACACTTAATCCATTATAAAAAGCAGAGACCATTACTAGATATAGGGAAAGCAGTCTAAGAAAAGTGGTGTTTAAGACTGATTCCAAAGGGAGGTAGATGCAATATGGTCTACTTGTCTCAACCACAGTGAAGAGAACCAGGAGATCCACTTTTCTATAGAGACTGCTTGAAGGGAGAGATAGTTACTATGAAGGTTTTTCTGCTATCTAGTACTTTTATTTTTACAGCTTTTTGGTGGTGTTATTCCATAGGAACGTTAGGACTCACAGAGGAACGACATATATCACATGAGAATGCTGATTTATTTTCTTGGTTCACTCAGAGAAGGACACACAGAAATCCATTTGAAACTAGTGTATGGTGACAATATGCAAGATATCAGTACATGAACGAACAGGAAGATATATGGGTAAAAATGTATATACTTCCATGACAAAAGTAAGGGTAAATTGGAGACTGGGACGACATGGGATTGATCTAAATAGTTAAAGCTGGACCAGTACACTTAAAACCTGACCAAAGATTTTTTTGTTTTGAAAATGATAAAAATCTGACCATACTTTCATACCAATCTGGGTGCATGGGAAAAAATATATAGTATGTACTTCATTCTTCGTGAATGTGATGGGAACTTTTCTATGGACGACCTGCTGATTCTCTGCGGATTTTGGCTCTGACACAATTACCCTCAAAATGAGAACGGTGGATGTGCTTCTGTTGAGACTTAAAGAGCATTCTTTTCTTGTATTTGCAGAGGAGATCCGACACAGCAGAAGGAGGAGGCGTGCTATTTCAGCCCCTCATGGTCCCATCTGGGCTCCGATATGCCCCCTGAAAACAAATTATGGAGTGATTGAAATAAGGTTCTATTATCTTTTTTCCCATGGACCGGGGTGGGTAAGGTCATGTTATGATTGGACACATTAAATTATAAATTCAGTGGTTTTGTTAATTCTTCCCTGGCAGTTCTAAAAGGTATAGCAGCTGAGATCTAGGAATTGAGCTTAACTATAAATATACATGGAGATTAATCTACAATACAGGTGTTCATTGAACTATAATATCTTTCCGTAACAGGCTGCAAATCTAGTCACACCTGTTTAACAGGAAACTTATATAATTGGATGTTTCTGAAACAGTTCTGTTTCAGAAAAAGGGAGGAGATCCTTAGGCACTAGGGGAACTTAAATTTCAATTATTTTTTACCGAACAAAGCCTTTCAATTTGTCGCTTTAAGCATTAAGCATTTCAGATAAATGAAAAAACAAAATAAAAAACAGCATTTGTTTAGGGTTCAACAGTTTTCTGGTTAAATAGGTTGAAATCATAGTTTTTTTTATGAGTATTGGGCTTCATCAGCTCAGAAGGTGAATAACAATAGTCGGTGATGTGGTAAAATCTTATAAGACTATAGGTTTAATGAACCTAGGCTGTTAGCAGTGTAAATGAATAAAATTAGACTGATCCTTCTGCGGGTTGAGCTTTAAAGCAGCAAATAATTTTTCTTTTGAGCGGTCTCTCATGCTCATCATGCCACTTGCACAATCCCAAAAAAAAAAAGACCAGATGTTTCCTGTTTTCCATCCTGTTTTGGCACCTTGTGAGGTTGGTTGTTTTAGCACACAACCCATTCATCTTACCTTGTGGCATGTTTATGCATTTAGTCTTTGTTTGGAAGTTTTTATTTACATTATAACCCCTACTATATATTTTGAAGAAAAATTATTTATGGTCTAGGTTGTTCCAGTGTTGCTCACTTTTGATACAGGATTTTTAGAGTGCACTTTGCATCAATGATGATTTTTGTGATTTACATACAGCAAAAGTATTAGCTTTTTCTACAGATAGACCTAGTTTGTAAGCAGTCTGGATAATAGTTTGATTTTGTGTTAGTGCGGCCGATCAGTGCGGCACTACTTAAGACTATGAGGTGAGTGAGGGATTTGATTTTTTTAAAAAGGACAAATGCATAAGAAATGAATCTCAAATTCGATACAATTATGGATAAAGCAAACAGGAAAAAGCAAATTAGTTGTAAGTTCTTCTTTTAGGCTTTGTTGACCAGGTGAGAGACCAGCAGCCAACCAGACCACGATCTCTCAGATAATCGGACTAAAGAAATGAGCTGGAGCCAATGCACTCCCACTGAGGAGTCAGGACGCACCTGAGAGGACATCCAGGAGCAGCAAGCCAGAGCGTGTGCAGAACAGCAATGAGCAGACCACACAACCTACTTGAACCCTCTGCTGAGAGGTTTCCAACTTCAGCACACCTGCACCATCAGGTGGCAGGGCAGCTTGGAGCACAGAGCTGCCCAGCTGGGGCAGCAGGGTTTGAAGGAAAAGAAGCTGAGACCCCTGCCAAAAGGGGCAGAACAATCCTCTGGTCTGCGTGCAGTCCTTAGAGTCCAGTGAACGATGTCTCGCTGTTAAAATATATAATTGTTGTTTGTTGTTCTTATTGCTCCTTTTTACAGAAATGAACGAGCACGCATGAAGGTGAAATGGGAGCTCAGAGAGAGCCCAGGGTCATAAACTAAATGTGTGTCTGTTCCTTTAGGATAGGCTTTAAATTAGAGTAAAAACACCTCCCCAACACACCTCTGATTGAAGACACTGTTGTTTGATTGTTGTCTCGTAAAAAGCATATTAATTAATGTCTATTATGTTCTTCAGTTTATGAAGCATCAATTTTTACACAATCATCTCTGGAGATTCAAGACCAGTCCCCAAAACAAAGCTAGCATTCTTTATTAGCTTCTTCAGCTTTAAGTGTCTGGCTCTGATGCTGCCAGCTAAAAAGATGAGATTTAACTCTCCAGACTTAAAGAAAATTTGCAGCATCTTCCTGCAAAAACTGAAAAACCTAAGCTTCCTCTTGAAGTCTGCTCCTTGTTGTGAACAGCTCCACTGTTACATATCCAGTCCAGTCTATTGTCCAGGTGAACACCGAGATAGGATATATTTATACTCCTCTATCATCTCCACTTTTCACCCCTGATGGAAATAGTGTTTGACATATTCTTGTTTCTATCATATCTGCTGGGGGTGTGTGCAGGTGTGTGTCTGTCTTGTGCTTCAGCTGTAGCTCATCTGAACTCGTCAAAGCAGCTTTAAAGAAGTGGCAGAGGAGGCAGAGGATCACCAGTTCAACTGTATACAAGTGTTAAATAGGTTCATGATATTTCTCGTCGACATCTCTATGCATGATGTTTGCTTATCTCTACTTGTCCCGCCGTCCAGATCCTTTAGACCTAAATGTTGCTTCCTCTATTGTGCTGTTGTTTGAATTCCACACCTGACTCTTACCACCTTAACCTTATTCTGGATCCTCCCGTTCTCCTCGCTGTTCCTCCAGTCACCTGGAGAACACTCACCTGCCTGTCCACCAGAGATGCTCACAAGTCTCTGAGCTAGAGTCCAAGTCGAGTCTCAAGTCTTTGAGCTAGAATCCAAGTCAAGTCTCAAGTCTCTTTATTATATTAAGTCTCCGGTTACAAGTGTTGCATCATCACCTACAGCAACCCATCCAACACTGCATAGCTATATAGAAGGAATTCAAAGGATGTAATATGTTATCAAGACTCCTTTATCTATTAGCATACGGTATCAGCTTTGATTTTGATATATAATTAGTTTTGCAACATGACCAAAACACCAAGAATGCTTTACTCTTAAGTTAATATCTAAATGTTGCCTTGTAGCATGAACACACAGTACAGTACAGAGCTTTAGGGGATTCCTAAAGGGATATCCTAATTCCTAAAGGTTAATAAGTAAAAAAGAAGTTAATAATTGCATACACAGACTGTATTACATTAATTATATCACCCTATATTTTACAGCAAACTTGCAACTATAGTTAACTTTCTAAAGAAGGCGCAATTGCTTTTTTGCTAAGTCTCGGGACTTACAGTAACATCAACACACTGAAACTATTGTATTCAGACTAAAAAATATTTTATAGCACTTTTTAATCTGTGATTGTGTGTTAAAAGTGTTCATGAGATACCAACCTTTTGCCAGCCATCTTCTCTGCACCAAATAGGCCACATCTTCCACAGGTGATCCAGATAGACGTGCTGTGGATGGAGGGGCTGTGTGTGTGTGTGTAAATAGCGTAAAAAAGAAAAACAAAACGCAATATGTCGGTGTTGATTTTTTTTTTTTTTTGGTCGGTGTTGAATCTGTGGCGGTCAGAGTTTAATCTGTGGCGCACTGCCACAGATTCATCTATGTTTGGGAAACACTGACGTGGGCAGGTTATAGGTAACGGAGAGAGGGGAATAACAGTGAGCTCATCAGTTGTTTCCTAAAAATAAACATTGTTCACGAGTCCCCCAGCTCGTGTCCGAGTTGAGTCTGAAGTCTTTGGAGGACGAGTCTCAAGTCAAGTCTGAAGTCACTGTGTGTGCGACTTAAGTCGCACTCGAGTCGGAGTCTCAAACTCGAGTACCCATCTCTGCTTTCCACCCTTTGCCAGCCTCTCATTCACATGCGAAATCATACAAATAGACACTGCGCCACTCCTTTCACTACTGCCAACTTCAGACCAGGCCAGGCATCAGATAACATTTCCTCCTGGACAAAGATTCCCCTGGAACTCAGTAAGCAATAGGCTACACTTGTTATTTTTCCCTTTTTGTATCATCTACCATCATTGTCATCCACTAATCCATACTTCTCCCTTTCAGTCCCCTGGAGAGCCACTTAAAGAGCACATCAATTATTGTGTACACAAAGAATGTTATAAACTGTTTATTCCATGTTAGTGGCTGTCACTGCACCACAATTTGACTTTTACAAACATGACAGTTTCTACAGAAATCTATAATCGTTGATCTCTTGGTTTAAAGATGGGTTGATTGTTGTCTCACCATGCCATTAGGTGGTTTACCTGTACTTTATATTAAGCCTGTTGTCCATCTCTAATTCACCAGTCATCTGAGTACTTATGCAGATGTCATGTCTCTGTGTTGTACTTTAACTCTGAGGTGTAGAGAGTGAAATAAATGGTGAGAGTACAGTTCTCTGTGGTGCTCCTTTGCTGATGAATTCTGGTTAGACACAAGACTTTTCAGTCTCACAAACTCTGGTCTGTCAAGTAGTCAATGGTTTAGGTGATTGTTGATACACTCAAATGTGTGATCTGGAGTTTCTTAAATAGCATGTAAAGATGAATTGTGTTATATGACCTGGCAAAATCAGAGAACAGGATCCTTACAGTGTTTTGTTCAGATAACAGTGAGTTGAATTATGATAAATGTAAAAATCTCCAGATATCTTCTATCTCATATGGCACTTCTTTTAGATGTTCCTGGGATCGTGGAACTAAAGGGAGATTGCCAGACAGTCCAATAATATATTTAAATATTTTTTTTTTAAATCAGTGGCTAATCTGTATCTGGGATTCTAATGGAAAAATTATACTAGTAATACTAGTACTGTCCCTTTAACCGGCAATGGGGTTAATATTATTGATGGTGCCAAAACTTAGTGTTTCGTATAAAAATACTGTAAAGCAATGACGAATCAGGCTTAAAGAGAGTTATCAACAATCAGAAATGCTAGGGAATTATTTTCCTGTGCTTCTGAACTCATGAACCTGAAAGTATTTTTCTGATTACCTTGTAGATGAACTGAAATGCTGAAAATTGGAGTGAAAACTCGGAGAAGTAAAAAAAGCAGTGTTGCATCCACAGCAATGTTTTTTTTGCTTTCCGTTTTATACAATATTCTATTTTTACCAATACATCTTACATATGGATAGTTTACTTACATGTAAAATTTAACAAACACTGTTGATCAAGTGTAAGGTGAAAAGACTATTGAACTATACAAGTAATGAAAAACAGCCAGTCAATGTAACACTGTGTTCTGGGAAAAACAGGAGAATGCACAATAATGACAAGAAAAATGCTTTAACCAGACAATAACTGAGACAATAACTGAAAATAATGAGGTGAACTCTGACCATATTATTGTTCTACTTTCGTTATGTATTCAGTAATTCACCAGTAGGTAGTTATAACAGGTCCAAATAAAAATAAAACCCAGTCCCTTATTAAGTAAGATAAGCGGAAAGCTTCCAAAGTTTTCATTTACTGTAATAGTTTGCTCTATATGTACAGCAGGGAGCATTATATGTTCAGGATTTTTACATATCAAAGCTTCAATGACTTCATTAAGAAAACAAACAGGAGCAAGAAGACTACCTAGCGTTGGTCAGGCTCAATTACAGTACTGGTTCTGTTTGCCAAATATTTTTTAAAGGGAAAATAAAGATATTTTCCAAACTGCATAGAGTGAACCCAGATATTTAAATGCACTGTAGAAAAATGAGCATTACTTTTTTTCTCACCATAGATTGACCATGACATTACATCAATACAAACTTTTTCCAGTTTTATGTAAATTAGGATTACCAAAATAATGTCTGCTGGCTAAATGCAACAGTGAGTGGATTATTTTAGATTTATTTTCTATGCATCTCGAAATAGTAATTTTTTATGTTTTATTAAAAAAATGATTAATAGATTGTCTTTGGAGTCAAGGCCAGGCCAGTTTTCTGGCCAATCGAGCATAGTAACACCAAGATCACTGAACCAGCTTTTGGTACCTTTGTCAGTGTGGGCCAGTACCAAGTCCTGCTGGAAAACAAAGAAATAGCTTGTAGGCAGAAGGAAGCATGAAGCGCTCCTAAATTTCCTGTTAGATGACTGCGTTGACTGGAGTTCAGAAACCCAGAAACAATGGGTCAACTACAAAGTTGGTCCACTGTGTTTGTAGCCCATGTATAGGCTTCGTCTGTGCATACTGGTTCTTGATTTGAGCCTCAGTCATATCCCCCAAATGTTTTTATTTATTTTTCTTTATATTCCTCCCAAGGCTGTGGTTTTTCCCTGTAGCTGGTGCACCTTTTCCTACCACATATTTTCCTTCCACTCATCTTTCTATGTATTTGCTTGAGGTGCAGTACACTGTGAACAATATGACTGTCTCCTGGACATCTGTCATGTTGTCAATCTTCATAACATTTATATGTGGAAAAACAAATCTGAGACATTGCATTTTTGGTTTTCATAATCTGGAAGTCATTCAATGTACAAGAAATATAGACCTAATTGAACAACTGAACTTTTTCACACTATTTAAAAATGTTTTAGATGTCCCTTTATTAAGGGGGTTGCTACATATGTTTAGTCTATAATTTTTTTTACAAAGGAGGGTGTGTCAATCACCTAATAAGGTTTTATGTGAAAGACACAGAAGCCCACATTAATTCGGCTCTTTTTTTTATTACTTTACCTGCGTCATCTCTGCAATGTTATTTACCTGTACCAACAAAATGTTTATTTTTATGTGCTGCTGCAAATATGCATTTTAGGTCCAGCAAATGTAATCAACTTGAAATGTTTTTTTTGTTTTGTTTTCAGGTTGTCACTTTACTCTTTTTAAAATCTAAATATGCCTTCCTGCTACAATAATGGCATTTTTAGAAGTGACAGAAGCCAGTGATACATTTTACAGCGATGTATGCTGGCAAAATTAACTCACTATTATTCTGCTCTACATTACAATGTCACCAGGTGATTTTGAACCCATCCAAACCCTAAGTAAATGGATCAAGCAAATAAATGGATTGGTGTACCAAAACTTATCACACCAGGACCTCGAAAAACTCAACCACGCTTTTATCTTTAATTGGATTGATTTATATAGGACTCTTTCAACAACAAGTTAATTCAAGGTGCTTTACAGGAATAAAATAAAAATAGCAGTAAAACACAGACAAAGCATGTAAAGTAAAAACAGCAACAAAGCAAGCAGCACGCACAAAACATATGATACATTAAGCATTACTCAAAGGCAGCTCTAAATAGGTACATTTTTTGTTGTGATTTAAAAGAACTCGGTGTTTCCACAACTTTGCAGTTGTCTGGAAGTTTATTCAAGATTAAAGGAGCATAGAAACTGAAAGCTGCTTCTCCATGTTTAGTTCTAATTCTAGGGATGTTGAGTAAACTGGAATTAGAGGACCCAAGTGGTCTGGGGGGTTGTTATAGCTACAGTAGGTTTCACAATACTTTGGTGCCATTAAATGATTTATAAACCAGTAAAAGTATTTTAAAGTCTATTCTCTGAGCTACAGGGAGCCAGTGTAAGGACTTTAGAACAGGAGTGATGTGCTCTACTTTCCTAGTTCTAGTGAGGACAAAAGCAGCAGCATTCTGGATCAGCTGCAGCTGTCTAATTGACTTTATAAGAAGACCTGTGAGAACGCTGTTGTAATAATCAATCTGACAATCAGTATGGATGTTGAAGTCCCCCACAATGATTAATTGGTCATAGTCGATATATGTTACGGAAAGAAGGTTGCTGAAATCATTAAAGAAATTAGAGTGAAGTTTTTGGGGTTTATAAACTCAGCAAAAAAAGAAACGTCCTCTGACTTTCAACTTAATGTGTGTAAATATTTGTATGAACACTAAAAGAGTAAACACCATAAGACATAAACTAAAAATGTTTCACAGACGTGTGACTAACAGAAATAGAATAATGTGTCTTTGAATGAAGGGAGGCTCAAAATCAAAAGTACCAGTCAGTATCTGGTGTGGCCACCAGCTGCTTGAAGTACTGCAGTGCATCTTCTCCTCATGGACTGGAGCAGATTTGTCAGTTCTTGCTGTGAGATGTTACCCCACTCTTCCACCAAGGCACTTGCAAGTTCCTGGATATTTCTGGGGGGAATGGCCCTAGCCCTCACGTTGCGATCCAACAGGTCCCAGACGTGCTCAATGGGATTGAGATCCGGGCTCCTCGCAGGCCATGGCAGAACACTGGCATTGCTGTCATGCAGAAACTCGCGCACAGAATGAGGAGTATGGCTGGTGGCATTGTCCTGCTTGGAGGATCATGTTCGGATGAGCATGCATAAAGGGTACCACATGAGGGAGGAGGATGTCTTCCCTGTACCGCAAGGCATTGAGATTGCCTGCAATGACAACAAGCTCAGTCCGATGGTGATGTGATATACCGCCCCAGACCATGACAGACCCCCCACCTCCAAATCGATCCCGCTCCAGGGTCTGTGTTTCCTGATCTCGCTTAAGAAATTGTAGTTTGGAGGAGTAGATTCTATCATGCAGATGTTTCATTATTTATGTCTAGCCAGGTTTCTGATAAAAAAGGCTGTCTATATTATGTTCAGTGATACATTCATTGATTAGGAGTGTCTTTCCTGATAAAGACCTAATATTTATTAAAGCTAACTTAAGTGGTTTGATAATCGGTAGCTGGACCTTCTGACAGGTGATTAATTTGAGATTTGTTTTAATATAAGAGCGTTTGACTTTAGATTTTTGTTTTCTCTTGCTTGTAATGACTTAAAAGATTGTTTCAGGGTGGCCAGACGTTTTCTGGAAGATGGTGGGAGTGGAATTACTGTCCGGTTCCCCTCTATATCAGATGTCTAATATTACCAGCAGGGGCATGTGCGGAATACATCCTGTTTTAGTCCCAGAGGCCTGATGTAGTCCAAGTTTCTGTGTTAGTTGTGACCCAATTCTAATTTGTGCTTTCAGTCTATCTGAGAAATCTCTAAACGGAGAGTCATTAGGTGTCAATGAGTGTGATGACATTGGAATATTTGAAGAACACTTTGGTGAGCAATGTACATCTTTGCTCGCTGCTGGAAATGTTTCTTCTCTGGGGTGCGAGGAGGGAAACCCCTCCTCGCTATCCCGTGGCGTCCTGCGTCCCAATTTTAATATACAACTTAGACACTCCCACTTATAACATTTTCATACGACACACATGTAGGGACTTTGAGGTGGGCACACTTTTCGGCATCCAGAGGGGGAGCGGTTCAATCAGCTTCACCTCTGGTGCCGGTGCCCACTGTTAAACCACATACAGACACTGAGGGCTCGGGGTGGGGGTTGGGGGATGTGTGGCTGCCTTCCCCACATCCCACCCCTCTGTTTTAAATGCAGATTATTACAACACACATCAACACCATACTCGAGCGGGAGGATAGAGGCTAGGGGTCTTCTTACACCCCTGTTCGCTACCGGCCATCAGGGGTTGCGGTCCGGAGGAGGAACAGGTGGTCTGGTCGGGGTCCTGGGCTGTCGGGCTGCCTCGCCACTGTGGGGCCCTTGGCGGTCTGCTTGTCTCCGTCCTAGAAGGTAGGGGGTCCATCTCATGGGTCCGGGGGCTGGTGGCTCTACTGGGGCATCGGTACCTGGACCTTGGAGCATGAAGTGTGTATGGGGTGTATGAGTGAGGGTACAGCGTCATTTCTTGGTTGTCTTGGTGAGTTAGTGAGAATGTATGTGTTTAAGAGGGAGGGAACGTATGACTGTCTGTATGTCTTTGTCTGCCTGTCAGGTGGGGTCTTGGGCTGCCCTCTCGCCTGGCGCACCTCAGTCCTTAAATTTAATGGGGGGCCTATTTCCCCTCCGTCACTCCCCGCCGGTGACGGATGCCCCTGCCTACTGGTGCGTCGGTGGTCAATCCGGTTTGGACCTGGTGCGTGCCTGGCCGGGCCTGGGGGGGCCGGTGTGTCGGTCGGCCGATGCGCTGGGCCGATATCTTCCTTTGGTTGGTTGGGGCACCTCTTTTAGGGGTGCCAGGTTTGGGATTGTTGGGTGGTGCCTGCTCGGTGGCTCGGCGGGACACGGATCCAGCGTCTCTCCTTGTTCGATCACCTGTTCTGTGCGCACCGTGCGTGGTCGGTTCATTGGCGGGTTGGACCGCCCCTGGCCTTTGTTGGATGCCTGGTCTCGGCTCTCTGCGTTGCGCGGGATCAGGACTCGGGAGTTGGTACAACTTGGTGTCCAGGTGCTGGCTGAGTTTGGCCTGGGGATGCTATCCGTCCGCTGCGGCTACCGGTGGGGCGGCCCGACGTGGGGCAGGGGTGGGGCGCTGGGATGTTGGCGGTGGGGATTGGCCCAGGGTGGTGGTGGCGCATGGTGGCCGGCCGCTGCCCCTGTGGTGCCGGGGGCCCCTCGTCGGGCGGTCCCTTGTCGGGTCTCTGCTGGGGGTGGGGTGCCCCTGGGCCCCGGCTCTCCCGGTCCATGGACCGCCCACCCTGGCGCGGCTGGTTGCCGGCAGGGCCCGTGGGCTCGTCACTGCTGCCCCCCGGGCTCCTGCATAGTAGCCGCTGGATGTTCCCCTGGGGTTCTCCTTTGCTCCTCTCTTGGGGGATGCGGTCGGCCCTGCCCGGGTCCGCCTGGGGCTTTGGGGGTCCTTTGGACGTCTTGGCTCCGATCTCCTTCATGTCTGTATCAATTCCTGGGAGACGGATTGATGCCTGCTCACACCAGCTATCGAACACTCTTATGGAGAAACCTTATATGCACCAGCATGCTAACACACACACATAGATGTGGAGTCTCTGGTGTTTACAGATATATTCTTGGGCTGAGGTTATCATTACTAGAGCTTGATTAATCGGTACCATGAGTTCTTCTGTGACATTGTTGTTGTATTTTTATATCCATTCTTGTGTGATGTGGTTGTGTAGTACTTAGTTCACGATGTTAGGTTTGTTTTGTCAATGTTCCTTTTTCGTGTTTTGTTTTGTTTTTTCCCCTCTCTCTACCGTCCTGTGGGTATGGAGGCAGACTTCAATGTTTTCCTGTGTTTTCTTTGTTCCCTTTCCTCTCTTGTATTTTCAACTCACCCTCTCTTAGGACTTTTTGTTTCCTACCTCTCTTCTTCATCTTCTTTCTTTCTTCCCCTTAATTTTCCGTCTCCGTGTCCATAAAATCAGGAAATAAAACCCACAGCAATCCATAATAACCATCTTTCACACATATATCAAGTGGAGTACTATAGCAAAAGCTGTACTGCTCCGCTTGTGAAAGTAAATCTGTTGGGCTTCTACTTGGTACTCAGACACCAATTCTGAGCTCCACACTGCCAAATAGGACACGTTTAAAAAAAAAAGAAAAAAGGAAATGTTTGTTCTCTGTCAGTCCGTGCCGCTGTCTGGGCTGGTGTTGTCACTTTGTGTGTGTCGGGAAATGTTTGTTCTCTGATAGTATCCACAGGGCATGCTTCGACCTCAGCTCTCGGGTGTTTTAAGAAGTGTTTATTCAGATAAAAGAAAATATTTGAGGTCATCTGTCTCAGTCCAGTTCTGTTAAGATAACGTCTGTTGGGCCGAGGTAACACTGGGCTGCCAGGTTCTTCCTCCCTGGGTGTAGTCATCGGTAAAGTTGTCTCTTTTCCATATCCTCTACTCAATTGTTTCAATTTTCTGAAGCAGTTTCTCAAAGTCCTCAGCTGAGCAAAATCCCATTTTGGTAATCCACAGTCCTCAAGAAAGAAATCCAAAAAAGAGATCTGGTCTAATACAGTGACTTCAGAGGCTGGGTGTATAAAGTAACTAAGTAAAAAGTTAGAAAAGAAAATAAGAAAAGAAAATAGGGCTAGAGATCAGGTGAGGTTGGGAGAGGCTGCTCCCCCTTCAGTAGCCTCTAGCAAGAACAAAAGCAATAACAAGGCCAGGATCCTATCACCTGAAGAAGATTTCTAGGATTAAAGGACTGATGTCACAACAGGACCTCTAAAAACTCATCCATGCGTTTATCTTTAGTCGGATTGATTACTGCAACAGCGTCCTCACATGTCTGCCTAAAAAGTCAATTAAACAGCTGCAGCATATTCAGAATCCTGCTGCTCCTGTCTTCCCTAGAACCAGGAAAATGGAGCACATCACCCCAGTTTGAAAGTCCTTACACTGGCTCCATGTAGCTCAGAGAATAGACTTCAAAATACTTTTACTAGTTCATAAATCATTGAATGACCTAGCGCCAGACTATCTTGAAGATCTACTGTCACTATACCAACCTGCAGACCACTCAGATCCTCTAATTCCAGTCTACTCAGCATCCCTAGAATTAGAACCAAACATTTAGAAGCAGCTTTCTGTTTCTATGCTCCTCTAACCTGAGACAAACTTCCAGACAACTGCAAAGCTGCTGAAACACTGAGTTCTTTTAAATCATGGCTAAAAACCCATCTGTTTAGAGCTGCCTTTGAGTAATGTTTTCATGTATCATGTGTTCTGTGTGTGCTTCATGCTTTATTGCTGTTTTTACTTGATCCTAAATTCATGTCTGTTTTTACTTTATCCGCCAATCATGTAAAGCACCTTGAATTACCTTGTTGTTGAAAGTGTGCTATACAAATAAATTGCCTTGCCTTGCCTTCAAGGTCTCTGTCTACGATTCAACAAAAAGACCTAAGCTCAAGGATACCTGGGTTATGGAGCAGAAAATTGATATAAAACACACTAAAGAACCGATGTGGGCTTATTGATCAATTCTGCAAAAACAAAATTCTTCCACAGCAATGTAAAAGAGTCCTTGTCCTAGACTTTAAAATACTTTTACTAGTTTATAAATCATTACATGGCTTAGCACCAAAATATGTTGAAGACCTGTTGTCATGGTACCAACCACCAAGACCACTCAGGTCTTCCAACTCTAGCCTACTAAACATCCCTAGACTCAGAACTAAACATGGAGAAGCAGCTTTCACTTTTTATGGTCCCCTTATCTGGAACAGACTTCCTGATGAGTGTAGAGCTGCTGAAACTCTGAACTGCTTTAAATCGAGACTAAAAACCCATCTGTTTAGAATTGCCTTTGAGTAAATGCTTGATGTCATATGTATGAAATGTGTTCATGCTCTCTTGCTTTTTTTTATTTTTCTCTTGCTTTATTGTGTATCATGTGTAATGTGTGTTTCTTTTATGTGTTTCTTTTAAATCACCAAATCATGTAAAGCACCTTGAATTACCCTGCTGTTGAAAGTGTGCTATACAAATAAAATTGCCTTGCCTTGCCTTGCCTTGCCAATCAAAGTTTGGTGGGAGTAAATCATTAAGTGGTCAAATACTTTTTCACAGCTCTGACAAAGCACCCCAATAAAACTTTGGTTTTATGAGCTTTTAGAAACAGCTTTTCTTTTGGGTATGTTTTGACATCCATCTTGTAAATTCCTTTGTATTAAAATGTGCTAATGGAAATTGATACGTCCTAGTCTGCTGGACCACCAAGCTTCTGTGATGATCATCCAACCCGACCCCAGATGAATACATGAAGTAGGGGATTTGTGACTGTGTGCATTAACAGTCATGGTTTAAATGGACCTATTTGTAAATTGCCATCTTATACGTGATAGTGAGTTAAAAGCTTTTAAAACAGTGTTGAACTTCTTTCAAATGTCTTAGAAAAGTTGTTTTGACCAACCTCTGGGTGAGCCTCTACTTTGTGGTGTAGTCTCTTGTCTGTTCATATAAAATTGAGTTAATCAGAGAGTTATATGCCACAGGTAAAATACTTACTTTAAATAGACAGCAATAAATTATTGATCTGCTTACATATTTCAGAATTGTTTAATAGACACTCCTAGTTTTTGGTTTTAGTTATGCTGGTATATTTCTAAGTCCTCCTACATTTCACCGTATTGTCTGGATTTGCACTTCTTTCTCAACAGATAAACAACCCTGTTAGACAGCCAGGACTTCATGGTGAGATGTATTTGTCGAAGCAGTAAAGCACGGAACTGTGTGACGTTGGTGTCACGGTGAGGCGGGAGGCGTTAGTTAACCTGCCGTGATGAACAGCTGTAATGTCATTTGTCCGGCAGCAGCCTGTGAAGCTCTGCCAGAGTTTCGCTCCAGGAGGGGTGTAAAAAAAACTGCTCTAGACAGCTCTGAATAGTGCAGAAGGTCAGATTTATTTCAAGCATACATCACATTTACAAGCACCCAAGAAGTGGAGCTTGAACAGCCTTCAGAATTCCCTGCACAGAGGATTATTACAAACTACAACCTATTTTTAACTCTATGGTCTAACCAAAATAAAGTGTTTGTTTTTTACTAAATACAGTTTGTAGAGTATATTCTTATGCTGCTATATGCTACTTTAATTTAGTAGATTCTATTTTCTACATCTAGGGAGTAGCAGCCTCTGGAAGAAGTATGTTTCCAATCAATTTGGGAACAATAAGTAGTGAGAGTCATGTTGTATTTAATAGAACAGTGATCAGTCAATATCTGACCTTCATAACATGAGGGTGGAGGTGTTTAGACAAGGTTTTTTGTTATTATTATAAAAACATATATAAAGAGTCTGGACTGCAGTAATCAACAGTATGGTCAATTGTGTGCAAATTAGGGAAATTCAAGAGTCTCTCTCTATTCCCAAAGGAGAGGTTAATCAACAAAACTCACCAGAGCATGAATGTATACTGGCTTGTGAGTTACAAAGGAGCCCAGGTTAACATCTAATCAAGCAAAAGGCCTTGACCTCAGTGGTTAAATGGTAATGATCATCGGTCAATCATCAGAAGACGCAAAGCAAGGCAAGGAGTGCATATATATATATATATATATATATATATATATATATATATATATATATATATATATATATATATATATATCCTTTATTACAAAATGCAGGAAAATGTTGAAATATAAAATGTATTAGGCAAGACAGTTTTATTGGTATAGCACACTTTCAACAACAAGGTAATTCAAGGTGCTTTACATGATTAGGGATAAAGTAAAAGCAGTGATAAAGCATAAAACACACACATAGCATATGACACATAAAAACATTACTCAAGAGCAGACATGAATTTAGGATAAAGTAAAAACAGCAATAAAGCATGAAGCACACACAAAACATATGATACATGAAAACATCTCTAAACAGCTCTAAACAGATGAGTGTTTGGTTGTGATTTAAAAGAACTCAGTGTTTCAGCAGCTTTGCAGTTGTCTGGAACTTTGTTCCAGAGTAGAGGAGCATAAAAACTGAAAGCTGCTTCTTCATGTTTGGTTCTAATTCTAGGGAAGTTGAGGAACTGGAATTAGAGGACCTGAGTGGTCTGGGGGTTGGTATAGTGACAGTAGATCTTCAAGATACTTTGGCACTAGGGCATTCAATGATTTATGAACTAGTAAAAGTATTTTGAAGTCTCTTCTCTGAGCTACATGGAGCCAGTGTAAGGACTTTCAAACTGGGGTGATGTGCTCCATTTTCCTGGTTCTAGTGAAGACAGGAGCAGCAGCATTCTGGATCAACTTAAGCTGTCTAATTGACTTTTTAGGCAGACCTGTGAGGATCCTGTTGCAGTAATCAATCCGACTAAAGATAAACGCATGGTTGAGGTTTTCGAGATCCTGTTGCAACATCAGTCCTTTAATCCTAGAAATGTTCTTCAGGTGATAGAAGGCTGACCTTGTTATTGCCTTTATGTGACACTGGAGGTTCAGGTCTGAGTCCATTACCACACCTAGATTTCGGACCTGATCAGTAGTTTCTAGTTGTATTACCTGAAGCTGTGTGCTGACTGTTGATCGTTTCTCTTTAGGTCCAAAAGTAAAGACTTCTGTTTTGTTTCTGTTCACCTGGAAAAAGCTATAAAACATCCATCCATTTATTTGTTCGATGCATTTACTTAGGGTTTGGATGGGTTCAAAATCACCTGGTGACATTGTAATGTAGAGCAGAATAATAGAGAGTATCATCTGCATAGTTATGGTAGGTAATCTAATTGGTTGTTATAATCTGGGCTAGTAGGAGCATGTAGATATTAAATAAGAGGGGCCCCAGGATTGAGTCCTGGGGCACCCTACATGTGAATTCTGTTTGTGCTGATGAAAAGTTTCCTATTAAAACAAAGAAGTCCCCGTTCTGTAGGTAAGATTTAAACCAGCCAAGTACTGTAACAGAGAGACCGACAAAGCGGTTGGTCATTATTAGGAAGCTATTTACCTGCTGAAACACAGCTTTTTCTGTAATCTTACTGATGAATGGAAGAATAGAGATTAACCTGTTGTTCTGCATTAACGAGTTGCAAGGGCGTAGAATTATCATGGACGGAAGGGACATGTCCCCACCAATAGCCAACAATAATTGAATTGTCCCCACCAATAATTTGATCTCCTTGAGAACAGAAAAACAAACCCGATAGAAAGCAAAAAAGAGAAAGAAAAATACAGATCTGTCAACGTCTCATTTACCTAGAGGTGCAGAAAGAGTTAAATTATGTTCTCTACTGGAGTCTTACCTCCCGTAACACATATGGCCAATGTGATTGGCTGTGCCTTTCCCTTCTGACTCTGCAGCTATGTTTGGTTGTTAACAGCACCAAAACTGCAAGGAGAACTTTCCAGTCCACAAGAGGACTCAGGTGCAATGTGGGCAACACATGAGTGTCAAAAGCGAGTAAGGATGGCAGCAAAAAAGAATAATTTGGACATGAACTATTTTTCAAAGAAACCTGTAAGTGACTTAAAGTCAATTTCGCTAATGAAATGTGTCCATCATAATAACGTTACTGGCAATGCTACGCTTTGGCGCACATCATACGGTCTAAAATTGTATGTAACTATGAATTGCGTGGTTTGGAAACTAATTGCACAACAAGCTGCCCACGATTAGTTATCTTACACCATGCATCTAAGGATGGCGCAGGTCTGTGCGCGCTTCCCCCAAGGAGCAAGGTGAGCATGCACTGTGTGATTTCTGTCATATATTTTAGCCCATTTCCCGGCATGCAATAATTTTTGCGAACGACTTCAAAGCAGTATAAAAATAAATATTGTTTCCCCATTAATTTCTGCTTGCATATCTAATTTCCCTCGCATATGTTTTGAATACAAAATGATTGCAATAAAAGTGTACAGTTTATTGTTGCAGAGTCCTGCACTGGTCCAATTTGAACAACCCCCGTGCATTAAGATTGATTTTTTCGACCCAACCCTTTACCCAGAGTTATCTCCAGATCAAATCACGACCCAAACGGTCTGTGGCCGCCGCAGCTACGCGCTCCGATCCCTCCGTAACTCTCCATGGTGCTGTCAGCTGAGCTCTCAGATAGTGATGCTTTGAATACGTGTCCTGGCCTGAGATGACAATCAGTCAGATGCTCTCATAGGAATCTTTTTTTAAATGATTCAGCTACCTGAACTCTGTGCGTAAAGTTGAAAATGTCTGCGCGTCTGCAACAAGTGGTCAGGAATGTGAATTGTAAACTGCTTGTGTTAAAAAAACAAACAAAAAAAAACATAAAATAACGTGACCTCGTCTTACAATAAATTATTTCCCTTTTTATTTATCTGGAATGTTGCACAGCTAATACTAAATTTATGCAGAACTGTAGTGAAGTTACAGTTGAAGTTTCTGCGCACATAACAGCGAGGGTTGCAAGGGAAATGTGTTTGTTTTGTTTGTTGCACATTCTTCTTCTGGGGCAAATATATTATTAATGTAGCCAACATTAATCGTTGTGCTACGATGTGGATAAACATTATCTTTCCCAGACAACCGTCTAATGATGGTTTTCAGCGCAGTTTGAAAAACAAAATAAAACACGATGGGCTTTCAATTTTTACACCTGTTATTACATCCCAGTGTATATTATGATAAAACATCAAAAGGATAAATACCTATATATGAACGATTATTTATTGTCCCCACCAATCTTCAAACCACACTCATGTTTACGATTATTGTCCCCAGCAATTTTAAAAACAAACCTATGCCCTTGACGTGTTGTCCAGGTTGTTCTTCTTTAGCCGTGGTTTAATAACTTTTTAATGCCTGGCGGAAAAGACCTGACAGGAGGGATGAGTTTCATATTTGAATCAGATCAGACTCAATGAAAACTTTCTTAAGGAAAACTGCAGGTAGGATATCAACACAGCAAGAGGAGCTTAATTGGTTAATAATTTCTTCAAGGTTTTTTGGTTTAATTCATGGAATTCTGACATTTTCTCTACATTGGTGCTGATTGGGGATGGCATTGGTAGTGGGTTCGGCTACTGAGGTACAGACTGACTATCAAATTGTTAGAATCTTTTCAGTGAAAAAGTTGGCAAAGTCAGTGCAGGCCACTAGTAGAATTAAGTTCAAGGGCTACTGTCACTGGAGGATTAGTTAGTCTTCTCACTGTTGCAAGCAGAGTCTGTGCATTATTAATGTTTCTGTTAATGATTTCAGAAAAGAAAGATTCCCTTGCATTCTTTAAAGTTAACTGATATCTATGCAGACTCTCTTTGTAGATTTTAAAGTGAACCTGTAGTCGAGTTTTCCAAAATTTTCTCTCGGCTCGTCGACACTCCCTTTTTTCACTATGTACCATGTATCGCTTGTCCGCTGAGACTTCTTTTGACCTGAGACTACTTTCACTTTAGTTAGAGTAATGGAATCAATGGCTTGTGAGATTTTCGCAAGGAAATTATCTACCAGCTTGTTTACTGAGTTGGAGTTGGGAGATGAGGGGGATGGGGTGGAAGGGTAAATTTGTTTAAAGGTTTCAACTGAACTGTCTCAGAGAAAACGCTTTTGTACAGTGGTCTCACTATGGCTAGATAGTTTAAGAGAGATAGTACGACAGTACTTTCAAACAAAATACAGAAATGGTCAGATAATGCAATATCAATTACCGACATGTCGGATATATTTAAACCTTTGCTGATAATTAAGTCCAGAGTGTGTCCTATTTTGTGTGTTGGTTGTTTGACATGGTGGGTCAGCCCGAAGTTATGAAGAGTGTCACCCATCTTCTATCTTTTGGGTTTTCAGTATGGATGATGAAGTCCACCACAATGACTAATATTTATTAGTTTAAATCAAAGGTTTTGGTAAAGACAAGCAAAACTTATTCAGTTTAGGGGGTAGGGATGTCATGGTTAGGCTCAATCGCAGGAAATAATCATAAAATGAGAGAGAACATTCATGCAATAAACACCTCTCGAAAGAAAATAGGCCAGAATAAAATGAAACTGTTATTGTTGGTGAACAAACATTTTGATTCAAACAACTGAATCAAATGGTTGAGTTCCTTCATCACCTGTTCTTCAGCTGTTGGGATACCTGGTCATAAGCCATTCATTTGATTCAGGTCAGTTGAAGAAAGGGATGCATCCAAAAACAGCAGGATAAGCTCTTGAAGACTGGAATTAAAGACCCCTGATCTAGAAAGATTGTGCACTGAGGAATGGTCATGGATCTCCTCTGTATTCCACAACCTTGTGAAATTCCAAATATGGCACAAATCCTATGGAGCGATTGGAAAATCTGCCATCTGTTTATCCATACATTCATCTCATGCCAGTAGATGATATGAACAAAAGTACACTCTTAAGCATAATATATTTCAGAAATCCTTGCCTGCACATTTAATGTAAAAGAGTATCTAATAAAGCACGATGAAACCATTCTTTTCTCTTGCATCTCTCACTTGACCTCCTTCATCAATGTGATTGATTGGCCATCACAAAGCTCATTACTGCAGGCATGAAGATCAACTCACAGCTGTTGTTGCTGCACAATACAAGCTTTAAAATCAGAGAGTAACAGAAAAATCACTCTTCAGATTACTTTATTGACCTTAAAACAAGCTATAAACTGAAAACTCTAGAAACTATAGAAATTATCTGGGAAGAAAATTATTAAGAAATCAACAAAAGTTCAAGAAAAACTGCCAGAACAACTATTGATTAGCACCCCTTTAAAAGACTATAAATCTGGCTGATTGGAAGAAGAGAATAAAAACATACTGGATTGGTCAGGGCTTTTGTGCTGTAATGAACAGTATGTTAAGTAAATGGATATTTAACAGCTGTAATTCAGCATTACAGGTGGCACTTTGTCGCATTCGGTTGTTGAACTCATGCATTATTTCTCAACTTATATGTTAATGGCTCTTTTCATGCAGCTGAGCAATATTTAAATGACAGTTGGTGCAGTAGTTTAAAGACTACAACATTTAGATTCACAGACACATAATGACAGCTTTTCACCTCTCACACATCTCTCAAAGTGATGTTGGATCATTATTTCTTATTCCTTGTAAATCAATGGTGTATGGAACAAAACACAACCTTTTAAATTACAGTTTACTGTAGTAATTTCATGAATCAAATAGTGGCCATAATACAAGGGAGTTATGTTTAGTAATGGTTTAAATTACCAGTAATGTAAAATAAATCCCTTCTGTGACATACTTTTAATACTCATCCTTTAATTTTTCTGTACAACTTGAGAAAAGATGACTGATAAATTATACAACTGGTTCTAATTATATGTGATTCACCCTTGGGATGGCGTTTTGATGAATTACCTGCAGTACAACAGCAGAGCGAAAGAAACACGCTCATGAAGGTGAAATAGGCAGAGGCTTTTGCCTCCTTACATCTGTCAACACAACAACCACAGACAACAATCCGAAGGTAATAAATTGAAATAAAAAGAAAAACCTTGGGGGAAAATGCCCAAATATATCATGGAAGCCACAGTTTGTCATTTAATTAGCAAGCAAAAAGTCAGTGGGAATAAAAACACCTGTTGTACCATCCATCATGAAAATATACCACTATTAGCCATGATAAGTCTCTGCAGAATGAAAAAATAATGACGTGCAATGAATCTATGGCCTAACCGTCACCTGCTTTTGTTCTGTTTCCACACCTAAGGCGAGGTAAAGGTTGAATTGCCATTTCCATTTTGCCATTTTGTGGACATGTGTGATGGAAATGTCAGAATGCTGAGTCGGGCTCCAACAAAGAACCCAGCAGGCAGACAGAAGTGAACTTTGTTGCAGCGTGTTGTTTTTCAAACAACAAATGTAACCTCTAGTAACAAAAGTGACTCTTGTCTCCTCAGAACATTAGAACACTGCACAATAATTATTTTAAAAGATTTTGATACAGAAACAATTTCTCCTACACAAATCATGGGGAAG
The DNA here is from genome assembly GCA_963556495.2 of Valencia hispanica. NCBI lineage: Eukaryota > Metazoa > Chordata > Actinopteri > Cyprinodontiformes > Valenciidae > Valencia > Valencia hispanica. The sequence goes on along the minus strand of OY747715.1, from coordinate 9,279,749 downwards.
ATGGCTTAGTTGGTAGTTGTGACAGATAAGACACCCTTCACAAAGAGGGTAAAGAAGTTCATTTCTGAATAAGCTGACTATTCAAAGAGTGCTGTATCCTAGTACTGGACAGTTCAGTGAAAGTAAAATAGCGTCGTGGAAAAAAGGTCAACAAGCAACAGGGATAACCATAGTCATGAGAGGATTTTGAAGCTGTGCCCATTAAAAAGTTTGGGGGAGATTCTCAAGGAGTGGACTGCAGCTGGAGATAGAGTTTCAACTTCAATAATCCATCCATCCATCCATCCATCCATCCATCCATTATCTGTACCATCTATCATAGGGTTGCATAGGCACCAGCCCCCCTCTCTAGCAATCAGAGGCAGGGTTCACCCTGGATAGGTCACCAGTCCATCGCAGGGAACTTCAAAATTGTGTAGATTTATTTTTAATCCAACTGTCAAGGTCTGTCCCGCGGTTGCCAAGCTACACATTGAAGGTAAACCCTTACATACATTTTACATTTTTACTTTTACATGGAGAAAGAGCTGGGTGTCACTTCAGGATGGAGTTCATGCCAAAAATGACAACAAAAGTAAACTTTCTAAAATATCAGAATTTACTAAATCAAGATCAATAGACCACAGAACAAAACAAAAACAAATGAACTTCTCAAATTGGCTGAAGCTAGGGAAGATGAGTGCTAAAATAAAAAGCCAAACCTACAAACTCATTTTAATTGGTCCAGTCTGCAGCAAAATAATCATATATGAAATATTTTCTCAGGTCTGTCTGCAACCATGTCTTCAGCCTCTACCAATCAGGGGCAGGGACCTGCAGACTCAAATCTACATGCATTGCAAGCAGCCTTTTATTTTTGAAGCGTATTGTATTCACTTGAAAAGTATTAAAAGCTTTGTTTTTCTAAATTAACTAGATAATTTTAACAAAAAAGAGATTTGTTTATCTGAATTAATGATATAATTTTACAAAAAATTGTTTTAAAGATGTGTTTTTCTCAATTATTGAGATAGTAATAATAATAAAAATAAATAAAATACTTCTGTATCCTGACCACTTGTTGCAGACGCGCAGACATTTTCAACTCAGGTTCAACTTCAGGTAGCTGAATCATTAAAAAAAAAAGATTCCTATGTTTTTCAGAGATGATTTTCTGTGTCTGTAGGCATTAATAACTAGCTAAGAGGAACTCAAACACGTCCTGTTTCCACCCATCCATCCATTCATTGTTACTGCTTATCCTTGCAGGTTAGCGGGGGAGCAGGTGCCTATCTCCAGTAGTCATCAGGTGAAAGGAGGGGTACGCCCTGGACAGGTTGCCAGTCCTTTGACATGTTCTGTTTGCTGAGTTTGATTCAGTTTACTTTGTTTTGGGATTGAGAAACTGGGAAATACCCATGTCTCTAAACAATGTAGAAAGGATTATTATTAGTTGGTCGACTTTGTGCAGACATCTGAGGAATTTGTACCTGTTCAGGCGTAGAGCCCCACCAGATATTCTGCCTCCATTTTTTCTGCCCCCCCACAAGTGAATGCAATACACTTTTATACTGCAGTCGTCTCAGCAAAACCATACATCCATCCATCCATTTTCTACACCCGTCCATCCTAATGCAGGGTTGCAGGGGGGCTGGTGCCTATCTCCAGTGGTCAAGGGGCAAAAGGCGGGATACACCCTGGACATGTCGCAAGTCCATCGCAGGGCCAAAGCCATACATAAGATTTTTAAAAAGTCAAACTATGGAATCGTGACAAGGAGGCATTTGGCGGTGAAGGGGGAAAAGGCAAGGCAAGGGAATTTTATTTGTATAGCACGCTTTCAACAACAAGGTAATTCAAGATGCTTTACATGATTAAGGGATAAAATAAAAATAGCAGTAAAACACAGAAAAAGCATATAAAGTAAAAACAACAACAAAGCAAGAAGCACACACAAAACATATGATACATGCATTATTTGAATCAGATCAGACCGAAGTTACGAAGAGTTTCATCTAATGTTTTTGCTTGTCTATCCTGGAGGTTGTCAGTATGGATATTGAAGTCCCCCACAATGATTAATTGGTCATAATCGATACATATTATGAAAAGAAGGTCACTGAAATCATTAAAAAAGTTAAAAACACTGTTTTAACTGCAGGAACCTGCAGAAGAACCAAACATCTGGAAAGTCTAGCTGGCTGACAGATTAAAATGAAAGGGACAAAACCAACAAATAACATCTAGTCAATTGTTTTTTACCATAAGAAAGAAGAACACAAAACCAAATGAAGCATGGATGTTATAAATAAAGAGAAAACCACTGAAGACAAGAAAGTAATAGGATATGCTTAATAAACTCAGCAAAAAAAGAAACGTCCCATTTTCAGGGTTGTGTATTTCAACAATAATGTTGTAAAAATCCAAATAACTTTACAGATCTTCATTGTAAAGAGTTTAAACAAGGTTTTCCATGCATGTTTAATTAACCATAATCAATTAATTAACATGCACCTGTGGAATGGTCGTTAAGAACTTAACAGCTTACAGAAAGTAGGCATTTAAGGTCACAATTCTAAAAACGCAAGACACTAAAGAGACTTGTCTACTGACTGTGAAAAACACCCAAAGAAAGATGCCCAGGGTCCCTGCTCATCTGCATGAACGTGCATTAGGCATGCTGCAGGGAGGCATGAGGACTGCTGATGTGGCTAGGGCAATAAATTGCCATGTCCGTACTGTGAGACGCCTAAGACAGCGCTACAGGGAGACAGGAAGGACAGCTGATCATCCTCGCAGTGGAAGACCACGTGTAACAACACCTGCAAAGGATCGGTACATCCGAATATCACACCTGCGTGACAGGTACAGGAAGGCCAAAACAACTGCCCGAGTCACACCAGGAACACACAATCCCTCCATCAGTGCTCAGACTGTCCGCAATAGGCTGAGAGAGGCTGGACTGAGGGCTTGTAGGCCTGTTGTAAGGCAGGTCCTTACCAGACATCACCAGCAACAATGCCGCCTATGGGCACAAACCCACCTTCGCTGGACCAGACAGGAGTGGCAAAAAGTGCTCTTTACAGATGAGTCACGGTTTTGTCTCACCAGGGGTGATGGACGGATTCGTGTTTATCGTCGAAGGAAAGAGCGTTACACCAAGGCCTGTACCCTGGAGCGGGATTGATTTGGAGGTGGGGGGTCCGTCATGGTCTGGGGCAGTATATCACATCACCATCGGACTGAGCTTGTTGTCATTGCAGGCAATCTCAATGCCTTGCGGTACAGGGAAGACATCCTCCTCCCTCATGTGGTACCCTTTATGCATGCTCATCCAGACATGACCCTCCAGCAGGACAATGCCACCAGCCATACTGCTCGTTCTGTGCGTGAGTTTCTGCAATTCAATTCAATTCAATTCAGTTTATTTATATAGCGCCAATTCACAACAGATGTCATCTCAAGGCACTTAACAAGAAGTCATTCAATACATTTATACAAACATTCCAATCAGTTAAAAAGTTTCCTATTTAAGGAATCCCAGCAGATTGCGTCAGTCATTGGCGTGAGGTTGGGCCCCGTTCTGCATCACAGCAATGTCAGGAGGAGATTCACTGCAGTACTTCAAGCAGCTGGTGGCCACACCAGATACTGACTGGTACTTTTGATTTTGAGCCTCCCTTCATTCAAGGACACATTATTCTATTTCTGTTAGTCACATGTCTGTGAAACCTTTTTAGTTTATGTCTTATGGTGTTGACTCTTTTAGTGTTCATACAAATATTTACACACATTAAGTTTACTGAAAGTAAAAACAGTTGAAAGTCAGAGGACGTTTCTTTTTTTGTTGAGTTTATATTGATGAGCATTCAATCCATCAGTCAGTGGCCGAAGCAAATGGTATAGGAGCATAACTGAAGGGGTGATTCCGGCTCACCCAAACCTGTCCTACACATCTCTGTTGGCGCCAAATGTAAGTATACAGCTTTCACACTCAGTGGTAGCCCCAGATAGAGTGTTTCTCAGGATTCTGTGAGTTGTAGAGCAGTATATCAATTACAAATGGTTCCACAATTCAAACACTAATAACTTAAGTAATTACTGTCAACCACACGCTGGCTGAAAGGCAAGGCAAGGCAATTTTATTTGTATAGCACACTTTCAACAACAAGGTAATTCAAGGTGCTTTATATGATTAGGGGGTTAAATAAAAATTGTAGTAAAACACAGACAATGCATATAAAGTAAAAACAGCAATAAAGCAAGAAGCACATACAAAATATATGATATATGAAAACATTACTCAAAGGTAGCTCTGAAAGGTACCCTGGACTCCAACCAGTCCAGTAATGTAAAAGTGGTGCCATCATGACAAAGCGTAGAATTTGAAGGAGGCCTGTTGTGGAGTCCGCATCACTTTAAGTGTCAGAACTTCAAGTTTAAACTGTTAATAGGTTGATCTGTTGAAGAACCTCTTGCACAGAAGAATTATTCCTCTTTCTTAGCTCCTGGCTCTGCAGGACAAAATATCAGAGCAACTGAATCACAGTGGAGGGAGAAAACAATGGGGAGAGTCATGTTAAATCAGAGCCGTCGGAGAGCCTGTGCAGCCTCTGCTCTTCCAGAACAATTGAGAGTGAATATAAATCACATGCAGAAGTAAACATATGACAGTACAGATAACCGTGACAAAGCAGGAGGAGGAGGACGTCTGGTTGAAAATGCCATTTCAGTGAAGGCAATGGTTCAGCTCCCCTGCCACTTTAAGTGCCATATCTCTCAGATAAAGTGACAGCAGAGGCCTGCCAGCTGGAGCACAACAGTGACCCATGGTTGAATTCTGCAAACATAAAGAAAAGCTAATAGGTTGGCTGGTGTGTGCTGTTCTCCCATAGCGTAATGACCCTATTGTAAGGAAACCACTACCCAACCACTGAAGGTAATGATTTAAAACTGCTTTTTTCCCATCTTAGTTTATTTCAGAGACAATGTTGATTCCAGCTCCATCTTTGAATTGCAAATGCAAACAATGTACTATACAGTGTAAGGATTTCCGAGGTGAGTTGACTGCTGTTTAGCCTCAGTGGTTACCAAAAAGCTAAACTCTACAACCGTAACTGGCCTTTCTTCCAACTGATTGTCAGAACTCCTCATATGTGTCAATCCCACACCAAATAACTGTCTTTCATTCTCATGTCATCCTATACATACCTGACATTTTTCTCTGGTTGAGGAGTTTCTGACACAATTTGGGAACTTCTTCCAAGAAGGTTGGCGATAGAAGAATTAGTAGACAAAGACTCCACTCATCAAGATCTTTAAATTTCGAATCTTTTAAGAACCTTTTGAGCTTAGTCTGTGTTAGGGAGAAGAATTTTGCATAAAACACTTGGGAATTTATTGAATCTGCCCAAACATCCAACAATTCCCACCTCATTTTGGAGTCAGCTCAGCTAATCATAAGATAGGATAAAACTTTGTCTGTCCCAAAGGTGACAGGCTTTGACAGGCTTTACATTACAAACACACATCTTAAAAGGAATAAAACACCACAATATATAACTTAAATTTTTCAATTCTTGCAGGAAGAACACAAAATTAGCACAACCAAGTTGAGGGAAAATGTAACTATGTGGCTTTGTTTAGTAGGAATACTGCAAAAGGGACAAATAATTTTTTATTAAAAAGCACTTACTGGAAAAAAATACTTACTTAAAAACACTTACTGGAACTTACTAAACACTTACACTTATTGGAACTTTATAGTGCCTCCCAGAAGGAAGAAGCTAAAAGAAATGGTGAAGAGGGTGTGACTGATCTGCCGTGATCTGGAAGGCTTTCCTGACCACTGAGTCATTAAACAGGTCAGTTAAAGGACTTTGAGCTAAGCCAGGAATTTTCCTGGCCTGGTGACAATACGGGATAGTTTTGTTTTTGGTTTCATTGTGAAAGAACTTAGTCCTTCTTGGAGGCAACGAGTGCCTAGTAGAACAAACAAAACTCAAACTCCATTCCAGTCATAAATTTAAAAAATAAGTAAATTCAAGATTCTGATTTTTTTATAATAAAAGCCAGTGACCCCAGTTTGTTTTACAGGTATTCAGGAAAATCACAATTTTCCTCAAGGCTTTTTCATTTGATCCTTAAAGGCTTAAAGGATATTCAGACCTACAGGCAGATGAGCATAAATAGACCTTAGTTATAGAATCAAGAGTATAAATGATTTATATTACCTTAGCCACATGACTGCCTAATAACAGCTCAGTTTGCATACCAACTTGTTTATGTGGTCATGTCTTTCCAAGTCACAAAAGTTCTTCAACATGCAGCGTCATTAGATTTGTTTGGGTCAGAGTGGAATAAAGAATGGACTGTGACTTTGAAAATTCGTGTTCCTTATTTGGAAGTGAACCACTTTGTGTTTTTATCAAACTGGGACATTCATGAGAACAGTTCCATGTTTGTTTGATGTTTTTTGGCAGTTAATCTTATACCAGGAGAAAGCATTTTTATTTCCCCTTAAATTGTGCCATATTAGTAAGGGAAATATATTTGTGGTTTAAGGAGTGCAGAGGAGCATATATTTTGTACTTACAAAACCCCTTAGCTTATAACGGTTGGGAGTCTTTTCTAAAGGTTTTACTTTCAAAAAAACAGACCAGCTTCACAAACGACGCCCAAAGGTCCAACTGAGTTACTTGTTAGACCACTTCAGGGGAACTTAATACAATGTTCCTGTTTTTTATATTCGTTCATATAATACAGAGTTATAAGTATTTTTTTCTATCTCATTCAATTTTCTGGTTTAAAACCTTTATGCAGTTTTTTATATTGCCAACAATGCAATATTTTTAAGAAGAAATGCATATGAGAGCATTTTAGCCTATTATGTAGCCATAAGCTTAAAAAAATAAAACTGTAGATTGTCATCTATTTAATAAATCTATACCCTAGGTGTATTTGTATGTTTAACAGCGGCTTGGCAAGCTGCATTCATCCCAGCAGTCAATTCTCATTTCTACTTGAAAAGAAGAAGAAAGGAACAAAGCCAGCAGGAGGGTGATCCGAGAGTACTAAGAGCTCATGAATAACTATCTCTGCCAACGGGCAGAGATTATCAGATAATGTTTTCATGTACTATCAGTGAGAGCCTCACTTTCATTGAGCACAGGGCTCAACTTCAACAGAGTGTCTCTATTGTAGCTTGGAGGCAAAAGTTCCCCAAGCCCACGCTGAAGAAACTGATTTTTTTAGCTGTACTGCAGAGACGAGCGCAGGGTGTAATAAGCCCTCACTGTTTTATTCGGTTCCAGCTGCAGGAAACAGAAACACAAACTACAGGGAGATAGAGAGGGACAAAACAAGATGCACACTGACAGCAGAAAACAGACTGGAGCACAGCAGCATAATGCCAAATTTTTTAAAACTGGAGTTAAACATGAAAGAACAAGGCATGAAAATGAGTTTTCCAGAGTAACAAGCTTGCATCTCACTACTCACTACTTGAGCACAGAGTGAGAACATATGGTTTGTTTTTCTATTGCATTTTTATTAGTTCTAAGCAGTTTGTTTGAGTCTGCGTATTTTTTGAAATGGATAAATGCCAAATGCTACTGGATATTCATGAGGGGTAAACAGAAAGCAGAGAAAACAGCAAAACTGAATGTGAGTTTCTTTAAATTAGACAGGAGGAACACTTCATCATCTTAATTAATGTTAGGAGAATGTTTTGCACACATGAAAAAGCTTTTCTTGCCTTTTAGCAAACCTCCTGATAACAGACTGCAATAGTTACTGAGCAGTTACTCTAAAACTTGTTTATGGGTGCCTGTTTATGCTGTGAAATAAGAAAAGAAACTTCAGACTCAAAGACTCCATAGGGCCCTAGGAGCACCAAGCACCAAGCACCACAACACCACCCTTCTTAACTGTTTGATCACATACATTTAAGAGACTAGGTCACCAGTCCATTTCAGTACTTTTTTCCATAAAACACACATTAAATCCCAGTTATCTTTCTGGTATTTAATTCCCAAAATTATTATATTACGTTATATTATATTACAAGATTATTTTTTCCACATTCCTGCTTATCGACTGGAAACTTTGCACTTAAGACATTAGATTAGACTCCATTGGAGAGGGTAGTCCATCTATCCATCCATCTTCTTCCGCTTAGCTGGGGTCAGGTCGCGGGGGCAGCAGCTTAAGCAGGGAGACCCAGACTTCCCTCTCCCCAGCCACTTGGGCCAGCTCCTCGCCTTTCGACTCAGCTCTTTCTTCACCACAACAGACCAGTACAACACCCGCATCACTGCAGACGCCTTACCAATCCGCCTAGTGATCTCCCTTTCCATTTTCCCTTCATTTGTGAACAAGACCCCCAGATACTTAAACTCCTCCACTTGGAGAAGGACCTCGTCCCTGACCCGGAGAAGGCACTCTACCTTTTTACGGCTAAAGAACATGTTCACAGATTTAGAGGTACTGAATCTCATCCCAGCCGCTTCACACTCGGCTGCAAACCGCTCCAGTGAAAGCTGCCGATTATGTTCCAATGGAGCCAACAGGACCACATCATCTGGAAAAAACAGAGACCCAATCCTGTGGCCACTGAAACGGATCCCCTCATCACCTTGGCTGTGCCTAGAAATCCTGGCCATAAAAGTTATGAACAGAATCGGTGACAAAGGGCAACCTTGGCGGAGTCCAACTCTCACCAGAAACGAGCCCAACTTATTGCAGACAATGCGAACCAAACTCTGACACCAGTCGTACAGAGACCTAAGAGCCCATATCAAGGGGCCAGGTACCCCAGACTCCCGGAGTACCCCCCACAGGACTCCCTGAGGGACACGGTTGAACGTCTTCCCCAAGTCCACAAAACACATGTAGACCAGCTGGGCAAACTCCCTCGCACCCTCCAGGACCCTGCTGAGGGTGTAGAGATGGTCCAGTGTTTCACAGCCGGGAGAAAAATTGCATTGTTCCTCCTGAATCCCAGGTTCGACAATCCATTGGGCCCACCTCTCCAGAACCCCCGAATAGACCTTACCAGGGAGGCTCCGAAGTGTGATCCTCCTGTTGTTGGGACACACTCTGTGGCCCTCCTTTTTAAATAGGGGAACCATCATCCCGGTCTGTCAATCCAAGGGAACTGCCCCCGATGTCAATGCAACATTGCAGAGCTGCTTTAACCAACACAGCCCCACAACATGCCTTGCCTTAAGGAACTCAGGGTGAATCTCATCCACCCCGGAGCCTTGCCACCGAGGAGCTTTTTAACCACCTCTGTAACTTCGGCACCAGAGATTGGAGAGCCAGACCCAAAGTCCCCAGACTCTGATTCCAGATTGGAAGGCGTGCTGGTAGGTTTGAGGAGATCTTCAAAGTATTCCATCCATTGACCCAAAACGGCCTGCATCTAGGTCAGAAGCACACCAGCCCTACTGTAAATGGTGTTGGTGGCGGACCGCTCCATGGCCTCTCCAAACTCCTCCCATGCCCGAGTTTTTTCCATTCATGTCGCACTCTGCTTGGCCTGCCGGTACCTATCAGCTGCTTCCGGGGTCCCACAGGCAAACAAGACCCAATAGGACTCCTTCTTCGGCTTCACATCATCCCTCGCCGCTGATGGCCACCAGAGGGTTCGAGGGTTGCCGCCACGACAGGCACCGACCACCTTGCGATTTCAGCTCTGGTCAGCCATCTCAACAATTGAGGCACGGAACATGGCCCACTCAGACTCAATGTCCCCCGCCTTCCCCGGGACGTGTTTGAAGTTCTGCCAGAGGTGAGAGTTGAAACTCCTTCTGACAGGAGACTGACTGACGTTCCCAGCAGACCCTCACAACACGTTTGGGCCTGCTAGGTCTGTCTGGCATCCTCCCCCAACATCGGAGTCAACTCACCACCAGGGAGTGGTCAGTGGACAGCTCTGCCCGTCTCTTCCCCCGAGTGTCCAAAACATGCGGCTGCAGGTCAGATGAAATGACAACCAAGTCGATCATCGAGCTGTGGCCTATGGTGTCCTGGTGCCAAGTGCACATATGAACATGTTTATGTTCAAACATAAGGGTGTCCATATGTGGAGAGGGTTGTATTTTATTAAAAAGATTTGTATTTCGCTTGATGATAATTTGACTTCTCATACCTATATTCAAAATCTGTTGATAAAGCGTACGCCAATACTGGGGTTTCAGTTTTGTCAATAAAATATTTCTTCTTTACAACAAGGCTATGTACACACATAACAGGGTTTTTTAAAACAAATATCCTTACCACCTCGTTAAAAAAAAAAAAACTCCATCCATACCTAATCGCATAAGTGCGTTGTTAAGCACATTCATAGACATGCCAAACTGTAGGGGGCAGTAGTTCCTCCAAATAGTGTCCACTCAAAGTAACTTTCTATGTTCTAAGTTCTACACAGAGCAGTAATTTAGCTTGTAAAAACAAGCAAGGAAAAAGTGCTTGGACAATCGATAACTCCAACCTAGCTCCGAGAACATGAATGCTGTTTCTAAGTGTAAACATAGGTCGCACTAGTGATGTCGGAGCATTTTTGTGGCGGAAAGCGACTCCGGTTATTTCTGTCCCCATGCAAACGCTTAAAATTGAATTTTTAGAAAGATTTGTTTTCGGTGCCGTAAATCTGTGTTTTCATGTGGAGGCCAAATCGTAGAAAAATATATTTGTTTTGTGAGATACCCTGCTACGTGTGAACAAGCCACAAGACTTCCCTTAAAATGACTAGTAAATGGTTTATAGATACATAATTTTTTCACCTTTAAACACTTTACAAACAACAAGTGTTATCATGCTTTAACTAAGGGGGAGAAAGAGACAAAACTGTTTCTTGCCAAATAGTGAGCAAATCTATATATTTCATCTAGTGTTGCTAAATTAAACTAATTCTTAAAATTAGACAAAGTTACTTCTTTGTAAGCACAATGAATATTTGTAAACATTATTCTTTAGCACATTGTATTGTACCTTATCACTCCCATATAAATATGCACTCATCAAAGGGAGCCTTATTATAAAGTTGTGAAATTACCTACTACAAGGTAGTGACTTAATATAAAATGTTTAATTTAGCACCTCTACATGAAATATGTAGGTTAACAGAATTGGTTCACTTTTTAGAAAGAAAATGGTCAGTTTTGTCACTTTTTTGCCTTTAATTATTGCATGATAAACACTTTTTAATGATTTATAAAATGTTAACAAATTAAAGAACCACATATCTATAAACTATTTATTGGCCATTTAAAAGGGGAGCCTTATTGTAAAGTAGGATTGTTTCTGTTTTGTTGCTAGGAAAATATTAATCACATTCTTGTCAGTTTTAAACTATGTCAACATAGTATTTGTAGTAATTTTTTGTTATTAAAACACTGATGGGCAAGATATTGCCTCAAACCCACAATCTGTAAAAAAATTGTGTCTGGTCCAATTGTTGAGTGCCCCTGTCTTGCAACTTCTTGAACAAACATCTGTGATCCAACACACTTGTTTAACACCCTCAGAATTGTGGGTTGTTTCTCTCTGTTTAGCTTATTTTAAGGGGGCACAGTAAACAGTCTTTTTATTTTGTCCCTTAGTGTATTTATGTTGGCGTTGGCGGTACGTTACATACTTCCCGGTCAAATCGGCCTTTTTTTGCAACACTCTTTCTATGTAGATATACGTCTTTCTAAGACTGGTTATGTATTTGCATCATCCCTGCTTGTGCTAACTTTGCTCTTGTTTTTATTAAGCCAAGCTCTAATGCCCATTTTGGCATACCACCATATCAAAGTACCTTCTTTACTGACACTAAAGGTCCAAATTAATAGCTGAAAGCACCCTCTGTTGGTTGTCTTAAATTAATACATTGCATGGTTGCAACTTATTTTACAAGGGCACTGCAATCTGTCTTGGGCAGGCCTGATACCCATACGGCCCCCAGGCTGTTTGTCCTATATGTCTCTGTGTTGTCCTGTGATGGACTGGTGACCTTGCCCAATGACCCTGGTCCTGGAGACCAATGGAGAAAGGCACTAACAAGCTTTTATTTGTTGATTTACGCTATTCGCGGGTGGCTCTGGTCCCTAACCCTTGCAAATACCTGGGGGTCCATTGTATGTCTTATTGTAGATTCATTTAAAGAGTAACTAAACCCCAAAACCACTTGTTTTTGCTTCTAAACTGTATAAATGGGTATTTACCAATGCGATCTTTTAGTTTCTGGGAATTCTTTTACATTTTGGTGTAAACTTGTTTAATTCTACACTTTTTGGTCTAAAAATATCTTAGTGCTGCCCCCTTAGGGTTGAATGGTGGCTACTGCGTTTGAATTTTTTGATTGGTGGAGTGCGGTACATCTTTACGTCACAGGCATCGACTGTGTCACAGTAGCCACGGTCTCACAGACACGCCCCGTGGGTTTGGGTATAAAACTATCAGATATACCAGCCCCATGGCGAGTTTGGAGTTGGGTTGCGTTTTTCAGGTAACCATTATTATCACATTAGCACTTAGTTAGCATAGCTAACATACTGTTTTGAACGTTAGCCTATGTTAGCATTATCACTCAGAGACCGGACTCCTCCGGTCTTTCTCTCCCTCAGCAGCAACGCCAGCCTCGGTCAGCGCTGACTCAGCGCCCCAAGCCAGTCTCTGAGTGGTAATGCTAACGTGGGCTAACGTTCAAAACAGATGAATGTTGATCAGATCGATCGGTCACAAAACTGCCAACGTTGCTTTGGTCACGGTCCATGTTTCAGTGTCACATTAAGCAAGCTGTCACTGTCCTCCTGAACACACCGCCACCTTCCCCCCTCCGCTCATCCTCCACACTTGGCCATACACCTCCATGCTTCCTGGCACCATCCACTTTGTAGAATTTTTTTAATGTTGTCTGGGGCCGGGGTTAAGATTTTTTGAGGGGTTCAGTTACACTTTAAGTCCTGTGCTTACTTTTATCATATGCAATAACGTTTGAAATTGTGTCCAACACCATTTATGTCCTGCTGCAAGATCCATTTGCAACAGATATTTATAATATCAGTTTGTGTTTTGTGGTTAAATAAAGGTGAAATGTAAAGAAAAATGTAAATGAAAATTTGGTATTTTTGTGATTATATAATCTTTTTGGTGTAGAATACAAAACTAAGCAACTCTACAAATGTACCAAGGTCAGTTTATTTTTTCCCTGTTGGCCATCTAGATGATGAATAACCTTCTCATGACTAAATGCAGAATAGGGTGCAGATGACGTCCATAGGTCCAACCTACCGAGAGGCGTCCCACAGTGTTCAGATGACCTCCACTCACTGTGTTAACTTTATTCTCCTTATTTACACTTTACATATATATTATTGCTGCAATTAATGTCATGTTCTCTTTTGTTATTCTTTCTAATAGCAGAAATGTTCTGCTCTTTCCTAATTATTTATTCATGAGTATATAATGATGAAAAATAACATTAAATGTCATCGGAGATACCTTCTTTATTAGTTTTTTTTATACCGTATATATTGTTTTTTATACTGTATACCAATACTGTATCTTTTAAATATAAATATTTCCTTGTACATTCCAAATATTCTGAACACTGACACTTTCAGACAAGTACATACAGCAAGCACTTTTACCTGTCTATTTGTATATATTCCCTTATTTTCCTCTACAGTAATTCCCCTCATTTACCCCTAATCAGATCTTTTATCTTCTGCATAGTAAAATAAAAATACAAAAGTTTTTTTTTCAAATGATGTGTTTTCGCTGATAACACCGTTGTGCCATGTTCTCCACGACATGATTTTAATCAGATGTTCCTTCTAGCAAATGCGGCTCCCTCATTAGTATTCGCTGCGCTTACCTCGGTGCACTGCTGGCTGCTCTCGTTCCCACTCGCAGCGCTGTCTTCTTCACTGTAGGATATGATACATAATGCATGCACTCCAATGACTCCCCACCTCGCTCCCACGTTCTTCTGTTCTGCTGTTGCTCCTCAACCCGAGGTCCACAGAGAATAATTGGGTAAAGGTTGGACTATTAACAGAAAGAAAGAAGGAGATTGATTGCCTGAAGATCTAGCCAATGAAATGACCCCGAGAGATGAGGTGCAATATGGTCTTCATGCAATTTTTTTTTGCTTCTACATAATTTGTAAAGTGATAAACTGCAGAGGAGATGTAAAGATTAGAGTAACCTCAGGTTTGTTAAGATAACTTTTAAATAACAAAATGACTTTAATAAGTACTGGTATGAATAGAGAAGCTTGTTTACATAATATATATTACTTAACTCTTTACTGTTTGCCATCAGACACAACAGGAGCATTTCCATTAGTAGTCCATCTTGTCTACAAATTCTTTGGTTGCTGTGATACTGTTTCCTGTGTTGCAGTTTTTTGGAAATTTCGTGAGCAACCTGTGGCTGCTTTGAAAAAATTTAATAAATTACTCAGAGTTGAACATGAGCCTTCATTAAATCACTGAATAATTCTAACTTTTAAAGTTATCTCCAACTGATTTCTTTGTACATCTCAACTGAGGCACAGTGACAGATGACTCATGTTACATGAACAAAGGTTTTATCAGAAGTTCCTGTGCCGGAAAAATATAATCATGAGCCTTGCTACCTTGCTGTGAAAGTGACCGCAGTTGGGTAACAACGACAAAATGAGCCTCTTCCCAGCCCTATTTTCAGATGCCTTTTGTTGTCTGAGAACAGAAACAGGAAGGTAGGAATAGGAAATCTGCTTTTTTTGGAATATAGCTAAATTAAGATAAGGTGTGTGAGTTGTAAAACAGCAATTGTTTCAGAACTGGCAGAATGCACCAGGAATAACTTTAATTCCTGATTGTTTTATGCTCCCCCTTTTTGTGCCTTTGGTGGTCATCTGGGTAGTGAAGCCTCTCAAAACAAATTAAATCAACTTAAAGTAAAGCAATTAAAATGACCTGCTCTGACCGAAATGTAGTGCACTAAATTGCTCTCCAACATCCAACAGAGCATTAAAAATTAAGCAAAGGCTGAACTGAGATAATAAAAGCAAAATAACAGGACATTACATCATAAATGAAAGACAAGTTACTGCACCAAACCACAAAGCGGTCAGTTTTACTGCCTGCAGGTTTACAGCTACTGGTAGCTCTTCAACTCAATCATCTGTTTCCTTCAACAGGACTTTTACATAAAAGTTTTTTTTTTTATAATCCATAAATTATACGATTGTCCTGACAATCAATAAACTGATGCTTTATACCTAAAACAGGTGTGAATATAATTTATACCCCCAATGAAACAATGGGAAATAGTTCATCCTCTGTTTTTGTTACAATTTGGTTGTTGCTATGGCAATCAGTTTTTAACATTACCATCTGAATGAGATCCTAAACACTAAAATGAACAGATTTTTTTGTTTAATGACTGAATGATAATTGTTATACACTTATTTATAGCAGATTTAGCTGATTTGCCAAGGTAACGCATGATTCCTTTTTAGTACGTGATTTGACAATGAAACAGAATAGTAAATAACATTATGTGAATGGATTAAACCAAACTATATAGGCCATAGTATATTTTAATATAACTGAAAACATGAATAAAGTTTAAAAAAATGAATTAAAATACATTTTGACAAAACTTTGGGAAATAAACAAAAGGGATTTGTGATGGAGAGACCCAACTTATCAGATAGAAATCAAAAGAAAACAAAGTTAGTGATCTGAATTTTAACCTAAGAGGAAAGATGCCTGGAAAATACTCAAGCAAAGCTGAAACCAGAAGACAGTTGTGTTGTCTCAATGCCTCTTGATTCCTTTTAATACCTACAAGATCTTTATACATAAAGTGTGCAGCTAATTACATAGTGAATAAATCCTCTGTTCAACTGTCTCAAAATGTTTTCTATGATGAGTGATAATTGAAAGTACAGCAGAGTAAAATGTTTGCTGTAAACAGGGTAAAACCACAAATATCTGCAAAGAAAGTCACCCTGCAGCAACTGGATAGGATTGCATGTTGAATGTAACATGTGGGCTACAGATAGATAGATAGATAGATAGATAGATAGATAGATAGATAGATAGATAGATAGATAGATAGATAGATAGATAGATAGATAGATATCTTTATTACAGACTCAGGGTCCAAGGCAGACAAACAAGAACAACAAAAACAACAACAGTAACAATAAAAAGCTAAGAAGTCACTTTAAAAGAAGGCAACTATACCAGTGCGTCCATAGACCAGACTGGTAGCGAATAGCACTGTAACTGATATTAATAAGTGACACAATCACTCGATTCTCAGAGATGTTGAGTCTGCAGATGAAACTGTACATACATTTCCGCAATGTGGCTTGCAACGTATTAACTCCAGCTGTAACAAACATCTCACTCGCACTAGCCCATCTTGGCCTCCTAAGAAGCACACGAAAAGCATCATTGTAGGCCACCTGCAACCTTTGCATTGTACTTTTTTTATAGTTTAACCAAAGGTGAGCTGTGTATAGCGGTGTACAGTATGATCTGAACAACGCTATTTTCACTTCATCCGTACAAAATTTAAATTTGCGTGCCAGTGTGTTCGCCTGAGCATACAATGTCCTGCATTGTCTCCCCATGTCATCATCATCCATCAGGTCGTCAGTTAAAATATGCCCAAGGTATTTTGTTTTGTTAGTCACATTCAGCATCATATTAGACAAATAAAAGTCTGGGAAGTTTGCATTTTTATCCTCCTTAGTTCTACAGATCATTATAACACTCTTTGGTGGGTTATACTTAATATCTTGCTCCAGACCATAGTGCGCACAGATATTAAGCAGCTGTTGGAGCCCAGCTGTACTCGGGCTGAAAACCACTAAATCATCCGCATACATTAGATGATTCAGCACAACATTTCCAGCAATACATCCAGTTTTACAAGCATTTAGTCTCTTTGAAAGATCATCCAAATACATATTGAAAAGAGTAGGGGATAATATCCCCCCCTGTCTGACCCCATTGCCAACCTTAAATGGAGCACACATACTGTTCCCCCATTTGACATACATCTCTTGGTGAGCATACCAATAGCTAAGTATCCGTACAAGAAATTTGGGTACACCCCTCTGAGTTAATTTAAAAAATAACTTGCCATGATTAACCCTGTCAAAAGCTTTGGAGGCATCTAAAAAACATGTAAAAACAGAAGAATTTTGTTTCTTGTATTTATCAATAACCTCTTTAAGAGCATATATACACATATCTGTGCCCAGCTTTGCTTTAAAACCAAACTGATTGTCTGCAGAAGAGACAAATTTTGAGATCCTGTCCAGCAGGATTAACTCAACAATTTTAGAAGCAATACTGGCCAGTGCGATTGGGCGATAATTGTCAGAGCTGCCAATATTCCCTGCTTTGTTCTTAATGACAGGGACTAACAAAACAGTTAGCATGTGGTCAGGTAAAAACCCATGTACAAAACATGCTGTGAAGCAAATAGAGAGTAGAGGAGCTAACCTTGCACTTGCAAACTTTAAGTGCTCAGCAGTAACACCATCCAACCCTGCAGTTTTATTATTTGAAAGCCTGGAAATGGCATTAACAACTTCATGACACAAAATAGCATCTACACTGTCAACATCATTTCCACCGAATTTGTAGGAGTCACTCTGGACACAGTTAAAAACCCTATTGTAATGATTCCGCCACAAATCCAGAATATTATCTGTGCCAGAGATGCCATCAACAACACATGGCAGAGATACTTTTGCTTTCATAGCCCTAACTTCTTTCCAGAATTCGTACATATTTTTACATTGCAATTTTCTGGCCATTGAGTCAGCCTTCATAGCCTGCTCATTTTTTACAATGTAACGCAGAGCATATTTGAACTGGGCATTAGTGACCTTTTTGTTTTCAAAAACTGGCCCATTTCTTGGTCTCCCTGCCAGTATCCACTCCATGGACGCCTCACGTGCCTTGGCATGAAATTCAGCCACATGGGCATTCCATCCAGGTTTACCCTTTTTCTTAGTTTTAGGTCTATATATAGATAAACTTGCATCAATCAGTGCTTTAATGATGCCATCATACATGGAAGAAATGGCTGAAATATGCTCAGAATCCCTGCACTCACTATCTCCACACATGACTGCTTCTCTAGGCATGTATATATTGCATAATAGGTCATCTGTGTTCACACCATAGGTCATAATTTCTTCTTCTGTGAGAGAGTACCAGTCCACATGAGAAGTACTTTCATTATCATGATTTTCCGTCATGGGTAACTTTAGAACAAGTATTTCCATCCCAAAAGGTACATGATCAGATGTTGATAGCTCATAAAATATTTTCATGTCTGTCAGAGAAGTATGCGCATCTACTGTAGACACACAGTGATCCAACCAGGAGGTTGTATGCCACGCTTCACTTATATAGGTAAAACTGTCCGCAGGTAATAGGACCTTAGTTGATAGAATTAACCCATTATCATCACAAAAACATCCCAAATGATTAGCAAATATTGACTTTTCATCCGCAATATCAGAGTTCATATCACCAATAACTAACACATTGGAAGACCCTTGGCCCTGGATAAATGAGCTTATGAAGGCAAGTCTATGAAGATATTCAGTTTCATTGAGATGACACTCATATGGGGTGTAAACATTTAGCACCACACATTCCTTGTCTCCTTGTGTAATCTGTATTGCAATACACCAATCCACTTCCAGTCTGATGACATTTACACACCAGTCAAGTTTTGTATTCCATAAGATTGCTACTCCTCCTGGAATGCGCCCACGTATTATTCCATCACCAATATCCACGCTGGACTCCCCCACTCCATGAAAGTTTTCATTTAACGAATTTAATCCTTCAAGATCCTGCTTTGACAGAAAAGTCTCTTGTAGACACAGCACGTCACACTGCCCCAACAAGTGGTCTACAACTAGCCGCCGTGCTTTATCCTCTGAGCTCTGGCCCAAGCACAGACCTCGACAGTTGTATGACAGAACTTTTACACCCATGATTTATGACATCAGGCTTCAGTACTACGGGCCCCTGGAGCCCCAGTTGCCTGCGCAGCAGACGCAGCACCCTCATTCGAACCAGCAACACCAGCCCTGATGCGCGGCTCATAGTAGCGCCTTACATAAGCACCCACAGGCCATATCACTGGATTGTACATCTCAGCTACATCATTGCACTCAGCAGTCACTTTAAAGGATGAATATCTGCTATTGGCCGTAGCTATTTTTTGACACGTAACCTCCCGATCAAGCTGAATCCGAAGATAGTCAGTTAATGTCTTTACGTCTAGATCAGGAGCAAACCTAGAAGCGAAAACACTTACCATTTTCGTTGACACAGTCTTAATGTGGTGGCCATCAGCTCCAGTACCCACAATAGCCAAACTTTTACCTGACCTCGTCTTCAATCCAGGTGTGGAGGTGAAACGAGTTCTCATTTTTCCATTAGCCTGTAGCTTCCCTTTCTTGACAACAGTCGACCATTTTGGAGATCCCGACAGCTGTGTTGTTTTTGCAGCATTCGCCTGACCTTCGCCACCACTGACTACAGCATGTGACCGATTGCACAGGCCCTCTCTCCCCTCATCACGAGTAGCAGTGTCCCCAGTAGCCTCCTCCTCGGTTACCGGCATATCCATGGCCTTCGTTTCCAGGCCGTCGCTTCTGCACTGATTCACAGGTGTAGGTCCAGCCGCATCACGCTTACCATTCAGCACCGCTTCCTCGGCGCACGCCCGGCTGTCCACACAGCGGTCGGAGTAGAGCAACCTCTCCCTTCTCTGGACATCGACCATAACACCCTCCAGGCTACACACCCTCCGGTTCACGTTAGTGGTGATCAGACGAAGATCCGCACAAACTTCCCCTTGAGTTTGGAGCGCACACCGCATGGCACCAACATCCGCGTAAAGCTGTTCCATTTTCTTGAGGAGACTACACACATCCATGCTTGTGAATGTCACAGGGGGTAGATCCTCCAGATAATGTGAGACAAACCGTGGAACATCCTCCCCGCATTCATTGAGAACTTTAAGGCAACTCTTTATGTTATTGATATCCTTCTGCGCACCTTTATGTGCGATATTGCGCTGCGTTGTTTGACACAGCTCAAACAGAACTTTCTTGGAGGCCTCTATAGTTTCAGAGTCGAACGCGTTTACTGCCAGTATAACAATTTCATCCTGGCTCAGTGTTCTCAATTTCACTGCAAGGAAATTAAGTAGTTCATCCTCCACAATAATTTTACCATCCACCGTCTTATAAATGTCAGGTTTGAGCCTTGTCCGACTGAAAGTAGGAGCAAAAGCACAAGCTGCTGGTCTATCATCCGCCATGACAGTTGACCCCTGATGAGTGCCCAGGAAAACACTACAGAGTGTTTAATTGGGCGTTTTGTGTGTGTTTCTGATTGAAATGCCTTGTCATCCAATAAATAACTTTTTCTCTATGGTGAAATATCAGAGAAATTCAGAATATAATTGAAAAGTTAATTTATTTCAGTATTCAGTAAATAGCTGAGTATTTCAAGTGGTAATGTCTGGTAATGTTTAATTATGGAATGTTGCTAATGAAAACCCAAATATCAGTTTCTCATATAAATGAAAATATTTCATAAAACCAATAAAAAAGTACTTTTAAACCAGACATGTGGAAAAACATGTTCATGTACTTTCCAGTATATGCAAGTAAATAGCATAGCCCCTTGGTAAAGGCTCCTATTTTTTTCCAGTTCCTGCTGGAAGCTAACATCAGCATTCCCATAACCCTTTTTAGCATAGGGAAGCATGACGTTCTCTAAAATTTTACTGGTAGACGGCTATGCTAACTGTAGACTTGATAAAACACAGTGTATCAACACCACAGATGAAATTACTTTTTAAAAAATACAATGCAAAATAACTTTAATCTAAAACAGGGATGTCCAAAGTGAGTCCTCAACGGCTGGTATACTCCATGTTTTAGATCTTTCTCTGGTTCAACACACCTGAATCAAATGATGAGTTGCTAGGAGGCCTCTGAAGACTTTGCAATGCTGAGGAGGTAGTTGGACCATTTGAATTAGCTGTGTTGGAGCAGAAGCGAATCTAAAAAATAGAATAGAATAAAAATGGAATTCTAGAATTGAGCTGCTCTGGGTGGCTGCATATTGGAGTGGCTCTGTTGGCTACACATTAAGTTTGGTTTTTTTGTACATTGGTTCCTCTGTCTTCTTGAGGAAGATTGCATTTTTTTATCTGTATACTTTCTAGTTTTTGATGCAGTAAAGCTGGAAGGATTTTAGCTGTTAATTGTTCACTTTTTGATAACTTGTTATGATGCGTAACCGTGGCAACAACCATGGCAACAATGTGGTTTACAGGCAGGAGCAGCTGATTAACATCGCATAAGCTGAAATAATACCCCAACTAAAGCCACAAATCCTTGATGAGTTGATAAGGAGGAGACGTGGATGCAGAGCAGGACCAAAAAGGAGACAAAGAAGGAGAAAGTTCAAACCATCTCTTCCATCGATCATAATGGGCAACGTGACATCACTGGCTAACAAGATGGATGAACTCCAAGCCCTTACAAGGACTCAGCCAGAGTATCGGGAATGCAGTGTTATGTGTGTTACTGAGACGTGGCTGCAGGATCATATCCCCGACTCCAACGTCTCTCTGCCAGGCTTCCTGACTGTACGAGCAGACAGAGATCTGAAGACGAACAGGAAAAGAAAAGGAGGTGGAGTAGCAATGCTTGTCAACAACAGATGGTGTCATCCAGGACATGTTACTGTGAATGTTGTCTCTGCAGCCCAGATGTCGAACTCTTGGCAGTAAGTTTTCATCCATATTATTTACCAAGAGAGTTCACCAGTGTTATTTTGGCAGTTGTTTACATTCCACCTTCAGCTGTTGCCGACAGTGCAACATGGGATTTCATCAGTTCCATTGTTGCTAAGGTACAGACACAGCACCCGATTGCA
This sequence comes from Valencia hispanica, assembly GCA_963556495.2. Taxonomy (NCBI): domain Eukaryota; kingdom Metazoa; phylum Chordata; class Actinopteri; order Cyprinodontiformes; family Valenciidae; genus Valencia; species Valencia hispanica. The sequence goes on along the minus strand of OY747715.1, from coordinate 9,257,784 downwards.
TTTGTGGCAATATCTGGTGATTTTAATCATGCCTCGCTCTATACTACACTTCCAACAATTCAACAGTTTTTCAGCTGCTCTACAAGAGAAAACAGGACCTTGGATTTGTTTTATGCAAATGTAAAGGAGGCATACAAGTCCAAACCAAGACTTCATCTGGGACAATCAGATCACAATCTTGTTTTTCTCTGTTCAGAATATAAGCCACTAGTTCAGAGGCAACCTGTTACAAAGAAAACTGTGAGAAAATGGTCACAGGAAGCTGAAGAAGCCCTGCAGGGTTGTTTTGCGAGCACAGACTTGATGACTCTTTGCCAAGCACATGCAGAGGACATCAATGCCATGACTGAGTGTGTGTCTGACTATATAAACCTTTGTGTGGACAATATCATCCCCACCAGAATAGTGAGATCCTTTCCTAATAACAAACCCTGGATCACCAGTGACCTGAAGGAGCTGCTAAACAAGAAAAAAAGAGCCTTCAGGGAGGGAGAAAGAGAATTACTGAGGAGTAAACAGAAGCAACTTAAGGTCAAGATCAGAGACAACAAAGAGGCATACAGGAAGAAGCTGGAGAACAAACTACATGTCTGGTCAGAAATGAAAAAGATCACAGGCTTTAAGGACAGGAAGGATTGGATAGATGGAAGTCTGGACAGAGCCAATGAACTGAACACATTCCTCAACAGGTTCAGTTCCGGAACTAGCTCAGCATTCTCCTCTCCTGTTCCCAGCCAAACAGACATCCCACTCTCCTCTGATTAACAGGTTTCCTGTAGCACCTCGGATGTTTTATCCTTCACCTCAGCCATTGACTCTTCTGATTTCACAAGTTTGACTTCAACCAAGTCGGGAAATGCTTCAACCCTCTTTTCCTCCCACTCCCACTTGTCTGTTTCCATAAGTCAGGTGAAGAGGCAGCTGGAAAAACTGAACTGGAACTGCAGGTCCGGATGGTGTCAGCCCCAGAGCCCTAAAGGCCTGTGCACAGCAGCTCTCTGCGATTCTGCAGCACCTCTTCAACCTTAGCCTAACTCAGGAGAAGGTTCCAATGTTGTGGAAGACATCATGCCTTGTTCCAGTACCAAAGAAAAATCACCCATCAGTCATCAATGACTATAGACCTGCTGCCCTGACATCCCACATCATGAAGGTCCTGGAGAAACTCCTGTTGGCACCCCTGAATAACCAAACAAGAATGTATCAGGACCCGCTGCAGTTTGCTTATCACTGTGGAGTTGGAGTTGAAGATGCCATATTCCACCTGCTTTAACCAACCCACTGTCATCTGGACAAAGCAGGCAGCACTGTGAGGATCATGTTCTTTGATTTCTCCAGTGCATTTAACACAATTCAGCCTGATTTGCTTTGTCAGAAACTCCTGAAGACACAGGTGGAGCCCTCAACAATCGCCTGGATCAATGACTACCTGACAAACCACAGTTTGTGAAACTGATGAACTGTGTGTCAAACCAGGTGGTCAGCAGCACAGGAGCACCACAGGGGACCGTACTGTCACCATTCATTTTCACTCTGTACACCTCATACTTCCAGTACAAATCAGAGACCTGTCATCTACAGAAATACTCAGATGACTATGCAATTGTTTGATGTATCTGAGATGGACAAGAAGCTGAATACAGACAGCTGGTGGACCGCTTTGTGACATGGTGTGGAAACAATCGTCTTAGTTTGAATGTGAATAAAACAAAGAAGATGATTGTAGATTTCAGAAGAAATAGGGATAAGTCAAACACTGTTTCCATTATGGGAGAAGAAGTGGAGGTGGGTGACGAGTATAAATCCAGGGTTCACCTTAACAACAGACTGGACTGGAGGTGCAACAGTGAAATCGTCTACAAGAAGGGACAGAGCAGACTGTACTTCTTGAGGAAGCATAAGTCCTTCAAGGTTTGCAGCAAGATGCTACACATCTTCTAGAAGTCTGTTGTGGAGAGTGTAATCTCTTCAGCCATCATCTGTTGGGATAGCAGCATCAGAGCCAGGGATTTAAAAAGGCTCAACAACCTAAAGAAGGCTGATTCTGTTCTTGGCACTACTGTGGAACCACTGGAGATAATAACGCAAAGAAGGATTCTTCATAAAATGAAAACAATTTTGGACAACCCTGAGCATCCTCTTTATGAGACTGTCATACAACAACAGAGTGTCTTCAGTCAGAGGCTTCATCAGTTTCGCTGCAATACAGACCGCTACAGGAAATCCTTCCTGCCCACAGCCATCATTATCTCCTTAAAGAATTAATTATATGTGCTACAACAACACTTAATTTCCCTCTGGGATCAATAAAGTATTTTTGAATTGAATTGAAAACTTGCAGGACTCCAGCCCTTGAGGCCTGGAGTTGGACACCTCTGATCTGAAAGGAGGACTTTGGGCAACTGAGCAACAGCATTTCTTGTTTGTACCATAAATAATACAATATCCATTAGGAATTACCTAAAACAAGAAATTTAACAGTTGGAGCCCATGTCCTGGATATCCCTGGGTTTGAGGTGGCTTTTAAAGCTTTGATTCCAGCTGCAGTCAATGCCTTGTGAATCTCTTCATATCTGTTTAATGGGCTTTGCTCCACAATTTTCTCAAAACTCAAAACTCTCAAAAAAGAAAAAGCGAAAATCTACAGAAAATCCAAGGAAAATGCAAGAAATAAATCCATAGAAAAGGAATGAATTAGCGGTAATTAAAGTCTATTACTATAATTTCACCAAAAGCAAAGTTTCAGTAATTTGTAGCTCTGAGTGATTTAGCTGAAACAGTTGGAGGCAGTGACCGACAACAATTTGTGTCATCAGATTTGTTACTTGGCAACAACCAAAGGACACTGCTGGATCTTCCCCCTGAGCAAGTTTCCAAGAAAAAGACACAGCGGTACTCATCGGTCTTTCTTCTCTCTCTGACTTCTGCTTGTTCCTCTTTCACTGTGGACATCTTTTATGTAGCAACTAATTCCGTTTAGATTGAAAAACCCATTACCAGCCTTTACTCTTTCTCCCCTCTTTTTCTCTGTCAGTGTTCACTCTGCTCTCCTCTAAATAAACCTCATCAATCTGCAGCACCAACAAAAGCCTCCACAGTCTTCAGAGACAGTTCACCTCCTGCTCAACTGCAAAGCAGACACACTCAGCTCAGGCCTGCAGGAGAGGGCACAGAGGCTATTGGTCATAGTAAAACAGATGATAATGACTGCATTTCAGGCCCAGATCTTACAGTATAAGGCTGTAACCTGCATACTATGAAAACTGAAGATGCATTCTAGAACTTTACAATGCAGTTCTAATGTTGGAACGGTTGGAAACGGCAGGTTTTCCTTTCTACTGTCACCACATGCATGCTCAGTATGAGGGATTGCAGCAAAATCAGCAACACAGTGCAAGCAACAGCCTACTGTCTACATGTTCGTCCAGGAGGAGTGAATGCATCAAGTCAGTGACTTGTTGCAATCTGATGGGTTTCCTTAGATCAGGGGTGCCCAGTCCAGTCCCTGAATCCACACCTGAATCAAATAGCTGAACTCCTCACCAGCAGTCATTCAGCTCAGCAGAGACCTGGTAACAAGCAATTTGTTTGATTCAGGTAGGCTGGAGAGGGGATGCATCTGAAAGTTACAGGTTTGCAGTTCTCAAGAACTGGACTTGGACAGAAAAAACTTTTAACAAAATCATTTTTTTAAATAAACTTAAATGAAACTGAAATCCACCAAACTTTAATGTGAAATATGGGGTGGTATCATTATGCTGTGAATATGCTTTCCTTCAGCAAGGACAGGAAAGCTGGTCAGAGTTGATAAAATTGTGATTTCAACCTAACATTGTGGCCTGAGCTGCAAATGTTGATTTGTTTTACAGCCTTCTGAATGAAGAAAGAATGCAGAATTTTCATTTAAAAATACATTATTTTTAAAACAAGATCAAAAGGATTTATAGCTAGTTATAAAATGATATGTTTTGTTTTAAACAGGAGTAGTTTTGTGTTTGGCTTCTATTTTGGCTGTATGATTCAATGCATGACCAAAAATGTTTTTTAAAACCTTAAACTTTGCTTTCTGTTGCTGTCACACAGTGAGGACTTCTGCCCAAAAGATCAGTTTCCTGCAAAGAACAGACAGTGTTAACACCAGCGACTCTAACTTTGGTGTAAAAGCGACGAGGTTTTCTTTTTCTGTTTTTCTTCAGCCAGACAGTAATGCTGCTTGCTTGTTAGCAGCCATTGAAAAACGGCCGTGATTCTTAGCAAAATGAAACGATACAGGCACTCAGCCTTTGCCGTCACAATGTGGTGAGCAACACAATAGAATAATTAGAGCCCTGTTCCTCCAGCTGACAACACACTTGCAGGAACAAGGGAACATGCTGCGAACACAGACAGCACAACCAGGAAAACAGGAACACCCCATAAACATTGCGATAGGTCCTCCATAGCTGCACCCAGAATAACACAGTAGAGAAACATGACAGGCAATTACTTTTATAAGGTAAGACTTTCCTCAAGAGCCAACAACAAGGAAAAAGAAGTAGAGACTCTGAAGGGCTCAGAATATTTATTTGCTCTAAAACCTTATGCTGTAGGAGCTGAGATTGCAGCTTTAGTTAAAAACTGTTATGTGTTACACACAAATATTAGGAGTTTATATCTCTTTCGGCTAAACTAGACAGATTTGTTGTGTAACATCAATGACTGAAAATGAAATGTAAAAATAGATATCTCTGCCATCTTATAGTCTGTCAAAAATCGGTCTGAAAAATTTATCTTTGCTTCCCTTTGAACGATTTCCATTACCATTGTAAAGAAGCAAGGTGACTTCTGTACATTTCTCAGAGAAAGACTTTCTTCTGCATCAATCAAAAACAACTAGACCCCAATTAAAGACTTTAAGAAAAAACTACTGGAAGCTAATAGTAAATCTAATCTTTAATTACATTTGCTTTTAATCAAAGCAAAATCCACTAACCTGGTATTTAAGTAAAAAGAGACATAGACAAACAACTGCTCTACAAACTACTGGTTACGGGAAAATAAAACTGTTTAAAAATAAAACTTTTCATCAAAAGCCTCTTGGTTTAAAGTGACTGATGGCCCAATTTGAACTGAAAAAAGCCAAACAAAAACAAAACAAAAGACAATGAGAAGAAAAACAGGATTTACAGTTTCAGAACCACGTGTGATCTTTCAGTGTCCAACACCACAACTGCCACAAGAACTTAGTCACTGTTTCAAGAAGAGGAAAAAATCTGAAATCTCCTAAAGTGAAGAACATAACACCTGTAATTTCCATTTCTAAGACAAATATTTGGAAAGTTTTAAGTTTACAAATACGTCTGCTGATTAAAGAGATGCTCACAATATTCAAGGCAAGTCTGAAGTCTTTAAGGGGCAAGTCCAAGTCAAGTCTCAAGTCTTTAAGGGGCAAGACGAAGGCAAGTCTCAAGTCTTCAAGGGGGAAGTCTAAGTCAAGTCTCAGGTCTTTAAGGGGCAAGTCCAAGTTAAGTATCAAGTCTTTGAGGGGCAAATTCAAGTTTTCTCTAGTCCCTAATGACTGAAACAATCATTTTCTCATCAAATCCCCAACATCTAGGTCACCTCTAACCCTACATTGTTATAGGTTAGAAATCCAAACCCATACTGTTTGTCCTTAGGTCCTAATTCAAAAATATGATTATCATTCAATCTTCAAATATTTATCAACAGCTATCTTTGAGGCATTTAAAACTTAGAATAATTTGGCATCCAGAAATCAGCTAAATGCTGATTGATCATTTTTTTTAATTGATCAAATGTATCCATCCATCCATTCTTTTCTGCTTATCTGAGATTGGGGCACAGGTCCAGGAGGGAACCCCAGACATCCCTCTCCCCAGCTCATTCTGGGTTATTCCAAGGCATTGCCAGGCCATACAGGATACATAGTCTCTCCAGTGCATTCTGGTCTCCTCTATCTCCTCCTGGGACATGCTGGAAAACCTCCAAAGGGAGGTGCCAAGGGAGTATCCTAATCAGAATAATATTTTTCCTATTAGAAATATAAACATACATCCATGCAGTTAAAAAAAGACAGAGATTAAAAATATGTTAATTCTGAATTTTTGACTGAATCAAACTAAGTGGAGTTTTTGTTCTTGTAAAGAGTTCACACCTATTTATACCTATCTTCATAATTTACACTCCATTATACATTGCACTAAATATGGTTTGAGGGATTTTCTTATTCCATTCCTAAAAATTTTCTAAATCCACATTTAAAACATTATTCTCAATTCTGAATAGAAAAGATGTGGAAATTTAGGGTTTATATTGAAACATAATAAACAACTTAAAGATGGGTGGTTTCTCTGCAGAGGCAATGATTGACACTAACTTTCTGCTTATGTTTATGAAAATCGAAAAAAAAATCTGTTTTATTGCTGAAAGGAAAATGGAAAACAAAATGAGAAAATACCAGTTTGTGTCATTATATTGCAGTGATTTTATTAGTATTTGACATATTATTTGCCTTACTGCTGGGACACATAAGAATTTATTAATGCGGGAATCATTTATTTTTATTATGGAGTCGGTACGAATGATCCTAATGGAAGCGACAGTGCCCACTCATAGAGCCGTAATATTTGAAAATGGATTCAGCAATGCTCATTGTCATTCTCCTCATGCAGCAGGAAAAGTGAGATAAAGAGAGAAATGGAGAAGCAGGGAGCATAAACAAAGACTGAGTGAAAAGGCAAATTGGAGGATGAACAGTTTAGCAAATGAGCAGACAATGAGATGTTCAGCCATCTCCTGCATCGCAGTTATCCGGTTGCCTTTTGGAAACCATTCAAAACAAGAAAAAAAAACACGTCATTGTGATGACAGTCTTAAGCTTTGAAGTAGAAAAGAATATTCAGTATACACAAACAAATGCAATTAAATAGAATTAATGCCAATAATAGCACATTTACCTTGAATGATTTTGAGGTAAAAGAATATTAATAGGAGAAAACTGAATTCAACAGTTAAACTTTGTTGCATCTCATCTTTTTTTGCAGCAGCAGCAGCAGCATAGGCTCATTGAGGCATCAACATAGCTAATTACAGAAAACACTCTATCAGTTTTCACACAACAGTTTTGCAACAAAGCACCTCGTCATTTAACTTTTTTCAGAGTCCAGCATTACTCCAGACATGTTGGTAGCCACGTTATTTGGTTTTCCTACCTGGAGAATAGCTTAAACACTTCTGGCTCTACAGTAACATGCTTCATCAACGTACAATCATCAGTGGAATAGGATTATTATTTTTCAACACGAGTCCGAAATGAGACAGAAATATTAAGATGTATGTATGAAGATTAAAGTTACAAAGAGATTGGGCTGAATGTGGTCTAAACTTAGATGGAAATATTTTGATTACAGTCAGGGCTAAACATGGCCTTGGTGTTAAAGCCCCATCTGAAAGCAGACACTGAAAGTATCTTTCAGTTTCTATGCTGCTCCTATCTGGAACAAACTTCCAGATTACTGCAAAGCTGCTGAAACAATGAGTTCCTTTAAATCAAAGCTAAAAACTAATCTGTTTAGAGATACCTAAGAAGTTTGTAATGTCTTCATTGTTATGTTTTTCTGTTTTAATCACTGTTTTTTCCCCCAAATCATGTAAAGGACCTTAAATTGCTTTGTTGCTGAAAGTGTGTGTCACAAATAAATTTGGCTTGCCTTGGCTTGTTGCTATGGGTAAACATGCAGCCACTAGAAGAGAAATACAGTTGTGGCCAACAGTTTTGAGAATGACACAAATATTAGTTTTCACAAAGTTCGCTGCAAAACTAATTTTAGATCTTTGTTTCAGTTGTTTCTGTGATGTACTGAAATATAATTACAAGCACTTTATGCGTTTCAAAGGCTTTTATTGACAATTACATGACATTTATGCAAAGAGTCAGTATTTGCAGTGCTGGCCCTTCTTTTTCAGGACCTCTGCAATTCGACTGGGCATGCTCTCAATCAACTTCGGGGCCAAATCCTGACTGATAGCAACCCATTCTTTCATAATCACTTCTTGGAGTTTGTCAGAATTAGTGGGTTTTTGTTTGTCCACCCGCCTCTTGAGGACTGACCACAAGTTCTCAATGGGCTTAAGATCTGGGGAGTTTCCCAGGCCATGGACCCAAAATTTCAACGTTTTGGTCCCCGAGCCACTTAGTTATCACTTTTGCCTTATGGCACGGTGCTCCATCGTGCTGGAAAAGGCATTGTTCTTCACCAAACTGTTGTTGGATTGTTGGAAGAAGTTGCTGTTGGAGGGTGTTTTGGTACCATTCTTTATTCATGGCTGTGTTTTTGGGCAAAATTGTAAGTGAGCCCACTCCCTTGGATGAGAAGCAACCCCACACATGAATGGTCTCAGGATGCTTTACTGTTGGCATGACACAGGACTGATGGTAGCGCTCACCTTTTCTTCTCCGGACAAGCCTTTTTACAGATGCCCCAAACAATCGGAAAAAGGGTTAATCGGAGAATATGACTTTGCCCCAGTCCTCAGAAGTCCATTCACCATACTTTCTGCAGAAGATCAATCTGTCCCTGATGTTTTTTTTGGAGAGAAGTGGCTTCTTTGCTGCCCTTCTTGACACCAGGCCATCTTCCAAAAGTTTTTGCCTCACTGGGCGTGCAGATGCGTTCACACCTGCCTTCTGCCATTCCTGAGCAAGCTCTGCACTGGTGGCACTCCGATCCCGCAGCTGAATCCTCTTTAGGAGACAATCCTGTCGCTTGCTGGACTTTCTTGGACGCCCTGAAGCCTTCTTAACAAGAATTGAACCTCTTTCCTTGAAGTTCTTGATAATCCTATAAATTGTTGATTTCGGTGCAATTTTGGTAGCCACAATATCCTTGCCTGTAAAGCCATTTTTATGCAACGCAATGATGGCTGCATGCGTTTCTTTGCAGGTCACCATGGTTAACAATGGAAGAACAATGATTTCAAGCATCACCCTCCTTTTAACATGTCAAGACTGCCATTCTAACCGAAAGAAGGACTTTGCAATTATAAAGACTTAAGCAGCAACTTTTCCAATTTCCAATATTTATGTTATTCTCTAAACTTTTAGCCACCACTGTATGTCAAAATGGTTGAGAGAAAAACTTAAATATATAGCATAACAGTCCTACAGATGTTGATGCTATAACTCATATGAGTATTAAACTGCTACTTTTCTCACTTCCTGTTGCATTTAGCTATGCTGCTGGCTAACATTAGCTTGTACATAAACAAGAACAAACAGTTGTGTTGTTTTAACAGGGAGTGTCAACCATTACAAGGAGAAGCTAATAACAAAAGATGAATGTTTTTCTGCTTCTGCTAGAGCTCATATTGACTGTTGAATTGCTCAGGCTGTTTCTTGTCTGTTGCCCAGTTGGCAAAACTCATTTATCTCTCATTTGCATTTTTAGACTTAAATAAGTTTTCCTTTTAAAATTTTGAATTATAAGATATATTTTTTCAATTTATCCAATATATTTGTACCTTACTTGATTTGGAAAACCAGAACAACTACTACATATTTCTTGATTTTGAAAAATTATGTAAATATCTTCAAGAAATAGCAATTTAAAACTTGTTGCAAGTAATTGTAAAAAAAAGTCTAGTTTTCAAAATTAAAAAAAAATATGTTTAAGAAAGAGGAAATGTTAGAAAAACAGTTAGCTGTACTCTGTATTACATGGCACCAAAAGATCTTTGACAGACTGAGCCAGTTTAATCCTGGGTATTAATCTACACTTTCTGGGCACACCAGCATGTAGACAGCCCTCAAAGTCACATCTTTCTACGCTAAGGCTCTGTGGGTGGATGGCCGGTCATTATGTTACCTCAGCTGGTTGAGCATCTTCTGAGGTTAAAATGTTGACTGCCCTGGGTGACTTCAATCTGTCACACCACTGCTTGAAAGCAGTAAGCCTCATCTCTACCTAATCTAATCTTCTGTATAATCTACTACCTTCCCAGCAGCACCATCTGCACCCATCACTCAAGCTGTTTTGGTGCAATATTATTGAAAAAAAAGTCCAGAGGAGGTTATAGAAAATGGATAGCGTGAGGTGGAGCAGTACAATCAAATTTAAGTGGCGTAAAACCTGACAAGGCCTGTTTCATTTAATCCTCAGTCCCACTGGAAATGGATAAACAGACAAACTGTGTCTGTATCTAAGATTTAAAGATTTAAGCATCATAGACATTGAAAACGTAATTCTGATCCTCAATTTAAACATTTAAAAGAACAATGTCTTTAAAATGAGCTCTGAAAATCAGTGAACATGATGTTGATTTCTGTAATACTTTAGTTGTATGAGTCATTCTTGCAGATATTTGTGAAACAAGCAAATATGACATGCATCTAAAAAAGATGACAGTAAAATTGAAACACTGTGTCCTGAACTCTTCTAATTAAAGAAAGTAAAGTGAATAAACTAAAATATGAGTAATTTGATTTAATTTATCATCAAGACAACAACCAATTTTAATAAAATGTTTAGATGGCAGGAAATTATCATACTTTCCATCCATCCATCAAGTTTTTTTTTTCATGAGTTTGTGGAATTAAATTTAAAAAAATGCCTTTCGAGAGCCATTTACAGAAACAAAAGACAAAAGATTAATTAGATATTTCTAAAGAGACATGGAAATGGGATGTGGGTTAAATTGTTTTCATGCACCGGGTCAGGGTTATGGAGGACTACGGGGGTCATTGGAAAAGCAATACAGCATTTTGACGATGAGTGCTTACTTGTGAATTAAAAATATAGATTTCTAAATATAATTTCAAATTCAACAATTAATCCATACAAAAAAAGACAAATTTGAAAATAATTTTGTAATTACACATTTTAAATTGAAATACTAAAGAGGAATAGCTAATTGTATTTATTATTTGATTATTGAATACTGTGATATGAATGTTTTTTTTCAAATCCTATTTCAAAATGGAGAAATAAATAACACAATTAATAAATGAGATTGTAAATATCTTTCCTTTTCATACATTAAAAAAAGTTATTCCCTTTTCTACATTCGTTTTCTCTTTCTGGCTCCCATTTTCAAATCCTTTTTGCAATTGCATTTCCTAAATGATTTACACTCTCCTTTTAGCATTTGAGTGACCCTTCTAGTCCCTGATCACACTGAAAACCAAGTTCAACCAATCACAGCTGCTCCTCGAGCGTAACCAGCTCTCTCATTGGTTAGACACGAGCTGTGCAGCTTGGCAAGGTCCACCTAAATGTGGCTGTCTAACCAATGAGAGAGCTGCTTACATTCGAGGAGCAGCTGTGATTGGTTGAACTTGGTTTTCAGTGTGCTCAGGGACCAGGAGGGTCACTCAAATGCTAAAAGGAGAGGGGAAACCATTTAGGAAATGCAATTGCAAAAAAGGATTTGAAAATGGAAGCCGGAAAGAGAAAACAAATGTAGAAAAGGGAATAACTTTTTTAAATGTATGAAAAGAAAATATATTTACAAGCTCATTTATTCATTGTGTTATTTAATTCTCCATTTTGAAATAGGATTTGAAATTTTTTTTCAAATCACAGTATTTAATAATCAAATAATAAATACAATTTGCAATTCCTCTTTAGTATTTCAATTTAAAATGTGTAATTACAAAATTCTTTTCAAATTTGTATTTTTTTGGTATGGATTAATTGTTGAATTTGAAATTATATTTAGCAATCTATATTTTTAATTCACAATTAAGCACTCATCGTCAAAGTGCTGTATTGCTTTTCCAGTGACCCCCGTAGTCCTCCATACAGGGTTTATCGTTATGCAAAGTAAAAATGAAAACCGTGACGGTTCCTACCCACTCATTCAGCTGTCTGCTTGCTCGACATGGCAAGATACATGTTCATCTTTGAAGAGCAGAGAAGGTTATCAAGCTCGGGGTGAATAATATCACCTATGGCGCTGCAGCTTTATGGTGAGGCTCAAGGTGAGGGAAATTGAAATTTTTTGCTGCATTGTGGTGGTTTATACACTAACACAGGTCAACTGGAGGGGACTGGATAATGATAAATGTTTGTTATGAATACAGCGATGGAAAGGACAGAGGGTGAAAAAAACAAGAGATTAAAACTTTACTTTTATTACTTTGCAATAACCAATCCAATTTGCCAGACACCAATCTCGAAGATATCCAACAAATACAATCCCGAATAGAAAGCCTTTTAGTCGCTTATTTGTGGAAGCTTTCTCATAACCAAAAAAGCTGAACAGAGAGGGACAGTTCACAGCTAATGTAACCTGAGTGAAGACAAGTCTGTTTTTTAAAGGCAGAAATAGCTCAAAAAGAAACATGACACAACATTGCAAGGGCAGTTACAGCTCCCTGAGGGTGATATGGACAGGAAATAAACAGCATTGAGTTGTATTTGTCAGAAAACTGAAGGTCAGTTTCGTTTTTCTACCGCTTCTATAAGTCAGTCACATAATCCAAGTTTTTGTTTTATGTGGATTGTCACTCAGAAGGGAATGTGAAGTCAGTAGCTTAAAAGGTTTACACCATAACAGCAGTGACAGCAAGACATCTACACTTGTATTCTCAGCCACACCCCCAGGTTGTGTCACCCCTGGTAAAGATGTCTGAAAGGCCTTTAAATACAAATAAAGGCTTTTTAATAAAAGATGAATATATTTCATTGTAGCAACATATTTTTACTATAAAAGTTTTTGAAAAATCAAAACTATCATTCCAATAAAATAAGTGCTCACATTTAACGTTCTCACTGGACGCTATTCGTTTCTAATATTGCTGCTCTCATTTACATGTATTTTCTTTTTCTGATGTGAAAAAAAGAGGATAAAAGAATTGGGCCTGAAAAATGGAAACTGCCACTTTTAAAGCACTACAAGTATAATACTCTGCTTTATTAAAATGTATAATCTGACAAAATGTCTGCTCCAAGAAAACAAAGACAATTAATGCTCTGTTATTCCAGGTGAACATGCATGTGTATAAAATATTTACATGTAAGTGTGAGTGCTTGAATTCATGGGGTGTGCATGTAGTGATAAACATGAAAAAACAACAAGACATTAAATAGGCCCTAATTAGCTGCTAATACCATGTTGTCAGCTTGGGTTTGTTTCAACATGGCTGCCAACAAGATGACAATATGCGCTGTGCCCATTAGTGTCTCAACACATGACTCAGATGACAATGTATGGGGGAAAGAGGGGTAGATTTCAGTCATTCTTGAAGACTAGTTCTGGTTCACAAGAGAGGGAATGGTAATGTGTGCAAATGTTATACCAGGCTATACAAAGGAGGGCAAGGCCCTGTCTGAACTAATAGAAGTCAATGTTATGACCCTCAGGGTTTTAGTTTTCATTTTCAGTGTAATCTTGTTTTTTTGTGTTCGGATTTAAGCCATGTTGGTTTATAGTCTTTGTATTACATTTAGTTGACTCTTTTGTTTTCTGTTTAGTTTCTCCCTTCCCTGTGCATTAATTTAGCTTAATTTTTCACCCAAACTCCTTATTACAACTTGCTCCCTGCTTTCTTCCTCTGCTGCAGCCTGTTAAAAATTCCACAACCTGCTCTTTCTGCAGCAACCATTACCTAAACTTAAATAGGCATACTTTATAGTTAAGAGTGCATCTTTTTAGATCAACCTGTCAGATCCTGCCATTGTTCATGTTTAGTTTTTTTCTTTTTTTGCCTGTCAAGTTCCAAATTCAGGGCAAGTTTACATGTTTGTCTCTGACAAAATTTATATTGATCTTGTCTACCTCCTGCTATTGTTTGGGTCTTTTATCAAAACCATTTATGCCACTCAACGGAAGAGCCATAAAAATGTGTTTATCTACTTGAATGTGGTTTACACTGCCCACAACTGGCAATGTCCAATATTATTGGCCTACCGGCTGATATTGGCATTAAAATGTAATGATGAAAATTTTTGGTATCGGTTTTTACTTTTTCAATTAAAGCTTTCATGCTTTACTTTCATACCATGCACATTTTATGGATCCCATTCAGCATTCAGCTACTTTTCTTCAACCTAAAATGTTAAAATATTACAGATCTGAGATATAGTTCTTGAGATATTTTCGTTTGTTTGGAAAAACTCCAAATATATCCTGTGTCTGCATTTTGCCAAGCTAACCCGAAACGTTTAGGTAGATGTCTATCTGCGGTATCGATTTATATCAGTATTGTAAATTAAGATTTGGCAGAACAGATGATATCTGCTATTGTTAGACATCCATACCCACAACTAATATAGATCTTACTGACCAACATTAGAAAGCTCAGGGAGTAGAAAGAGAGATGTAAAAATTCACCATATAGGTGGTTTGAAGACTCCGTTTATGAATAATACCACTTTGTGACTTCTTTGTAACACTTGGAAGTATTAATTGGTGTAATGGTGATGGCATAGCCTCTATTACAAGTGTAGACCATGGGTAACTGCTAGGAAGGGGCTCATTACAAGTCTGTCTGCCTGTTGATCACTCTCTGCTGTAGTGGTGGAAGGTGCAGCAGTTCTGTATGGCAGGAATTACCATTCATCCTTGCAAATCTTGATCTTCCAGTACTATCTTTAAAAACAACAACAACAAAAACACCATTAACCAGGTGTGTCTTATGGTTATCAATTTGTCCTGAAATCAATGTGGCACTCTCACCAACTGTTTTGGTGCAGCCATGTGAAGTTCAAATAAACACCAATGAAGTTTAAATTAAATTAAAAAGGAAAAACAATTTGGACATAAGAACTATTATCTTCAAACCCTTACCTTACGTGAGATCAACAGAAGAAGACATGTTTGGAAACTACATTAGAATTTTATTATGATTAAATAATAGTTTGCATCAAAATGGCTAGAAGTAAAGGAAAAGTGACCAAGGTTCGTTGTATTAGCCAAAAACTATATTAGGTTAACTTTTATGATATTTTTCATTAAAGTTTGAGTGTGCTTTGAAAGACTGATGCTGAAAGATGAACAGCACCTGTCACAATCATAGGCTGACCTTTGGATGAATTTACAACTTTCAGTTCTTCTATTCATGAGGACCAAATAAATGTACAGTAGAACAATAGAACCAAAAGTGCTTTGTAATAATCCTGGCAGATGAAGAAAAAAAGGGGCTCTCAAATGTATGAATTAGAACAAGTAATTGAGGCAGAAGTAAATATTGAGGACGATCTAGTTGACAGGTTAATTATATTTTCTGCATTCTTTTTCCTGAACCTGTATAACCTGTCACTGGTGATTGAGTCACTGCTTTGTCTAAACCCCGAATGCACACATTGTTTGAATAATACACTCTGAAAAAAGGAAAAGAAAAAAATCACCCACACAACCTCATTAAGTCATTAAATTTCAGAAATAACATCATCTTATCTGGCTTACAGAGAACTTAGTGGTAATATTGGAGCAATATCATAAAACAAATAAAGGTTTAATCCAAACGATAATTTGAGGATTTTTTTTACACATTTTCATTTGCCTTGGAATCTTGTTCTGTCGAAACCTGACTGGCTTATTGTCAGAGTGGTGATCTGACAGCTACTCCAGCATAACTACTGATGTATGACACTAATGAGGAGCAGTGGACAGTCTGGCTCATCCGACCTTCTGTGTTTGTCATTGACCAGATGCTTCAAGGGACGTCTGAAAACTCTAAACTTTAATGAGCACTAATGCTGGCCCCTTCTCTGAAGGGGAGCTGAGAACAAAACATACCAGAGTCCAATCAGAGATATGAGAGAGCAGAAATAGGTTCTGCTTGCACCTCACATTACACACAGAAAGGAAAAAAATAATTAACTGTTATTTAGGTGTTTTAATTAGTGATTTGTTGTTTTGTCATCTAATTAAAGTGCTTTGGCTACATATGATTGTTGCCTCATAATTGTGAGAACTGATTATTAGCATCATGCTTTTTAAAGCTCTCCATGAATGGACCTGTTTTTTTTTTTTTTGGCGTCCTTCAGATCTTATTGTACAGAAATTATTGTACAGAAATTTCACGATTGCAGATTAACATACAACCAAAGTCAATGTATAAATGATCAACAACACAGGTCAGAGATAAGGTCCAAAACAGTTGAATTATTGTCATGATATTTGGGAGTATTATTTTAAGATTCCTTGTTCTCAACTTTTAAGGCAATCTTTAGGTATGGTTCTCTATAGTATATCTTGTCATGTTTGAATGAAGCTTTCTGACCCACATGCAGAACACCACTAGGGTGATCAGTTGTAAAACATATAAACATTATTGAACACAATGATAAGATGATGATGAAGATCATGTGAACCAGGAACACTGCACAGAAAAATGGAGACGTAAAGAACTGCAGGAGAAGTCCAGAGGTGAGACAGAGTCTGACTGTTTGAATGTACTCAGGTGTAACTTACTTGATGGATGATGGTTTGAACACCATGGGGAGAGAGCTGGGAGTCTAGGATGTTTGAGGGAGCTTCCTGCTTAGTTCCAGGAGACACAGAGGTGGTGGAATCCAGGAGCAAGGACTCAGCACAGAGGTGGGGGCAGGCAGAGCATGGAGATGGGCCATGGATCACAGAAGTGTACACACCGTCAATGGTTGATTACAAGGCACAGAACATGGCAACAACATTTGTTTTGGCAAATATGCAACATCACTGCAACCTCTCCATGTGAGCGGTTCTTAGCAAGGACCAGCACTTGCCCACCCAAGGAGCTGGTGCTAGGCTAAGCAACCAAGAAATGGGTGCTTTGGTGGTGGAAAACTAAAGAACCAACGCCAAGTCAGGCGCTGACACTTAATTAGCACTGGAACCAGCTTTTTGGAAAAAAGGCCCACAAAGACCTGTATGTCTTAGGTAGCTGAATGTAAATGGATTTGTGCTTAAACTACTTAATACTTGGGAGACAAGCATTTGGTAATGCAAATTAGTTGGCTTCAACACCAAATTCTGTGTATATTTCATCAACTGTACCCACTCACTAGGGATCACAAGGATGTGATTGTCTTATTTTGGTGACTTTGTCAACCTGGCACAACAAAAGCTGCTATTTTCTTCTTTTTGAAGATTTTCATTTCAGAAACAACACGAAAGGATGCAAACTGCATTGGGTTCCTGGTTGGCTTTTATTCTTCTTGTCTTCCAATTAGACAGTGACCAAGTGCATTATTGCCCCCAGGAGGCTGTCGTGAAACTGCATATCTCTGAGGGTGAGTCTTTGGTATAACTGACCTAAAAATAGTTTGAGGACTGGTACGTTCCTGTGTAAATATCCTAATAACTCATGTTAAAAATGTCATTATTTTTGCCTCACTCATACAAAGTTGTAAACACAAACAACTGTTCAATACTAACCCAGGTCTCCTTGAAACACTGATAAACATGTGTATATGACATCAAAAAGAAAATTTATAATATGCCACTTTATATATCACCTCGAACTGAGTTTTTTCAGCTCAGCCAAAACAACCGCAGTTATGATTTCCTTATGTCTTTTAAATCAGGAACTTGAAAATTTGTTAGAAACACTCCACTCTAGTCAATAGTCAATAGTTTTGCACAGGAAAGAGACTTGTCTTTGAAAATTTCAATTACTTTTTGTGTCAAGTATCCCACTCTGCAAATCACTACAATATGTCTGCTAGTGAGAAATTATATTTTGATGCAAAAAAAATCATTTCAGTGGAACAGGTTTATCATTTCAGATGGAGAACAACTCACTGTTAAATGAAGCTTCCTCTGTTTGATGTGATTACACTTTAATGTCAACCACTCGCCCTATATTGCGTTCAGAATACTAACTGACAAAAAAAACATCAGAAATATTATATTTACGTCCTCATCCTAAGCTTTTCAAATGATATCAAGTCTGTTTACATCAAATGGAGAGATGATAGCTGAAACACATAGCAATAAGCGAAATTACTAATGCAGCTGAATGTTTTATGAAGCTGCATTTTAAACTTTTTGAAACAAGATGTTAGGGTGCTAGTGCCTGAGGTTGTTGATTCAACTAAAAAAGCAAAGAGAATATGAATCCTCCTGCTGAGATCTAATTCAGAAGAACAAGGCAGCTTTTTACGTGTACGTGATGCAGTTTCCTCATAAGGGAAATGTATATTTTTTAAATACCAGATATTTAATGTTTCATTTGAAACACAAATTTGCTTTTAAGGTTGAGATGTGATACACCAGAGGAAAGCAAACTGATTAATTAACAATAAAGTCAGTTAGAATCTACCATACATTTTGGGCTTACTTTATTTTTTTAACAGTTTGAGCTCCTGCTCCCTAAGACTTTGAACTCAATCAGCCACTCCCCCACTTTGAAAAGTAAGACAATAAGTCAAGAGGATGGTGTATACATGAATCTCAATAGTAAGAATATCATCAAAAGTTACTTATTTTAGTAATTCCGTTTCAACAGTTACAGTGATGTATTAATACATTCATTAGAGAAAGAGAGATACATTCCAAGAGTTTATTTCTCTATTTTTAAATTTAAATTTGAGGAATATTGTCTACATTGCTAATGAAAACACAAATTCTGAACATTCACATGCATGGTAAATGGCACACATTTGTATAGCTCTTTTTCAGTCACAGGGGCACAAAGTGCTTTACAATACATTTAACCTCATTCAGCCACACATTTATACGCTGATGGTGGTAAGCTACATTGTAGCCACAGCTGCCCTGGGGCACACGGACAGAAGCAAGACTGCTGTCCACAGGAGCCACTCCTCCCTTTGTACACCACCTGCAGGCAAGGCGAGTGAAGTGCCTTGCCCAAGGACACAATGACTGAGACGAGACCGAGCGGGATTCGAAACGGCAACCCACCCTGATATTATGTCCATATACTATTTACACTCAACTGAAAAATGAAGGTTATATTTCCTGACTTTGGACTTTCTAAAACCCACTTAACCCACACCAGCAGATGACATGACTCAAACAATCAGTGGCTTCTTGGGAACATCGCACAAGACCTCAAGCAACTTAAATTCTGCACCACTCCTCATCCAGATTCTGGGACCTTGATTTCCAGACGAAAAGCAAAATTTACTTTCATCTGACAAGAGGACTTTAAACCTCTGAGTAACAGTTCTCCCTGTCCTTAACCCAGGTAAAATGCTTCTGGATAAACACAAGGAATGTGATTGAAATTATTCGTGGAAAATTCACCAGTTTCTAAAATATTCTAAAGAAAATGCAGCTTGAGAAGCTGAAATACGTAGGTTTTACTTGACATGCTATTTGCGGTTCTTAACCAGGCAACCAAGGAGGGGCAATAATTTCCCTTGGCACTAAATGACTGTATCCCCAAGAGTCGAGATAATGAAGACTGAAGATGTTGGCTTCTGCGGTAGTACTAAGACAATGTCCACTGTGTGTATTAATGGATATTAAGGCATATCTGTTTGAACTCATAAAAAAGGCAGCTATAGGAGTTTTTAGAAGGGTCTGGAGTATTCAAGCATTTAAGCTATTTCGCAGGATGTTTTGGTCCCTGGACCACTTTATAGAACTTTGATGTATCTCTGACCAGGATATGTCAATTAAGCTCATTAGACAGGTGTCTTGGGTAACCTTCTTTCACCACTGCAATATTGCTAAAATCAGAAGTATCCTGTTACAGTTTGATGCAGAAAAACCAGTCAATACATTTGTTAATTCAAGACTGCAATATTGTAATTCTTTGGGAAGAAAAGGAACTTTAGAGTTCCAAAAACTCCAAAATATTAAGTTAAAAAAATGTATCTCCCTGTTTAATCCAGAGTGAATTCTCCTTTTTAAATATATAACCTTTAATAATCAAGTCAACAGTTTTCAGAGCCAACAACTTAGCTATCAGACTGCAAGTTAAGGGTGGTTCCCAAAAGTAGAATGGGAGGCAGATCTTTTTTTTCCAAAGTGCCTTATGTGGACTTCTGCAGTGAATCAGCGATGTTTAAATAAACTTGTCACGCTGCCCTATTCCTGCCTTATTGTCTCCACCTGTCTGTCTCATCATCCACACCTGATCCTACTCACTTCCTGCCTTTAAGACCCCTCACTTCCTTTCACTCCCGGCCGGATCATTAGTTCATTAGTTGGTAATCGTCTACCTCCATGGTGTGTTCTTCCTGCTCTCTTCCTTCCCTGCCCGATGTCCAGTGTCTCCATTCACCACCATCATCACGACCTCCTCACTATTAATAAACATCCTGCACCTTCCTTCAGCGAGTGCGTTTGGGTCCATTTTCCACACACCTCGTGACAAAACTAAACTGAACTAAGCTGAATATATCTATATTTATATCTATATTTCTATGTTAGGTTAAAAAGACAGAGGTAGAACACAGAGGATTCCAATATGTTCTTTGTCCAGATCCATATCTTCCTCAGATTCCCAGTTATCTCTGTTTGAAAGCCCTAACTGTCCCCCTTTTCCATCTTCTGCACCTTTCCCCCTACTTCTGTGTGTCTCTGTACCAGGTATAATTAATCGCCCACAGACTGCTGTTTACCCAGTCGGATGGTCTGAACAGATATAAGCATCTCTGAGGCAAAATTCAGAGTCCCTGCCTCAGCAAAATAAAAAAAGGAAGAAAAAAAAGCAGTTTAGAGAAAAGTATTTAACTCCTAGTGTGTCCTGGAGGAGGAGGGGTGGGGGGGGGGGGCATTCATGCTCTGATGTTGGAATTAACATACTTAAAGCAGGAATCCTACATAGTCGTGAAAAGTATGGAATTTTTTTGAATGGTCTAGAATAGTATTGAAAAAAGGGAAATTAAATATCCAAAAAACATTGATTATCAGGATTTTTTTGTTATATTATGAAGGACAAGAATCTGTTTTATATCAGGTTGAACTTGATCTGTGGTCCTTTGGGCTGGTTAAAATGCCAAACAATGCACTCATTATGTTTTTTTTATTATTTTTACAAATACAATATAGGAACAGAAATCATATGTGCTTATATTATATGATTTTTCAGTGTACCTTTGGAAACAAGAGCCTCCGATTTCAAAATACAACTGATCTGTGTTAGTTTAAGTGCTAGAATTGTGAAATGGCCCTATACCACACTGAATATCAGAAGCCAGTTTGAGCATTGTTTTGTTTCATGACTTGTGGAACCTACCTACACATCATTATACTATTTAAGCAGTTCTAGGGGAATATTTTGTTCACAAATGTCCAGAATCTGACTGAAAAACTACACAAAGATATTTATTGCATAGAGTATAGTATAGAATTCATAAGTATCAGTGGCATCTCTGGCATGATAAGTTAGGTAGAGAACAGCAACTCAACACCTAATAGCACCAACTAATTCTTCTGTGATGCATACAATCTGACATTGATCAATAATATTGATTGCTATTTTATGTGATTAATTTAATATTGATTCAATATTAAATGAACCACATAAAATAGCACACATCTACTCACTACAAACACCATTTTATGTAAATGTAATAGAAGAATGAAACCTTTTTTATAGCCTACATAAAATTACAAATTAAGGATCCCTCACCAGCATTGTTCTTCTTGAAAAAAATGCAGATCTTTCATCTGGGCAAACTTTTCAATAACTTTATAATCTTTCAGATAATCCCTTTTAAATCAATAATAATCTCTTAAAGTCGTTGAACAATGGCTGGTGACGTCCCAAATGTTTCATCTTGTTTTAATTTAGACTTAATCAAAAAATCTATGTCTTGGTAGCTAGCAAGGATATTAGATTTCAATTAGTTATGCTCCACAACAATCTTCTTCTTCTTCTTCTTCTTCTTCTTCTTCTTCTTCTTCTTCTTCTTCTTCTTCTTCTTCTTCTTCTTCTTCTTCTTCTTCTTCTTCTTCTTCTTCTTCTTCTTCTTCTTCTTCTTCTTCTTCTTCTTCTTCTTCTTCTTCTTCTTCGAGTTTAGATTTTCATCATTTAAGCAAACAATAAGGGTCCGGCCCTAAATTGCTGCTTCAAGAGGATTTAGCATACTGAGCTTGTAAGTATTCTGGCAAAGACTGAGATAGTTATACACAGATGTTTATAACAGAATCTTTTTGGTAACAGAATCAGTCTTTATATAATATTACTCTGTAAAGAAACCTGTTCTATTGATTCATTTAAGCATGCCGTGCATAGGGCTCCACAGCGACATCTGGGCCTCACCAGCCCCTGATGCGGAGACGCCACAGGTAAGTATAGAATTTGGAAATTAAAAATGTGTAGTGACCTGTTTAAATGTGTTGGGATTCATTTTCTACAAATCAAATGAACAGACTGCATTTCCCAGCATACTTAGCTGTGCCCCCAACGCATTCCCATTGGTCCATGGGCAATGATGACATCACAAAGTTTATAAAAGCCAGCAATGACTGGTAAAAATGTGTCTATAAGCTTGACTCTGCTGGCAGAAAGGAGACGCTCCACCGGTAAATTCCTTTTATTTCTGACCTGCTGGGTGGGAAAGAAATCGATATATATCTTCAAAGGACCCGCTGAATGGCTACATAGCTCATGTAAGTGCATCCAGGAAGCTTGACTGCAGAATAACTGTTCCAAGACAGTTATTTAAGAGAGAAATGTCTTCAACGTCGATTCGCAGCCTTGCAGCCAGCAAAGGAATCGCGTTTCCAAAAGACCTCGCTGTGCTTTTGACACAGTTTTCTCCCTTTTCCTTCCTTTTTTTGGCGTGGACTGGATGTTTATAACTCCTGGACTGTCAAGAATTCTTAAGTAGGAGTAAACCTGTTCATTTTTATTTCTTCTCTTATGTGTCTGGGCAGAGATATAGATCAGACTGATTTAGACATCGTTCATTATTGGTTTGATGTGCTTTTAAGCGCTGAAACCGTGTGCTCACTAGCGTCACCATACACTTGTGTTTTTGTTAGCTGTTTAATTTGCTGTGGATTTTTAAACTGGTTTTTATCCTGAGCGGATCCTATTTTATTTCTAACTTTCCATCTTTTCTCTCTCTTCCCACAGTCTGATTATATTTTGCGTAGCATTCAAGGTTCTTTCCTTCCGTCGGCTGGGCCCTTCCATCGTTAGCCCAGCTAACGTTAGCCCCAACTTCATTGTTCTTTGTTCCTTTGTTGAGGCCCTAGTTCCTACCCATGTGGAGGAGCTGACATGCCCACGCCCTGTTGCTCAACTCCATTTTTAGCAAAAACTAACTCCATTGTGCTTTGTCACCCAGGTGTCTTGTCCTTTGTTTGAGCCACCCAGGACCGAAGGATTAACCCACCTCCCGTTGGCTACCCCCTTTAGCATATACATATCAAGCAAGTCATATCTTAGTTTCTACCTGCGGGGAGAAACTAACATAAGACTTTCCCCTCCCTTTTTATGATAAATGGTGTTTTAAAGTGATTCTCTGATGTTCATTGTTTGTTCCATCCACATATTATTCATTTTCTAAGATCGATAGTAGTTTAGTTTGCATGCTGTAGAATACATGAGTTATTGATGAAATGCTTTGGTTGTAAGGTTGATCTGTTTTCTGAATAAATCCCCAAGATGATCGGCCTCATCAAAGACAACGATGAGGCCGCCTATAGGGAGGAGGTGGATTGTCTGGCTGAGTGGTGCGACGTCAACAACCTGCTGCTCAACACCAAGAAGAACAAGGAGCTCATCGTGGACTTCAGGAGGAATGCTGACCCACATCCACCCATCCAATAAAGGTTGGTTGTGGAGTGTGTGGACAGCTTTAAGTTCCAGGAAGTTCACATCTCCGAGGATCTCACCCAGACGACTGGCTGCTCCAAGCTGGTCAAGAAGGCTCACCAGTGCCTCTCCTTCCTAAGGACTCTGAGGAAGAACCACCTGTCCTAAGACATCCTGGTGAGCTTCTACCGCTGCACCATCGAGAGCATCCTGACCAACTGCATCACAGTCTGGTACGGGAGCTGCTCTGCGTCAGACTGGAAGGCGTTGGTGAGGGTGGCGAATGCCGCCCAGCGCATTGCTGGAGCACCACTTCCTGCCATTGAGGATATCTAAAGGAAGCGGTGTCTGAAAAGGGCTGGGAAAATCATCAAAGATCCCAGTCACCCAGCACATGGACTCTTCACCATCCTGCCCTCTGGGAGGCGCTACAGGAGCCTCTGGACTAAGACCACCAGGTACCGCAACAGCTTCTTCCCCGCAGCTGTCACACTCCTGAATTCTGGCTCCTGACATCCGAACCACATTAAAACTCATGGACTGAACACACACTCACAACCACCTATAACTGAACATACACACAATGGACAAAAACAAACAAACAACCGACAGTATCCTCCAACACGCAACAATAACATGGAATGAACAACCACTTACAACAACCTGCACTTTATACCACTTCTCTACAATGTATTCGTAGAGATCGCACTGATCTCAACTGCACTACTGTGAATACTGTATTGACAACCATACTGTATAATACTATACAATAATTATAGTTCTACAGCTATCAATCAATACTTGCACTAGCCTTTCATATTTATAACCATATGTATAGCCTGTGCATAGTTTGTACATTCACAACAGTTATAGCCGGTATAACCTGTTCATAGTTTGTACATCCACTACAGTTATAGCTTGTATTTACTTATAGTTATAATATATTTATCTCCTTCATACCGTGTACATTTGTAATATATCTATGTTCTTGCTAAAGCACTTCTGGATGGATCCAAACTGCTCTTCGTTGCTTGTACTTGTCACATGTGCATTGACAATAAAGTTGAATTCTATTCAATTCTATATCTTAAAGTCAAGCTTTCTGTGCTTATTTGGTGTATGCGCCAAATTATTTGTCCTTCTATGTTTTGAACTCATACCTTCAGAACAGACTGGGTGTCTGGTTTATTAATTTGTTCCACAAGAAAATGGTGCCCCAACTTTTAATTAACAGATTAAAACTTGAACTTCATCAATAATTATATTAATATTAAAATATTGATCATAATTATTGATGATTATGTAAACCAGACATTAATCCCACTCGCTGTCACAACAAATGTACATTTTTGTATGACGTTACCTATATTTTGTACGGGAATTTCTTTGCTGCCATTTCAGTGTTTTGCAAGATGCTTTGATGTGAAGTTTTAAACTAGCATGGTTCAGGAAAACAGAACACAATATTTCAAATAATTTTGAGTCTTCTCCATGTGAGAAAGGAGTGAAAGGAGTGATATGAATACACATAAATTTTTAACTGATATTTTAGCTTTGTGTCCGCTCAACAAATGTCCCCTATATGGAAACATAACATCCTTGGTGGAGGTAAACAAGCTATAGGAAGTCCTTTTTAAAGATTTTCAAAAGCCATGTAGGGTTCCTAGCAAACATGAGAAAGAAGGAGCTCTGATCAAAACTGTTTGGCCTGTATGTAAAATGCTATGAGTGGTGGAATACACCGCACATTACAATGAAACATGGTAGTGGCAGCGCCAGGCTGTGGGATCCTTTTCTCTTGTGGGGACAGGAATGCTACTTAAAAACAGTGCCAGAGCTACAGTGAAGTGGTTAAAATCAAACCATATCCATGTGTCAGAATGGCCCAGTCAAAATCATTCTCAATTTCAATCCAATTCAATTCCTTTCTGGTCTCCATTCACTGTATAATGAAATTATATATATCTGGTGGAGCAAATAACTTAAAACAAATGCAAAATTTGTTGCAGCTGCAATAGAAAATGAAATTCTATTCATATTGCACATCCAGCACTAACATTCAGTTCTCTCAAATCACATGGATAAAATCTATTTTGGATCTGGATGTAAGTGTTTTTACAGACCTTCTAAACCTTCCTGAGGACAGCAAGGTGAGAAAATGGTGACCTGAATGTGAAACGTCTCCCACGATTTTTGTTGCACACCAATGACACTATCTCCTATAAATGTCCTGCAGTGTGTGAAATTCAGTCTCAATGATTCCCTATGCTGCTGTGATCACTCTCTGTATGGCCTTCATGTCAGCTGCTGTGCTACTCCCAAACCACACCAGCATAACATTGGTGAGAATACTTTCCACAGAACACCTGTAAAAGGTGCCAAGCAGCTGCCGAGGAAGTCCTGTTTTTTTAGGGAACAAAAACAGTCACAGCGGTGCTTTCTCACACAGGGCAGTAATATTTAGATTCCATGCAAGGTTATTTGCGATGTTGGTGGCCAAAAAATTGTAGGAATACAGTCTTTCTACTGGATTGCCACTGAGATATAGTATTTCCTCCTGATAACAATCATCATTTCCTTGGTTTAAGAGATGTTAAGTATCAGTTTGTTAATGGAGTAGCATTCTGTCTTTTGTATTGAGCCACCCAAAGTAGTGTCATCAGCAAATTTAAACACGGTGGAGTGTTTTTCCTTTGGCTTCATAACCATCCACTACTTTTTGTTAGTCTGGTCTGATATAAAGTCTCAAAAATAGACTACAATGAAGCTTATGGTTGTAACCTAACAAAATGTGGAGGTTCGGAAATGAATACTGCTAGAAGACGCTATATATATTTAACTAATTATCTGTCTTTGGTGGTTTTTGGGGAAGATGAAGGAATGATTATTTTTGTTTTCCATATTTTTTTCTTTCAGTTAAAGTTTCACAAATCGTAAAAATGTGTGTTAAATAATCTCTTCTCACTGTAGAATACCTCAGATCTGGTTTGAACTAGTCTAGGTTTTTCACTAGAGAAGATCAAATGTAGTCCAAATTCCTGAAAAATGCAATGCAGCCTCTTAGTTTAGCCCTGAATCGAAATTAGATGCCAACTTCACCGTCATTGGTTAGCAGTGGTGTATAGGGCTATATATTTTTTACAGTGCTGACTGACGTGTTTGTAGCAGCAGTAGAGTGGTTCGTTTTGTGGCACAAAACTGATGCACTGAGCTCCAGACAATGAGTCAGAATATAATGAAACAAACTTCTGATTGAATATATTGTGAAAGATTTAAATATTACAGCGACAAATTGCAGACTATCTTCAATCTGTTTTCAGTTTCACTCTACAATGAGACAATCACCAGTGCAGGATTTCTTTGGTGTTGCTCTCTTTTTACTTAACACAAACAGCTGCATTAATATGCCGAGATCTGATATGTTTGCACTCTCCTGCTGAGGTTGGTCTAGCAATTTCGCTGCATGAGAAGGAATTATTAATCACACACCAGCTTCCTTGACTGCTCTCTGCTGCTGTGCATAAACTGTTGCATCGTGAGCTGTTTATGCTGCCCAGGAGTCGAGGAAGTATGTCTCCTCTGAGTATTACACGAGGAGGGGAAGGAGTACCTTTCAATCAGGAAATAAACACTCCAATAATCCTTCAAGGAATTAACTTCCTCTCTCTTTGTAGTGCTTTTGAACACTTTACTCGAATATGACATTGAGATGTTTGCTAGCAGAGAGCAAACACTGCATTCATGCCATATTTTTAACACTAGAGTATAAAATTTTTGAATCAGCGGGCTTTGAGAAATCTGACACTAGAGAGTAAATAATTGTGCATCAAGGAAAGAAATGTATTTTGAGTCACATAAATAAAATAACATTCATGTTTTATCTTACAAAAAAGGGTGAAGCTGTGCAAACAGCATGTCCTGTTTGCCATGCTGTTTATAGCTTGTTTTTTAGGGCATTTATTCCCCCATTGGCTCTTTGAATGATTTATTGCACTCCGTACACCAGATATTATTTTACATTTAGCTATATCAACCTTTGTATGCTCAAAGGTTGGACTCTTAAAATATAATTTATCCTCCATAAAAGTGTCCTAGACAAAGAAACCAAAAACTTAAAGGAGGGGTGGCATGTAAAATACACTTTTTAAAGCTTTTCATCACATTCTTATGCCATTCCCTCCTTAAAAACATGCCTAAAGTGTTTCTTAGATTAATTTATGTGTGTTTGAGTAATATCTATAAACTATTGCGGCCGCCATGTTGAGCACTGAACACCAGGGTCCACCTAGGAACGCCCTAACCTCCCAGCAACGCCTCTAAATTTTGATTACCGCCCATGTCTCTCCACAGCCCTCTCTCCCCCGCTCCCAGAGCACTAAAGCAGAGCGTCGTCAGCAGCAATCAGGTAGCACCTGTGGAAAGTAATAGCTCTTGAACGAGCCACTGAACGCGCTCCGGTTCATCCAATGTTTCACTTTCAGGGTCAGAGACGGGATCAAATGCATATGCTTGTAGCATGTCCTGCGTGGCCATAGTAAACCGAAAGATATGCCTGTCTTCCAAAAGTCCGGCGCACCGATGCTACAGTACTGTAACGGGGCGTTCACACCAAACGCGTTTGAAGCGTCAAGGGCGTCAGGTTTACATGTAAAGTCAATGGAGAAGCACGTTGATGCGCGTCAGGGGGTCCCGCGTCAAATCAGAAGCAGATTTGCGGCACGAAAATGCTTTTCTGCCTCATTCGCGCTTCAGATTCGCGTGAATGAGGCGTTTGAGACGCTTCAGAAAATACGCATCATTTTATGTGGTGCATTTTGTGCATTCGCGCTTCACGCGCGTTTTTGCATAATCCGCTGAAGTTGAAAAATGCTGAACTTCAGCGTAATTTCGTGCCGCGTCAGCCAATAGGGAGCCTGGTTACCAGTGATGCTGTGACCCAGTTCAGGGCAGGTCCGCCAAAGCCATTCATTCAACATGGAGGAAAGACTTATCAATGCTGTGGTTAATCGTCCGGAGCTGTACGACACCAGCTGCTTCTTCTACAGAGACAGGAATAGAAATGCTTCGTCCCCATGCGACTGGAGAATGTTGTGATGAGGTTGACGGCAGCATGTTGAAGGGGGCATGTCCGAGACTCTTAAAGAGACATGCAGCTAATTTCAAGGCGTTCAGTGCGGACATGCTGTGAGTGCAAAATTTCAAATAGGTAGTATAAATCATTTATTGAACTTAGAGATCTATTTTAGGTAAAATCATTGATGTACTGGACCTCAGAATTGCTCTTTCTGCATAAGAAGAACGTGCCACCCCCCCCCCCCCCTTTAAGTAATTCAATTTAGTTCATTTGCAGTAACTAAGTACTTATTTGGGTAATAAAATGATTCAAAGACAATTTAGGTGCATTCTGTCCTTAAAATCCAAGTGGTTTTAGAGCTGGTTTCATTAAAAAAAAGATGTTACCAGGTTTGTATGATGTAAAAACATTTCACTTTGACAATTTTTAAACTTTTTCCACATATAGTGTGGACACACACTCATGGGCGCCCACAGGAGGCAAAGCCGAGACCCTTACCTCCACCAAAGCGCTACCTAGAGAGCACCCAGGCAGCCACAGCCAGCCACCGCTCCTGAGGCAGAGGGTTCCCATAATGGAAACACTTGAAGGATTAAAATAACAGGTTAAAACATAAAAATAAACAGTGGATAAATATGATAAGATTAAATAGTAAAACCCTGATAAAATTTATTGAGTAAAACATACAGTGCAATTATACAGACTATAATAAATAATAATCCGTTAAAAGCTAGGCTAAAAAGGTGAGTTTTATAGCCTGGCCTTAAAAACATTAACCTTCTCTGCGACCCTGAGGTCCTCTGGCAGCCTGTTCCAGAGGTGAGGAAAATAGTACTGAAAAGACGCCTCGCCGTGAGTGTGTGTCCTGACTTTAGGGATGACAAGGATACGGCTGCCAGAGGAGCACAGAGACAGTGAAGGTTCATATGGTATTCTGAAAGATAAGATGGCCCAATACCATTAAGACACTTAAAAACCATTAAAAGAACCTTAAAATCAATCCTAAAACCTACGGGGAGCCAATGCAATGAATTAAAGACGGAATTCATGAATGAATGAATTTCATGGAGTTTTTAGACTCCTCCAGGGATTTTTTTTTTCCAAAAAAATTACTAGCGATAAATCTAGCTACTTTTTCTGGGGTTATTGGAGAGTTTTAGGTTAAGGATGTATTCCTGTTACTCTGACTGAGCAGTGGTGCAGCCATTGGCTCATCTCCTGTCTCAGAACATTCACAGCAGGCAGGCAGGCAGTCTGCACACTACAGCTCGCAAATTTAGCAGCGTATCCCATCCCACCGGATGCATTTTACACGCGTGTCACTCGCGAATACCATTCCACCCAGCTGGTCCCGGGAGATCATGAAATCACAGGAGAATTGCAATTGCATAACTTAAAGGGTAGTATGTAGGGGGAAAAAAATTTATTCTATGTTCATAAGTATCATAAACTCACCATCCTCTCCCAGAAGTGCATATATTTCTGTCCATGCCTTCTCCTATTTCATGTTCTCTTGTAAAAATTATCACTGGCATCATATAAACTGGGTGATTCTCCACTTAGAGGATTAACTTCTCGTTGTCCATGATAAAAATCAACAAATCAGACCCACAGACCGACTGACTTCTCCCCTGGTGTCACAGGTAGTGATGTTTTGTTTTTCAAAGTTAAGCAATCGGAAATCTCCACGTCTCTTGTATTTTGAAATATGCCACATGCTTTATACCGCTTCCGTGCCTGATTTCCTATCTGGCCCAATCTAAACTGCTGAGATTGACGCGTTTCAGAAGTGTAGAGCATAAAAAATATATTTGCCGCGTAAATAAATGGGAGGACCGAGTCACAACGCTTCTGAGACGAGTCTGATTCGCGCTGCTTCGTGCCCTGTGGAAATGGTCCCATTAACTATAATGGCGGGTCTCAGCTACGTGTTACGCTTCGCAGACATTACGCGGCGCTTATGCGTCAGGTGGAAAGTAGGGGTCAGAGCAGATATTTACCCCACTGAGTCCAGAATGCTAACGAATGACGCAAGCTCGAAGCCGAAGTTGCAGACAGGCAGCACTGGGACTAGTTTTAAAAAACAGAGAAATGTAAATGGTTGGGACTGCATCTGTTCAAGCCTGTTAAAAAAATTATGACTTCAGAAAGCCACTTTTTTGCTATATATTTTTTTTGCCACAATAATGTAATGAATTTAAATGAAAATACAAGATTAAAGATGAGGGCTTTGCTCAGCAATTATTAGGTGCGATTAAAAAGAGAGAATAATTATATTAGTTAATTACAGATCATAATTAATTAATCTCAATGTTTTTTAATCTCTTGCCAGCACTATTATATAGGTTGAGCCAAAGATGGCTAGGACTCCAAGTGCATACTTTTTCATGTTCAAGTACATGTTAGGAATGGCACTTGGGCTAACCGGAGGACTGGCCGGGTACTGGATGTGCAGGGGGGTTGGATGGGGTGGGGGGCTGGATTCGATTGCTTGCTGAGCCATCAGAGAGCAGTTGTTGCTGTGCTGGGGATAGGGGGTGGTGGATGGGACATAGAGAAACAAGCACATTGTCTCAATGGTGACTGAAGCCAAAAGAGGCTTAACTACAACTTAAAAGCAACTTGTGTTTATGTCAGAGAGCTCATATGAGCTACCTTTGTGAGGCTAAAGCTTTAACATGTTTTATTTGGCCTGGATGCTTTGTTCTAAGCTGTTTCTGTTCAAAATGGTTTCTGTGTCTTTCTGATGTATACAGACACATATCATTTATTTTGTATTTATTTATGTTTTTGTGGCCGCAGTACCCTTTATTGTAAAGTCGACAGTACAGAAAGGGGGTGAGAAGTGGGGAAGTGACATCTGCAAATGTCCGCGGCGTGGAAGCAAACCCCTGGACAATCGCATCGGGGACTAAGGCCTCCTAACATGGGGCGCCCGCCTTAACCACTGTGCTACGCGACGCCCCAATTTGTTATTTTTATATAGGAAAGAGACATTGTTTCAAAATTTGTCTACAATGATCTGAAAGTATCAAGTGATACAAGCTCTTTCATCTGAAAATCCTTCTGTAGTTCATTCCAAGAGTGTGGTGCCACAAACGTTTCACCCATTTCTGTTTGCACTCTAGGCACAGAGAGAAGGAGAAGGTCCTGAGAGCACAGGCTGTGGTTGCTGCTGCTCCTCAGCTCAGTGAGCTGCTGCAGATAAGGAGGGACAAGTCCAGCAATACATTTATAAATTAAACAGTTCCAATGTTTCAATCTGCGAAGCGACAAGAGGACCAGCCCACCCGGGAGTATACGACACAGTGGTGAGTCAATGACCTCATGTTTGTGATAAAATCCAATGCCCAATGATAAAAAGTGTAGAGAGCATGTAAAGCATCAGAGGAGGCATTCATATATACAGCATTACAATCATCCAAAACAGGCAGAAATGTGTCTGAAACAAGTTTATTTTTAGCTTCCAATGATAAGCATGATTTATTCCGGAAAAAAAACAATCAACAAATTTTAGGTTTAGTCTATGGATCCAATTTTTAATATGGGCCCTAAAAGATAAACAATCATCAATTAAAATTTGTCACTAGTTGGACTGAATGTCCCTCATTTGAAATGATGGAAGGCAAGTGCTTGGAAGCTGATTTGCTATTTGAGAACAACATGAATTTTGTTTTGTCTGAATTTAAAACCAATTTTAGATTATAAAAAGCATCCTGAAGGTAATTAAAAGCAGTTTGAAGTTTTAATAACTATAATAACGTAAATTTGTAGCAACTGTGAAACTTAATTTAAATAGTATTGATATGGCCCGCCTATTTTCTGTTAGGCCCACCTAAAAAGGAATTTTTGTGTACGCCACTGTTGGAAACAAAAATGTGTATTTTTCCTCTTTGATAAAGGCTTCTGTACAAATATCACAACTTATTGTCTACGGTAAAGTTTCCTTAAAATGTGAATTTTTATTTATAATGTAAAATCAGTAGGATTTGAGAAGAAAAAGAGGATGAAAAAAACATTGTTGGTTTGACAGCGCTTCTCTTCGATTCCTGCATGTCATACTATGTGTTGCCTCAGCAGCTTTGTTGGCTTCTGACAAAGCCCTGGCTTTAAACTCTGCTGTGAAGGATTGTTTCCATCGACATATAACTCATCAATTCCATGTCAGGTTGCTGCACTTCGGTTGATCTGCTCGGCTTGCTCCCAGGTGGCCTGTCATTAGTGTTGTCATTCAAGTTCTGTCTCCCCGCCGTGATCTATGAATGGACAGACATACAAACGGGGATTTTTGGACCCAGCCTCACTTCACAGGAAGCTTTTTATAGGCCTGTCTCATGATTATGAGAACCTATATGTTTACATTTTTCCGTAACTCCATTCTAAATCCCATGTACAGAATTATTACTCACAAATAGATGTATTTCTAGTGTTCGTTTTTGTGAATGTTGATTTTGGCTTACAGCAAATGAAAATCCAAAATTAAGTTTATTTCACATGTTTAAATTTAAAATGGAACCAACAAAAATGATTTTTCAATGAAAAAACGTGGAACAGGTGAAAAGGATATCCCTACACTGCAGTGTATAAGCTCTAAATACTTGTTAATTGCTCATTTTAAATTAATTATTGCATTAATGCAATGTGGCTTGGAGGCTGTCAGCCCGTGGCTCTGCAGAAATATTAACCAACCCCAGGTTGCTTTATAATACAAGTACAAAGAATTAGTTTATGGAATAATCTTGATGATAACCCAAAAAAACTCTAGCATTCTATAAACCTTCAAAAAGCGGTTTAAACTTATTACTTACCAAGCAAATGAATGATAAGTTTGGCACATCTTAAATATGTATGTGTTTGTATGTATTTGTGTATGTGTACATATGTATATGTGTGTGCTTATGCGTATGTGTACATGTATGTATGTATGTATGTATATATATATATATATATATATATATATATATACATATTGCTTTTAGTAGAGATGGCAACTATGACGTAAATCTACATGGTATTGATAAGCTATTGATCCTGTTTTTTGGGTTTTTTTTTGCTTACTGTATTGATTAATGTATTGGGTAGGCATAAATAAGTTTAACTTCCGCCTATTCCCATTTCGGTCGTGTTTTTTTTTTTTTTTTTCTTTTTTTTGTTTGGTTTCTTTTTTTGTTTGTGCTTAATTTGAATGTCCTGACCAAATAAAATGAATAATAACATAATAATAGTGGCTACCGCTCATCTGCATTGTTGATCATGTTTTCTCTCATCTTCCTCTTGACCGGACTCTATAGATCACGGTTTCTCAACGGGGCTGTAGCGCCCTCCAGTGGCACTGAATGGGGCGGTTGCATGCTAATTGGTGGGCGCTAATGAAAGAGAAGGATATCAAAAAATGGACAATAGCTTAAACAAAGAAAATGTGTTGTCAGTACAACGTTGGCTCCCTTTGGAATGGGTCTATTCCTTCACCCACAAATACACAATTCCCTATATGCTGGGTCAAATGTCCCACATCTTGTTGAGCAGAGATTCAGCCAGGTGCTATACATGCAATCAAAATACAGAAACCAGCTAAATCATCTCTCTGTCTACCCATGAAAAAATCCCACCAAGGACAAGGGTCTCAATATACCCACAAGCCTGATTACTGCTCTGGGCAATTATTTTGATGGTAGACTTTTTTTACTTTTTTACTTTTTTTTACTGTTAATTGCATATTTGTTCAAAATGTTACAAATTCAAGGCTGTATTTTGATTTTGTTTCTTTGTTTCTCAAGACAATTGTCTCCCATCGAGTATGACTTCTGCTGATTGAATTTTGCGTTATTTTCAACTGTAGTTGTACTCAACGGTCACTGATAACCAGTGCTGGGACCTTGTGGGGCAGTAAGGGATTTCAATATGACTTGGGGGGGGGGGGTGTTCAGCCAAAAAAGGTTGAGAAACACTGCTATAGATTCTCTAATGGGTTTAGGTCTAGCCAGTTTACTGAACAATCAACCACAGGTATGGTTGATTGTTAGTTATTAAAGCAGCTATTCATACTTTTCGCAGTAAGCAGATGCCAAGTTTTTTTGGAAAATGAAACTAGTATCTCCATCAAGCTTTTCAGCAGATATAACCATGAAGTGTTTCAAAGATTTATTGGTAGATGGCTCCTTTGACTTTGGACTTTAGAAAACACAGTGGACCAACACTAGCAGATTACATGGGACCCCAAATCATCAACTGCTGTGTA
The DNA here is from genome assembly GCA_963556495.2 of Valencia hispanica. Taxonomy (NCBI): domain Eukaryota; kingdom Metazoa; phylum Chordata; class Actinopteri; order Cyprinodontiformes; family Valenciidae; genus Valencia; species Valencia hispanica. The sequence continues at coordinate 9,222,804 of OY747715.1, read as the reverse complement.
AACATCATACTGGAACTCCCTTTATCTTAGATTCTCTGCATCTTTACTGTTCTTTCGGAATCTGAGAGCTTGACCACCTTTGTCCTTCATATCCCTCCACCCAGTGCAAGTGGTGGGAGACAGAAGAACTGTGGCAAAAATAACATCACCGTTACCACCCAATGTTTTAAACAGTTGCAGAACTGCAGAACTCCTTCCGTCAGTGGGTGTACATGCAGTAAGAGAAAACTGAATTCTGACTTTTGAAATGTATGTATACAGTTTAGCCTGGCTGAAGGCAAGGCAAGGCAAGGCAAGGCAATTTTATTTGTATAGCACACTTTCAACAGCAGGGCAATTCAAGGTGCTTTACATGATTTGGTGATTTAAAAGAAACACATAAAAGAAACACACATTATACATGATACACAATAAAGCAAGAGAAAAATTTAAAAAAAGCAAGAGAGCATGAACACATTTCATACATATAACATCAAGCATTTACTCAAAGGCAATTCTAAACAGATGGGTTTTTAGTCTCGATTTAAAGCAGTTCAGAGTTTCAGCAGCTCTACACTCGTCAGGAAGTCTGTTCCAGATAAGGGGAGCATAGAAACTGAAAGCTGCTTCTCCATGTTTAGTTCTGAGTCTAGGGATGTTTAGTAGGCTAGAGTTGGAGGACCTGAGTGGTCTTGGTGGTTGGTACCATGACAACAGGTCTTCAACATATTTTGGTGCTAAGCCATGTAATGATTTATAAACTAGTAAAAGTATTTTAAAGTCTATTCTCTGAGCTACAGGGAGCCAGTGTAAGGACTTTAGAACGGGGGTGATGTGCTCTACTTTCCTGGTTCTAGTGAGGACGCGAGCGGCAGCGTTCTGGATCAGCTGCAGCTGTCTGATTGACTTTTTAGGCAGACCTATCAAGATGCTGTTGCAGTAATCAATCCGACTAAAGATAAACGCATGGATGAGTTTTTCTAGGTCGTGTTGCAAAATCAGTCCTTTAATCCTAGAAATGTTCTTCATGTGATAGAACGCTGACCTTGTTATTGCCTTTATGTGACCCTGGAGGTTCAGGTCTGAGTCCATTACTACACCTAGGTTACGAACCTGATCAGTAGTTTCTAGCTGTATTAATTGAAGCTGTGTGCTGACTCTTGATCGTTCCTCCTTGGGTCCAAAAATAATCACTTCAGTTTTGTTTCTATTCAGCTGGAGAAAGTTATGGCACATCCATCCATTTATTTGGTCAATGCATTGATTTAGGGTTTGAATGGGTTCAGAGTCACCTGGTGACATTGTAATGTAGAGCTGAGTGTCATCCGCGTAGTTATGGTAGCTAATTTTATTGGTCGCTATAATCTTGCCTAGTGGGAGCATGTAGATATTAAATAAGAGGGGCCCCAGGATGGAGCCCTGGGGCACCCCACATGTGATTTCTGTTCGTTCTGATGAAAAGTTTCCTATTGAAACATAGAAGTCCCTGTTCTTTAGGTAAGACTCGAACCAGCCAAGTACTGTACCAGAGAGTCCGACCCAGCTCTCCAGTCGTTCCAATAAAATATCATGATCAACAGTGTCAAATGCTGCACTGAGGTCCAACAGAACCAGCACTGTGGTTCTTCCACAGTCTGTATTTATGCGGATGTCATTAAATACTTTGACGAGGACAGTCTCGGTGCTGTGGTGAGCGCGGAAACCAGACTGAAAAGCATCAAAACGGTTTGTCGTTGTTATGAAGCCATTTAACTGCTGAAACACAGCTTTTTCAATAATCTTACTGATGAATGGGAGATTAGAGATTGGCCTGTAGTTCTGCATTAACGTGTTGTCCAGATTTTTCTTCTTTAGCAGTGGTTTAATAACTGCTGTTTTTAAAGCCTGAGGGAAGACACCTGATAGCAGTGATGAGTTCACTATTTGAACAAGATCAGAACCAATAACAGGAAGAACTTTCTTTAGAAAAGCTGTGGGTAGGATATCAAGACAGCAGGAGGAGGAGCTTAATTGGATAATGATTTTTTCAAGGCTGTTCTGGTTTAATTCGTGGAATTCAGACATTTTCTCTACATTGTTGTTGATTGGGGATGGCACTGGTTGTGGGTTCGATATTGAGGTACAGATTGACCGTCTAATTGTTAGAATCTTTTCAGTGAAAAAGCTGGCAAATTCATTGCAGGCCCTGGAAGAGTTTAGTTCTGGGGCTACTGTCACTAAAGGATTAGTTAGTCTTTCCACTGTTGCAAATAGAGTCCGTGCGTTATTAATGTTTCTGTTGATGATTTCAGAAAAGAACGATTCCCTAGCATCTTTTATAGTTAGCTGATATCTATTCAGTCTCTCTTTGTAGATCTCATAGTGAACCTGGAGTCGAGTTTTCCGCCATTTTCTCTCGGCTCGTCGACACTCTTTTTTCACTACGTACCAGTGGATTACTTGTCCACGGAGACTTCTTTCTACCTGAGACTACTTTCACTTTAGTTGGAGCAATGGAATCCATGATGTCTGAGATTTTCGCAAGGAAATTATCTACCAACTTATTTACTGAGTTTGAGTTGGGAGATGAGGGGGATGTGGTGGAAGGATAAATACGTTTAAAGGTTTCTACTGAACTGTCCCCTAGAAAACGCTTTTTTATAGTGGTCTTACTTTGGCTGGGTAATTTAGCAGAGATGGTACTTTGAAAGAAAACACAGAAATGGTCAGATAATGCAATATTAATTACAGAGATGTCAGAAATATTTAAACCTTTGCTGATAATTAGGTCCAGAGTGTGTCCTTTATTGTGTGTTGGTTGTTTGACATGCTGGGTCAGGCCGTAGATGTGGAGAGTATAGTCTAATGTTTTTGCTTGTCTATCTTGGGGGTTGTCAGTATGGATGTTAAAGTCCCCCACGATGATTAGTTGGTCATAGTCGATACATATTACAGAAAGAAGGTCATTGAAGTCATTAAAGAAGTTAGAGTTAAGTTTTGGTGGTTTATATAAACTTAGAAATAACGCTTTGTTAGGCTCATTTATCTGGGTGGCTAGGTATTCAAAAGATTCAAACGCGCCCAGAGTTACCTTTTTAAAGTTCATTGAGTTGTGAAAGATGGTGGCTACACCTCCGCCTCGTTTGTGTTTTCTGTTCTCGCTTAAGAAATTATAATTTGGAGGACTGGATTCTATTAATGAAGTTGTATCGTTATTTTCATCTAGCCAAGTTTCTGATAAAAAAAGGGCGTGTAAATTATGCTCAGTGATGAAGTCATTGATAAGAAAAGACTTTCCGGATAGAGATCTAATGTTTAATAAAGCTAACTTAAGTATTGTGATGACGGGCAGCTGACCCTTCCGACAGGTTATCAATTTGAGATTTTGTTTAATATGAGAGCGTGTGGTTAACGGTTTATGTTTCCTGCTGCTGATAATCACTGATATAGCCTCAGGGGTGCCGGGTGAATTCTGGGAAACGGTAGGGGTGGATTTATTGCCCGGTTCCCTCAAATATCAAATATCTGTAATAATCAGTGGGGGGGAAGCTCCCAGGCTTATTGACACTAGTCCCAGGCGTTTGGTGTAGTCTAAGTTTAGGTGTTAATTGTGTCCCAAATTTGATTTGCTCGTTCAGTCTGTCTGTAAAGTTTCTAAATGGAGACTCATTTGATGTGGCTGAGTCACAGGAAGATGAAGACTTAATCTCTGATGGTTGTTTATCTGTTCGGTCCTGTGGTGTCATCATGACTTGCTGTTTTTGTTCTCTGATATCCATGGGCGCCTCAAGGTCAGCTTTTGGGAGCAAGTGTTTTGCTTTCTGATTTTGAAAAGAAAAAATGTTTGCTGCTAAGAGCCTTACTCCGGCCTTGTTAAGATGACGTTGGCCTGCTTTAAACAGATGATTAGCACTTCCAAATACTTTGAAATTATTAATAAATGTGAACGACTTCTCAGGTGATTGTTTCTTCAACCATTTATGGAGCATGCGGAGTTTGCTAAAGCTGTAGTCAAACCAAAGTGGCCTACTCCTAATCGAGCTAACACAACCAGATGATGCTGTAAAAAAAACACATTTCTCTGCATGTACACGACATCCCAGATTAGTCAAACTATGAATAACACACCACTATGACAACACCAAAGCAGCAACAACACATGTAAGACAATTAAACAGTACAGAACTTACAATCTACTGTGGTTCAGTGTTCCTGTCATCCATTTCTTCCATGATTGTAGATATCCTGCTTTTACACCGTCTGCTTCACTGCCACCAGCATTTGTTTACTGTTTGTGTGACGGCCTAGGCCAACCAGAAGAATGCTAACACAAAAGGGTGCATGTCACCACCTACTGTCGCGGAGTTGAACGCACTTCGTTGATTATTTTGATTTTATGACTGACAGGTAGCCTAATCTCGGATAAAGGCTCCCATTCTGGTTAAGGTATTAGCTCGATTATTATCATAGCTTGATTAAAATGCACATGTAAACCCACTGAGAGACAGACTGCTGCATCCTAGGGTGCACAAAAGTGCATTTCCCTAGGTCTGTCCTCAGAAAAGCTATTAGACTTTATAACCATCGCTGCTACCATAAACTCATTAAGTGTTTGCACCCCTGCTGATATTTGCAGTTTTCCAATTACTTGTAAATAAAGTCTGTTGTTATATTTTGATACACAAATATTCACACACATTTTGTAAAAAAATATTATAATTACCCAACTCAGTTGCACATTTCTGTAAATTTGAGTATGCTGCTTTTAATAACTATGCATTTTTTTCTTATTCTGTAAATGGGATCTTACCCTACAGTCTCTTGTTCTTATTTTTTGTTTTTTACCTTGAGTGAATCTGCGCTCTTGCAGTTGCCTCCCATTTAGCTGCTGGTACACCTGAATTTCCCGGACAATAAAGGTAATTTATATTCTATTTCAAATAGGACTTTGAACCACTGACCAGCAGACTAGTCCTTGTTCTCCTGAGTCCACTGCCAGTTGTAGCCTATGTCCTGGATATGACTGTGTGTTCTTTCCCTTGAAGCTCCAACTCCAGCTGCAGTCCACAAATCTCCTACAAACTCTCAAATGGGCTTTGTTGACAATCTTCTTAAGCCAGCTATTCCTGCTGCTTGTAGACCTTTTACTGCCACACATTTATTTCTTCCACTAAACCTTACGTTACTATTTTGGGGCTTAGGGTACCTATAATTGTCTGCTGGACAACAGTCAAATGAACAGTCTTCCGTATTATCGTGTGACCCATAAAATAATATTTATGTAGAATTATTAATTTATTGCTCTTATATGACATTGAAATTTGCATAGTAACAAAATTTGGGTATTTCATTTACTGTAACCCTTAATAGTGAAAGTTTGCTAAAAAAAAAGCATCAAACATGTAATTTGGTGTGTTTTTAATTTCTTCTTAATTTAAAATCCCAAGTTATATATTTGCTCTGTATAATAGTAATATCAGTGCAATCGATTTTTTTCAGTTTATGACGTGAATTATGTAAATAAAAACACTTTCCAGTTATATTCAATGTTTTGAGAAACACCTAGATCCCTACAATATAGGTGTTGTTTTGTTTTTGTGTTACACATTTACAGAAAGTTCCGAACTAAATTAGTTCATTGAAATTTTTAATGTCATGAAATTCACTTTTCTAGTCTAGTCCAAGTTCTTCGCTCTTTTTCAAACAAACCTCCTTCTTATCTCAGACACAAGTTGCTACTGCACCTCCCCACTACCCTGCACTGTACTTCTGCTTTGTCGTTACAAATGACCGGTGAGATGATGAATGTTGTTGTCATTCCAACACAGCGCTGCAGTTCAAGCTTTAAGGGGATCAATGTGAACCTCCCCTCCCTGGAGATCCATTCTGCTCTTAGTAAACCCCACTACAGCACTCACACAAAGACCGCAGCGTGACAGCAACACCTCACTCAGTCGATCTGAGCACAGCCGCCATGAAAGTCAATAAGTGAAAGAGAGGTTTTTTTTCACCTTTAATTACATGTGAGCCACACATACAGTGTAGGTTTTCACATCTCCTTAAAGGAAGCCTTACAGGACATTTCAGGTTTTACCATTTTTATTATTTAGCATGAAGCAGAGTTTTTCTCCCACTGAGCGACATAAACACATGAAACACACTGAGTGCTCTTTATTGCCTGCACTATACATTTCTTCTGCCTTATAAAAGTTTCTGCTCAAGACAGTTTGATTTGTTGTCCTCTGTTTTATTATAAGTCTCTAAATTAAAGTGAAAGGACAAATGCACTTTCTTTTGACTTGCTGGATGATAAGATCAATACCACTCTCTAGTCTGTGTTGAATTTTAGAGAGGAGCAAGCAGCCTGTGAGTGTCCAGCAGCAGCCCTGAAGCTCTCCTGAAGGAGTTACACAGATTTCATTTATTTATTTGTTGAAAATTTTTGTTCTGCCTCGTTTAGCCCTCCAATCCTTATGCAAAATGTCTGTTTGGTTATGCTAAACCCCAGGGGTCATCTAAGTGTGCAGGACGGCCTCCATAAATTAAACAAAGTTTCTAATTTTACGTCACCTAGCAAAAATATACACACATTTTTGTCAGGCGACAACCATAACATTACTGCATTTTCTTAGGCTTTTATGTAAAAGACCAGTATATTTCAACCACCTTTGCAGATCTAGACTGATTTGTTATTTTTATTTTTTCCATTGGTCTTCGCAAAATAGCTCAAGGTTGGAATGGATACGGAGCATCTGCCACAGATTTTCAATTAGGTTTAAGTCTGAACTTTCACTAGGCCATTCTGACACAAAGCTCCACCTCAGTCTCAAGTATTCTGCACCTTCTAACAGGTTTTCTTCCCAGTTTGGCCAAGGTGTAGCTCCATCCATCTTCCCATCTGCTTTGATTAGCCTTATAATCCCTGCTGAAGAAAAGCTTCTCCAAAGCAGGATGCCGCCTCCACCATTTTTCAGTCTTGATGGAGACTTTTCTTTATTTTTTTAATCAAGTGTCTTGAGACAACATATGTTGTGAATTGGAAATATATAAATAAACTGAACTGAACTGTGTTCAGGGTGATGTGCTGTGTTTTCCTTGTTTGCTAAGAAGAAACGTTTTTGTTCTCTTCTGAAGAAGTATCTCCTTCCTCGTGTTTCCTGTGTTCTCCAGTATGGCTTGTGTCTAGCGTCAAACAGAACCTCTTATGGTTGGCTTTCTTCTCCCCCTTGTCCATACAGATCAGATTTCCAGGGTGTATGACTAATAGTTGTCCTGTCAACTGATTCTCCTACCTGATGTGTATCTTGGCAGTTCCTCCAGAGCGACCATGAAACTTTTGGCTGCTTGTCTGAGTAAAGATCTCCTTGCCCAGCATTTTAGACCTTGTCCACATAATAGTAGGGTATATCACAAAACAAAGGTATATTTTCACAATTTGGCCTGTCATCCACACGAAAACGCAGATTTACGGCATCAAAAACAATTCTTTTTACAACCTCCAACCAAATTGAAGATTTGTAAATTCTCTGTTGCAAGCATTTACTTGTGGACATAAATACCCAAAGTTTTCGTTTTTGCAACATCACTGCCTACGACAAAAATCCTTTGACATCGCATGTGTGACCTGTGTTAACACTCAGAAACGGCATGGATGCCCTCAGAGTTATGCCCTCAGAGTTGCCCTCTGGGTTGGCATTATTGATTGTCCAAGCACTTTTTGCTTGCTTGTTTTTTTTTAGGAGACGGAGAGGATGGATGGATGGATGGATGGATGGATGGATGGATGGATGGATCATCTTCCTTCAACTTCCCAATCATGCAGTACATTATGTTGTTCTATTTCATAAAAAGCCAGTAAAATACCTTGAAGTTAGTTATATGTTTTAGCTCAGATTGTGCTTGAATATCCTGTGGTGGGAGCAGGTAACTGGAGAGCTAGATAGGACAAGTTGGCGTTTCAGCTGCTCAGACCTCATCAAGCTTATGTATTTTTCTGTCTCTAGATTTTTGAAGTATTATTCTTCTGAAGGTGACATTGCAGGCTGCTCTCTTTGCTCATGTCAAATGTGTGACTAAAGGAAAGGTTTTGCCTCTTTTTTTATTTTCTTCCTCCTCGAGTCTTTCATGTTGTGGGATCTTGCTCTCTCTACACATCAGACCTCTTTTTTTATCCTAAAAGAACAAAGGCACCCCTGATGAATAAAAGAAACCAAGTCTGCTCAGCGCACAGTTCCTAAGTCTGTTGTGGCAGACAACAATCCGTGTGATACGAATGAACACAACAGGTGAGTTCTCTTTCATCAGAACAGTAATATTTAATAATGTGTGAAAACTACAGTTAGGTTCCTATTAAAGAATAATGTTCTGTGATTTTCCTGGTTTTGTTCTTGTACTTTTAGGGAATTCATGAACTGTGTTGCTTTGTTTGTTTTGGGCTGACTATTGCTGGGTGGCTTACCTGACTGAGCTCATATCGTCCTTCACTGACCAGGGGCTGAGATAATAAGTTTTGGGAGTCAGAGGTCTCACCTGGCTGTCAGCATCCCAGAGACACATTTCACAGACTAAAGAAAATAGACATCCATAACACAATGCAACTGCAGGGACTTTGAAGCTCTCTTCACATATTTGGAGCTCCAAATGCTACTGAGAGGGTTTTGCTTGAAAATCCTGAGTTGGTTATATTGCAGTGTCTCAGTGGTACGGTACTAAGAGCTGATTTTTGTTTACCACACACAACCGCACTGCAAAAACTAAATTTTTAACCAGTATGCGCCCCCTTAACACAAACCATGAATCTTAATTTATCTTGTTTTGAGAATAACTTTAGCATGTCGTTAAAACAGCTTTAAAACAACTCACAGTATTTACAGTTACAATGCGTGGTGGATTTTATAGTCCTGCCGCAGCAAAGCATCCTTAAACAAGCTTTATGCTTCATAGTTGTTCTTTCCTGGAATACTGTATTTATACATTACATATTTGTAATTTAATGCTGGACTCACATGTCCAAAGAACATTACTGAAGAAGTCCTGGTGTTTGTCTCCACTCTTTTAGGCAAACCTTAGTCTGCTTTTTCTTAGAAAGCACTGTTTTCCTGCTTTCACACCTATGATACATGTTTAACTTGTGCACTCGATTTGTGATCATGGAGACATGTACTTTCATCACAGCATTAGCTAGAGCCTCCATGACATGGACATCGGTAGTTTCTGGAGTGTACATGTAAATATCCTTCTTTTACCTAGAGAACATTTCCAGGGTTCAACAACTAATTTCCCAACAAAATCTTCAAAAACTCATCCATGCGTTTATCTTTAGTCATATTAATTACTGCAACACTGTCTTCACTTGTCTGCCTAAACAGTCAATCAGACAGCAGCAGCTGATCCAGAACCCTGCTGCTCTTAACTAGAACTTGGAAAATAGAGCACAACACCCCAGTTCTAAAGTCCTTACACTGGCTCCCTGTAGCTCAGAAAATAGAGTTAAAATATAAAAATGCCAGTTTATAAATCACTGCATGGCTTGTTACGGTCCTCTGTCTGGAGCAGAAACAAAATTTATTAAAGCAACACTAAGTAAGTTTTGCTCTCTGAGTCCCCCTACAGTTGGGAAAAATGTATTGTTTTCTACTACTGTCGTAAAATCTGTTATGGTTACACCAGGGGATTCACATTTACAAGCGATACCCTCTAACGTTACAGATTTTCACGTCTTGGGCAGCCTTTGTGTCAAATGTCTTCATCCAAGGTACATTTTCTATATTTCAGCATGTCATATGTACGGCGGCGTAGAGCTGTCAGCCATATAATAAAGAAATTAGACCGTATCACGTTATAACGTTATTGTAAAAACATGAAAACCACTTGAAACTAAAACGTTATAACGTGATAGTTTCACGTTTTTACAATAAACTAAAACGTTATAACGTGATACGGTCTAATTTCTTTATTATACGGCTGACAGCACTGTTCTGACGATCTGTGCTACCTCCTCAGAATGTCCTACCGTGCACGCATCTGTCAGTGCTACCCCTTGAAAAGTATGCTTACATGCCGAAAACAACAACTGTTAGCTTTGATGTTAAACATAATCATCGGAAAATATTTTTCAAGTGACGGGATTGAAGTGGCAGTTTAGCAGTAATGCAATTTGAATACAGAAAACCTTTCTTTGAATCCACAGAACATGCTACCCGTTTAATATAAAGCAAAAACTAGCACATAAAGATGCACGGAAAACCTTGATCAGAATATCCTACCTGTTAAATAGGCCTATAGATGAGTAGCAAACTCTGGAAATCTGTTAGTTTGTAAAGCAGCTAATGAATATATACCAAGCCAGTAAGACGTAGAGCAGATAGCAGTATTATTACTCCAAAATATTAAAATGTAGTAGCCTATGATTATAAGCACAAATAGCCTGCAAAATACACCCCATTTACTGTACAGACTCTAATTAATGGGACTTGTTTACATGCAGTGTAACGATATCACAGAAGTGAAACTAACATAGGGTACAAGGGCTGTCATGTAAACTTGTAACTAGTAGCTTAAGGAAAGCCTTAAAAGATTTTGAAAAAAAATTAGCCATTAATGAAATAATTTTAATAAAACTCACAGTAAACTTCAAAGAAATAAAACAGACAAAATGGATCTTCCAGGTAGGAATTCTTGATGACCGATTTGCTGAGTAAGCGAATTGTGACGTAACATCGAAATGTGCATGCGGGTAGCACAGACAGTCGGAACACCGGTGTACAGATGAATACAATTTCGGCTCCGTCATGATTACAATTGTTCAAGCTACCTGCTGCTAGGTATCTTCCATTTATATGTACCTGCTGAGTATGCTCCACCCAGAGAGCCTTGCAGGACGCAGCACCTACCGGCTTTTGTGAAGCCTGCCGTAAAGCAAGTCGCATTTGTAGTCTCATTAGAACTACAAAACCGCTACCCGACGACCTAAACTTACATAGTGCTGTTATGGCCGATAGAGCGCCGCAAAGCGAATGCAGAAGTGCAGTTTCACCCTGTTATGAGTTGATCAACCACTGACACGAGTTCAGAAACATTATTTTAAGGTAAAAAAAAACTCTTTAGTGTTGCTTTAATTCAATTCAGTTTATTAATATAGTGCCAATTTATCAATTCAATTGAATTCAATCATACATATATTCCAATCAGTTTAAAAGTTTTCTATCTGAGGAAACCCAGCAGATTGCATGATGTTATTGACTTGCAGGATTCCCTTCTCCTGGACGAACATGTAAGAACAGTAGACAGTCGCCTGCTTTGTGTCATTGACTTCACAGCAATCCATGCATACATTAAAGATCTGTTGTCATTGTATTAACCTACCAGATTGCTCAGGTCTTCTTGTTCAAGTCTCTGCATCCCCTGAGTCAGAACCAAACATGGAGAAGCAGCATTCGGTATGCTCCTCTAATCTGGAATGAACTTCCAGAAAACTGCTAAATTGCTGAAACACAGAATTCCTTTAAATCAAGGCATTTGTTAGAGGTGCCTTAATCAGTAATCACTGGAACATTGCTAGTTCTAGTCTGGATTGCAGCTTGTCATTACTTCCCTTTATTTTGCCACTTTCATGAGTAGCTTCTTTTTTTGTTTGCTTATTGTGTTATATTTTTATCATGTAAACTGGACTGGAGGCTTAACATTGATGCTCTTTACAGGAAGGGTCAGAGCAGACTCTACCTGCTGAGGAAACTATGGTCTTTTGGAGTCCATGGGGCACTCCTAAAAACCTTCTTTGACTCTGTGGTAGCAGCAGCCATTATTTTTGGCTTAGTATGTTGGAGCAGCAGTTTATCTACAGCTGAGAGGAAGATGTTGGATAAGCTCATCAAGAAGGCCAGCTCTGTTCTAGGATGCCCCTTGGATCCAGTGCAGGTGGTGGGAGACAGAAAGACTCTGGTCAAAATAACAGCACTGATGGACAGAGTCTCCCACCCCATGCATGAAAATGTTCCTGAGCTGCAGAGCTCCTTCAGGGACAGACTGCTGCATCCTCGGTGCATGAAGGAGTGTTTTCCCCGGTCCTTCCTCCCTGCAGCTGTTAGACTTTACAACCAGAACTGCTCCTGACAAAATCATTAATGTTTACGTCACTGTTGTAACTTGCGATAATTGACTCATTTAGGTAACATTTATGTGGCTGCTATTTGCAGATCTGTTTTTCTCAGTTTATATTCTGTTAACTACTTGTAAATAAATTGTTTATGTTTTTACTTTCTATTGCACAACTACTCATGCACATTCTGTAAATACTCTGTTTTTTTGTATTATCCTGCTCAGTTGCACATACTAATCTGAATATGCCACTTTATTTTTAATAACTGCACAATACTTTGGTTTATGTAATTGTGCCCTTAATCTCTTTGTAGCCTAGGATTATTTAGTTAAACATCCAAGTATACGTACTTATAATGTGCATTTCAGGTAATATTTCTAAGTTTCTCAGTTATTATCAGATGTTTGAAAAATTTTACAGTAAATGTTTAGAAATAGAACCAGTCAAACCCCACTCCCCCACCTCTTGGAACACAATTCCTTCTCAGTCAATTTACATCCTCCACACTCCTGTAAGTCAGTTGATGACATTTAAGTGTTTATGGAGCCTTCTTTTAGCATCCTACAGTCTGCTTTTAGAGTCAAGTTGCTTTACTCTCGGACTCTCTGGTACTGTACTTGGCTGGTGCGAGTCTTAACCAAAAGAACAGGGACTTCTTTGTTTCAATAGGAAACTTTTCATCCGAATGAACAGAAATCACTTGTGGGGTGCCCCAGGGCTCCATCCTAGGGCCCCTCTTATTTAATACATGCTCCCACTAGCCCAGATTATAACAACCAATAACATTAACTACCATAACTATGCAGATGATCCTTAGCTCTACATTACGATGTCACCAGGTGACTTTGAACCCATCCAAACCCTAAGTAAACACATAGAACAAATCAACGGATGGATGTGCCATAACTTTTTCCAGCTGAACAGAAACAAAATAGAAGTAATTACTTTTGGACCTAAAGAGGAACAATCAAGAGTCAGCACACAGCTTCAGTTAATACAGCTAGAAACTACTGATCAGGTCCGAAATCTAGGTGTAGTAATGGACTCAGACCTGAACCTCCAGGGTCATATAAAGGCAATAACAAGGTCAGCCTTCTATCACCTGAAGAACATTTCTAGGATTAAAGGATTGATGTCGCAACAGGACCTCGAAAAAAAAAACTCATCCATACGTTTATCTTTAGTTGGATTGATTACTGCAATCCCGTCCTCATAGGTCTGCCTAAAAAGTCAATCAGACAGCTGCAGCTGATCCAGAAAGCTGCTGCTCATGTCCTCACTAGAACCAGGAAAGTAGAGCACATCACCCCAGTTCTAAAGTCCTTACACTGGCTCCCTGTAGCTCAGAGAATAGACTTCAAAATACTTTTACTAGCTTTTAAAACATTGAATGGCTTAGCACCAAAGTATGTTGAAGATCTAATGTTACTATAACAACTCCCTAGACCACTCAGGTCCTCGAATTCCGGTCTACTCAATATCCTTAGAATTCGAGCCAAACATGGAGAAGGAGCTTTCAGTTTCTATGCTTCTCTAATCTGGAACAAACTTCCAGACAACTCCAAAGCTACTGAAACACTGAGTTCTTTTAAATCACAACTAAAAGAGTTGGACTGAACTGAGAACTGAAGAGTGGACTGAAGCCTTCTGTGGCAGTGTTGGTTGGTACTCTGTGACGGGGTAAGCCGTATTGCATCATTTCCTGTTGTCACTGTTGTGCTCCGTGGAGCTGTTGTTCAGACTCTCTTGAATTGATCTTGTTTTCTCTGTGCTGAGGCCTCGCTAAGTTATTTTAACACACAAGCACACTAAAACACACGTTTTGTGGTGGTGTACTTTACGTTTTGTGAACTCCTTGTGTTTCACACAGCTTTTCTTGGGGTGGTAAGGTCTCGCTAGCTCAGTTAGCTTAGCTTCATTGCGGCTATGGCTACTCTTCTTTCTCCTGTCTCTAACTCTTCTCTTCTCTCTTGCTCTCTCTGTCAGATGTTTAGTTACTTCCCTGCCTCCTTTAGTGATAATGGTAACTGTAATAAATGTAATATACTCTGGTACTCTGTGACGGGGTAAGCCGTATTGCGTCATTTCCTGTTGTCACTGTTGTGCTCCGTGGAGCTGTTGTTCAGACTCTCTTGAATTGATCTTGTTTTCTCTGTGCTGAGGCCTCTCTAAGTTATTTTAACACACAAGCACACTAAAACACACGTTTTGTGGTGGTGTACTTTACTTTTTGTGAACTCCTTGTGTTTCACACAGCTTTTCTTGGGGTGGTAAGGTCTCGCTAGCTCAGTTAGCTTAGCTTCATTGCGGCTATGGCTACTCTTCTTTCTCCTATCTCTAACACTTCTCTTCTCTCTTGCTCTCTCTGTCAGATGTTTAGTTACTTCCCTGCCTCCTTTAGTGATAATGGTAACTGTAATAAATGTAATATTTTTGTTGGTTTGGAGGCGAGGGTATCAGAATTAGAAGCACGGCTCCGCGCTGTTGAAAAACCAGCAGATAGCCGAAGCCCATTAGCCAGCGCGGAGCCAACAAGGATAGAACCCCCTAGCTGTCCTCCGGTAGAGCCCGCGCAGCCGGGACCCCAGGCTGGCTGGGTGACTGTACGTAGGAAGCATAGTTCTAGGACCCAGCCCACGGGCCACCACCGACCGGTCCGCGTTTCTAACAGATTTTCCCTGCTCAGCGACACACCCGCTGAGAAGCCGACCCTGGTAATTGGCAGCTCCATAGTCAGAAACATGGCATTAGAGACACCATTGACCATAGTCAAATGCTTGCCAGGGGCCAGAACGGGCGACATCAAATCCTACCTGAAACTGCTGCCTAAAGATAAGCGTAAATACAGTAAGATTGTTATTCACGCTGGCGGTAATGACACCCGGTTACGCCAATCGGAGGTCACAAAAATTAGTGTTGCTTCGGTGTGTAAGTTTGCTAAAACAATGTCAGACTCTGTAATCTTTTCTGGTCCCCTGCCTGATCGGACCACTGACAACATGTTTAGCCGCATGCTGTCATTCCATCAATGGTTGTCTAGGTGGTGTCCTGCAAACAATGTGGGCTACATTGATAACTGGTAAGTTTTTTTGGAAAACCTGTTCTGATCCGGAGAGTCGGCATCCATCCCACTTTGGATGGAGCAGCTTTTGTTTCTAGGAATATGGCCGAATTTATTAGTCCTCCAAAACACTGACAACCCAGGGTCCAGACCAGGAAGCAGAGTCGTAGTTTAACCCACCTCTCTGCTGCTTCTGTACTGTTACCCACCCATTACCCTATAGAAACAGTGTGTTGCCCACGGCCAAAATTAAATGGATTAAAAGTTAAGCCAACAAAAGCAAATTATGGAAATCTCATAAAGATAAATATGACTTTGACTGAACAGAAAAATAAATCTATTAAATGTGGTTTATTAAACATAAGATCTCTCTCCTCAAAGACTTTGTTAGTAAATGACTTGATTGGTGATAATCACATTGATTTGCTTTGTCGCACAGAAACCTGGTTGCAGCAGGAGGATTATGTCAGTATAAATGAGTCAACTCCTTCCAGTCATTTAATTTTTCACATTCCTAGAAAAACTGGGCGAGGAGGAGGAGTTGCAACCATTTTTCATTCTGATTTACTAATTAGTCCCAGACCAATTGATAGCTACAGTTCTTTTGAACATCTAACCCTTAATTTCCCTCATCCAAGTTGCAAAACATTAAGAGCATTTTTGTTTGTGGTTTTGTATCGTCCACCAGGCCCTTACTCTCAATTCTTGGATCAGATCTCACATTTTTTATCTGATTTAGTATTAAATACTGAAAGGGTCATTATAGTGGGAGACTTCAATATTCATGTGGATACTGAAAGTGATAGCCTAAATGCAGCCTTTAGTGCTATTTTAGACTCAATTGGCTTTACTCAAAAAGTACAGGGATCAACCCACTCGGGCAAATACACTTTGGACCTTGTACTGACATACGGTATTGAGTGTGAGGAAATAACAGTCCACCCACATAACCCGGTCCTGTCTGACCACTTCTTAATAACTTTTGAATTTACTTTAACTGACCATCTTAAATCTGAAAGAAAATTTCATTATAGCAGAACTTTATCAGACAATGCTGTAACAATTTTTAAAGAATCTGTTGCATTCTTACTTTCCTCGGTGTCTCAGAGTAACACAGTGGATGGCAGCAATTCTATCTCTAGCCCTTCAGAAATTGATGGTCTGGTTCATGCGTTACGTCCTCATTGCGTTTGGCATTAGATAGTGTAGCTCCCTTAAAAAAGAAAGTGGCTAACCATAGGAGGCTGACTCCTTGGTTTAACGCAGAGTTGCATACTTTAAAGCAGAATACTAGGAAGTTGGAGAGAAAATGGCGCTCTACACATCTAGAGGATTCCTATTTAACCTGGAATAACAGTCTACTGCTGTATAAAAAGACCCTTCGACAAGCTAGAACAGCATATTTTTCATCATTAATAGAGGCGAATAAAAACAATCCTAGGTTTCTTTTTAGTACAGTTGCCAAACTTACACAGAGTCATAGCTCTGTTGAGCCAACTATTCCCCCAGCTCTTAGCAGTGATGATTTTATGGGATTCTTCATAAATAAAATTAATTCTATTAAAAATAAAATCATTGGCATCCTCCCAAACATGATTACTTCTTCCTCAGTAAATGAGGCAGCATCGGAAAGAACTGTAGAACCTCATTTGTGCTTAGGCTGTTTTGATTCAGTCGAGCTTTCGGAATTATCAAACATATTAGCCTCATCTAAACCTTCAACTTGTATGTTGGACCCAATCCCAACCAAATTATTTAAAGAAGTGTTCCATTTGGTTCCTGGCCCCATTTTGGATAGGATTAATCTATCCTTAGTAAACGGATACGTACCACAAGAATTTAATATAGCTGTAATTAAACCTTTACTCAAGAAACCTTCCCTTGATCAAGATGATTTAGTGAATTACAGACCTATATCTAACCTTCCTTTCTTATCCAAAATCCTTGAGAAAATTGTTGCTAATCAAGTCTGTGAGCATCTAAACAGTAACGAGCTGTTTGAAGAGTTTCTGTCAGGTTTTAGAGCTCATCATAGCACTGAAACAGCACTGGTGAAGGTTACTAATTATATTCTCAAGGCCTCAGATAATGGACTTGTGTCTGTTCTGGTTTTGTTAGATCTCAGTGCTGCTTTTGACACAGTCGATCATAATATTCTCTTAGAAAGGCTTGAACATGTTGCAGGGATCAAAGGAACAACACTAGGCTGGTTTAAATCATATTTGTCTGACAGATTCAATTTTGTTCATCTAAATGATCAATCTTCTTCACTCTCAAGGGTTACTTGTGGAGTTCCACAGGGTTCTTTGCTTGGACCAATTCTTTTCACCATATATATGCTTCCAATTGGTACAATCATTAGACAGCATGGGACAAATTTCCAGAGCTATGCCGATGATACACAACTATATTTATCCATAAATCCTGATGAACCCAGTCAGTTAGGTAGATTACGGGCATGTCTGGAAGACATTAAAACATGGATGAATCTAAACTTTTTGCTTTTAAATTCTGACAAGACAGAAGTTGCTGTCTTTGGACCAGAAGTTCTAAAACAGAAACTGATTAGTCAATCACTTCATCTGGATGGCATTAAATTGGCCCCCAGTAATAACGTAAAGAACCTCAGCGTTATTTTTGACCAAGACTTGACATTTAAATCCCATATTAAACAGGTTTCTAGGATTTCCTTCTTTCACCTCCGGAATATTGCTAACATTAGAAACATCCTGTCCAGGAGTGATGCTGAGAAACTAGTCCATGCATTTGTTACCTCAAGGCTGGACTACTGTAATTCTTTACTATCAGGTAGTCCACAAAATGCCATTAAAAGCCTTCAGTTGATCCAAAATGCGGCAGCAAAAGTTCTGATGAATATTAAAAAGAGAGATCACATTTCTCCTGTTTTAGCTTCCCTTCATTGGCTTCCTGTTAAATCCAGAATATAATTTAAGATCCTTCTTCTTACATACAAAGCCCTTAATAATCAAGCTCCATCACACATCAGAGATCTAATTGTTTCATATGTTCCCAACAGAGCACTTCGCTCTCAGACTGCAGGTTTACTTGTAGTTCCTAGGATTTCTAAAAGTAGAATGGGAGGCAGATCTTTTAGTTATCAGGCTCCTCTCCTGTGGAACCAGCTCCCAGTTTTAGTCCGTGAGGCAGACACTCTGTTTCCTTTTAAGGCCGGGCTTAAAACTTTCCTTTTTGATAAAGCTTATAGTTAGAGTGGCTTAGGTCATCCTGAGCTAGCTCTGTAGTTATGCTGCTATAGGCTTAGAATGCTGGAGGACAGACTTACCAATTTTCTCCACTCTGCTACTTCCTTTTCTACCACTACTCTCCAGTTGTATTACAGTACATTCTGCTATTTTGACTGTTAACTTTGTGTTCTCTCAGTGCTTTTCTCTCCATAGAAGATATACCTGGTCTGGTATCCTGCTTGGCTGGAATGCCCTGTTGGATGGGGGGCATCGACTGGGATGGTGCTCCCAGTGGCTGAACATCCGCTGTGTCCTGCTATCAACTTTTTACTTTCTGTAACATAGAAAGTTCTCATATCAGATCTTCTGTTCCTTCTGTGTCTCTGCTCTGTCTTCTCAAACCCCCAGACGGTCGTGGCAGATGGCCGCTCCTACTGAACCTGGTACTGTTGGAGGTTTCTTCCTGTTAAAGGGGAGTTTTTTCCTCTCCACCGTCGCTACATGCTTGCTCAGTATGAGGGATTGCTGAAGGATTGCTGTGGTTGGAAAGTCTGCCCAACCTCATGCCAATGACTGATGCAATCTGCTGGGATTCCTTAAATAGGAAACGTTTTAACTGATTGGAATGTTTGTATAAATGTATTGAAATGACTTCTTGTTAAGTACCTTGAGATGACATCTGTTGTGAATTGGCGCTATATAAATAAACTGAATTGAATTAAAAACTCATCTGTTTAGAGCTGCCTTTGAGTAATGTTTTGTGTATGGTTCTTGCTTTATTGCTGTTTTTACTTTATATGCTTTGTCTGAGTTTTCCTACTATTGAATTACCCTGAATTACCCTTGAATTACCCTGTTGCTGAAAGTGGGCTATACAAATAACATTGCCTCTTCTTGCCTTGCCTTGGGCATCGACACCTGGGCATGTTGGCAGTTCTTTACTTTATAGACTCAGGAAAAAAACGAAACCCCCAAATAGAATACCACCCACCAATAACACTGAATCCTCACAAATCCTTGCTTAGTTTGTGCGTGGTGTCGCAGTCACAAGTTGATAAAACTATATGTGTCCTTAAAAGTTCTAAAGCCAAAAATGCATTTTGGATGGATGCAACATTTCTAAAAAAAATCACAAAGAATCTTTCATAGCATCGTTAACTACTATCATAAATAAATCCATAAACAAAAGTTCCTTCCCTGAACCCTGGAAGCGCTCTGTCATTACACCAGTTTTTAAGTCCGGTAATCCTGCAATGACCAGCTACTACAGATCGATAAGCATATTTTCAGGGGTTTTTAAAGTCATGGAAAAAATAGTCATGGACCAAATTGTAGATTATCTTAACAATAGTCCCTATACCTTGAACAGGATGCTATTTGGCTTTAGAAAAAGTAATTCTACTTAGATGTCGGTTTGGTTCTTTTTGGAAAACATAAAATCAAAGCTGGATGCAGGCGGTGTCATTGGTCCTGTTTTTATCGATCTCAGAAAAGCATTTGACATTAAACATTAACCACCAGATACTGTTGACCAAACTGTCTAGTTTACTCTACTCTAAATTTGATTAAATCATACATATCTGCAAGATCACATTGTGTTAAGATACAGAACATAAGTCAACATCAAGTATCAACAATCTTGGGGTACCGCAAGGGTCAGTGCTAGGTCCACTGCTTTTCAGTTTGTTTATAAATGATCTGCCAAGTTGCTGTCCTTCCAATGTCATCTGCCAAATGTATGCCGATGATATATGTCCATGCAAAGGATAAAAAACACGCTGCGCAAGAACTGACAGATACTATGACAAACGTGTATAACTGGCTTGAGAAATCCCAACTATACATAGACATATCCAAGACTGTCCGTGTGTACTTCGCAAAAAAAGAAAAAACTGACAATGATCCCAATGTTTCAGTGCAAAGGTAAAACATTTGAAGTGGTACAAGAGTTTAAATACCTAGGAATCACTCTTGATTAACAAATTCTTTTTAAATGACAGATAAAAAACACTGTGAATAGAATTAAGTTGACATTGTCCAACTTTAAGTTTTTTAGAAACAATCTAACTCTTATATCAGCCAAATTGTATTTTGATACTATGATCATGTCACACATGTGCTATTGCATAAGCATCAGCCTGTAAGATGACACTAAAGCTGATTGAAATAGTTTACACACAAGCTCTGAAAGTATTGGACAAAAAAAAAAATGTACTATCACTGTCAGATATTAAAAAACCATGAGTGCTTAAGCTGGGACAACACTGTTAAACATGCCAACACTATCTCGATTTTCAAAATCCTCCATGGTGAAGCACCTCCTCCATTACAAGAAAACTTGTGAAAAAAACCTCAAACAGAACAACAAGAGCTGGTTCTAGAGGTGACTGTGTAGTTCCTTTTAGAAAGAGTGCCTTTGGTCAAGCCACCTTTTCTGTTCGGGCTTCTCACACCTGGAATTCAATACCAAACACAATACGTGAACTCCCAACTCTGACTTCGTTTACCAAACATCTTAAAGCTTGGCTATTGGAAGAACAACACTGTTGCCACAACAATGCCTAAATTTGTATATTTGTTTAATGTTAGCTAATTGTTAGGCTACCATCAGCAAATTTCTATTGAGTATATGTATAAACATCACTGTTTTATTATTATTACTATTACTCCCTCTTCCCTATTAATATTTTTGCTATTGATTATATCTTTATTTACTTTTAGGTATTAGGGCTATGTGCAAGGCAAAACACATTTTATACTTATAGATGGAAATTAGCTGTAGGCTATAATCTTACATTTTTACTTGTACATGTTCATTAATATGTATTGTCCCTGTTTTCAAATAAACTTTTGAACTTTTGCTCAACTTTGACTATTAGACTATTTGCCATAAAGTGGATTAGCTGGTTTCTAGTTAGTTTGAGAGCTCCTCAAATCCCTTATCAGACTCAAAAGCTGCTGAAGTCTTCTATATAGGTGTCAGACACATCTTTTGATTTTATGGAAACTTTTAGAGGTATTTTTTTGCCTTTAGGTGATTTTTAAAATATTATTATTATTGTTGCTGTTAAAATCAACATTAAATGTTCATATGTCGAAATCTGTAAAAACAAAACACACAAAAAACACACATAAAACACGCACCATGATGATTTTTTCATTGATTTTCCACATAATACAACTCTTACCTCTATCTACTGCAAGTAAGATTCCAACTGCTCACAACCACCCCACAGAAACCAACTTATGAAAATAAAGTACACATTGATGCTTTAGAAGGATATAGTTGCATTACTATATTCAGAAGGAACACCATTTTCAACTATCTAGATTGGACTTTTATCTGAGTTTCCAAATTATAAATCATTTTACAGGAACAAATGATAAGTTCTTGCTTCTTTTGAGGCCTTAAAGGCTGAAAGAAAGCTGAAAAAACTAAATCCCTCAAGTGCTTCATTATTTCTATCCTGTAAGGCACTTGTCCGAGATCATCTAATATATGATCTGGTCCGTTAATATATTCCTTGTCCTGAGAGATCCTGTGACAAGTTCAGCATTATAGCATCCCATAAGGCTGAAGAAAATGGGCCATACAGAAACATTATCACTCTTATATTAAAGACACCACTATAAGCCAAAGACCGCCACTGTTTATTGCATACCGATGGACATGTTCACAGGGTTTATCTGAAACAGTGAGGGAGATAACTACAGACAACAAAAAAGACAAAAAATGACAAGGAGATAACTTGAGAATGATTTTGCAGCAAAAAAGTCTAGGGGACATTATTAAACAACAGAGAACTTTAGAATTGATGGAAAGAAACAAGTGTGATGTTTGTCTGTGATCAGAAGAGATCATGTAAAGATATAGCATTTATATTCCAATATCACTTCACTAACTCATTCAGCTAAAGTTTTTGTGAAAAACTCGTAAAAACAAACATTTTCCTAATAGTCTGCTGGTGCCCCATTTGTTGTCTAGAAAGACCTGAATTATCAGTGTATGGATTTAACTGAACCCCTAAAACTGTGCTAATGTTAGCAGCATATCGTTTAAATTGCAAGGTGGGACGGGGCCTCCATGGATTGGACTTGGATGTGCAACATATCACACAGATGCTTGGTTGGAATAAGATCTGGGGAATCTGGAAGTAGATCATTTCTCAGACTCTTCCTGAAGCATGTTTGCTTTGTGGCAGGATGCAATATTCTGGTGAAAACAGCAGAATCAGACTATACCTTTTCCTTAAAAGGGGGCACATAGTCTGCATCAATACCTACGCAACATGGTTCATCAGACCAGGCCACTGTCTTGCATTGCTTCATGGTTCTATTTCTCACTTGTCCGTTGCTGGTCTTTTACCAGTTCCCTCTAAACTGTTTAATACTACCACGGTACGCCACGCTCACATAAAAGTTTGGTGGCACAATTGTTAAGGGTGAACGGTGACCTGATTCAAACCTGTTCACATCAGAGTAGACTGATGAATGAATACAAGTCAGTCGTCGCTGTGATGCACTATAGACAGACTAGGTTCAAGGATTTGTTGTCCTGGGCAGTGTGCCCATCCATCAGGTCTCCGAGCTCCAAAGACATAATTTATCATTCCTAAAAGAAAAAAAGGGTCCGTAACCTTAGAACTCTCCTTGAAGCACTTTTTAAAATTTGTTTAGGTTTTATTTTATAACAAATATTTACCAGTATGTCTTTTAACTAGTAAAATGAAAGGTGAATGTTTCTGAGAAGGTTATAACTGTCACCATAGTGTTTGTGTGCAGATCAAATTGACTGTCACAACACACATTTTAGGTTTTTTCTGTAGTTG
Source organism: Valencia hispanica (assembly GCA_963556495.2). NCBI lineage: Eukaryota > Metazoa > Chordata > Actinopteri > Cyprinodontiformes > Valenciidae > Valencia > Valencia hispanica. The sequence continues at coordinate 9,199,653 of OY747715.1, read as the reverse complement.
AGTCTTATTCGGTTATGTTTCCAGCCTTTGTTTTCCTTCTCTGTTTTATTATTTCCTCCCTGCTATTCTGCCTTCTACCCTGCTGCTAATTAACTCCACCTGCTCTCTCATTCCCACCTGTACATGATTACCTTGATTAAGTTTCCCTTGATTTCCTCTGTCATTTCTCACTTTTCCCTCAGTATTTAAGCCGTCCTCCTCTCATACCCTGCTGGATTCTTCCGTTTCCTTTGTCTCGCTCCATGTCTCCTGGTTTCCCTGTGCAGTTTTCCCAGCCCATTCCAGATTCTCATTGCTACTTTTCAGTTTGGAATTTTCATTAAAAACTTTTAATTAACTCGGCCTCTCCGTGTCTGCTTCTGGGTCAAGTTTCCAAAACATGAGACCTTTAAATCTAAAATTGTCCGGATGTGTCTCCGGATGAAGGAAGGACCCAGACGCAGATGTGGTTAAAATGTGCAAAAGGCGATTTATTGGAGGATGAAGCAGGAATGACTGGCAGGCAGAAGAAACACACGGGAAGACGTGATGACAACAATCCGACCGGGAAGGAGGAACCAAGACAGGGTTAAACACACAGTGTAAGGAGGAGAATCAGGTGAGACAGATTAGGCACAGGTGTAGACAATGGGTAATCAGGGGCAGAACCCAGAAGGCTCTGACAAAAATACTCTTTCAAAGTCTTTGAACTTGAAATCAATCTGGCTGGTAATTAGGGTTGGGCATCGAGAATCGAGCATCGATTGGAACCGGGACTCATATGTCATTCTACCGGAATCGTTAAATTTTTAAAATTACGATTCCTAGTTTCTTTTTTTTTTTTTTTTTTTTTTTTCTTTTTTTTTTTTAAACGTGTCCTGTTTGGCAGTGTGGAGCTCAGAATTGGTGTCTGAGTACCAAGTAGAAGCCCAACAGATTTACTTTCACAAGCGGAGCAGTACAGCTTTTGCTATAGTACTCCACTTGATATATGTGTGAAAAATCTTTATTATGAATTGTTGGGGTTTTTATTTCCTGATGTTATGGACACGGAGACGGAAAATTAAGGAGAAGAAAGAAGGAAGATGAAGAAGAGAGGTAGGAAACAAAATGTCATGAGAGAGGGTGAGTTGAAAATACAAAAGAGGAAGGGGAACAAAGAAAACACAGGAAAACATTGAAATCTGCCTCCATACCCACAGGACGGCAGAGAGAGGGGGAAAAACAAAACACGAAAAAGGAACATCGACAAAACCAACCAAACATTGTGAACTAAGAATTACCCAACCACATCACACAAAATTAGATATAAAAATACAACAACAATGTCACAGAAAAACTCATGGTACCGATTAATCAAGCTCTAGTAATGATAACCTCAGCCCAAGAATATATCCTTAAACACCAGAGACCCCACATCTATGTGTGTGTGTTAGCATGCTGGTGCATATAAGGTTTCTCCATAAGAGTGTTCGATAGTTGGTGTGAGAAGACATCAATCCGTCCCCCAGGAATCGATGCAGACATGAAGGAGATCGGAGCAAAGACGTCCAAAGGACCGCCAGAGCCCCAGGCGGACCCGGGCGGGGCCGACCGCATCCCCCAAGAGAGGAGAAAAGGAGAACCCCAGGGGAACAGCCAGCGGCCACTATGCAGGGGCCCGGGGGGGCAGCAGTGACGAGCCCACGAGCTCCGCCGGCAACCGGCCGCGCCAGGGCGGGCCGGTCAACGGACCAGGGGAGCCGGGGCCCAGGGGCACCCCACCCCCCAGCAGGGACCCGACAAGGGACCGGCCAACGGGGGGCCCCCGGCACTGCAGGTACGATTCCTAGTTTCGATTCCCAGTCCGCCGACCAGAAGAAGAACCCGCCAAATACCAACTAAGAAGAATCCGCCAGAAGTGTTACCGTTACTGCGCAATCAGGGAAGGTGTGTGGAGACACTCTAAGATTCACCTGTATATAACCGACCGCTCTGTGTTTAATGCGCTGCTCCGGCTAACCTCATTAACCTCCAGCCCAGCGCCGCACTGCAGTCCAGATCCGGTCAGTAAAATACGTCTGATGTCAACATTGTGGCAGCAAACAAGTTATACTCTAACCATTGTTCAACTCAAGTGCAAATATCCAGCTAACGTTAGCTCATGTATTTGTTTTCATAGACAAACAGTCTGAGATTGCTAAGCTAACGTTAGCCAGGCAGCTGATAATACTCCGATGTGCTCCGCCTCCTCTATTCACCATAGCAACCGAGCGAAACGCAACAACTAGAGGAGTTCCACTGAGAGGTTTCTGATTTTATAATGTACCTGCAGCTAATCTGGACTGGATTGTTTAAATTTTTTTATTTTTTTTTCAATATTCTGCAGACAGACATGAAGGATGTTTGGAAATCGGTTTTCATGACATTTTCAAAAATAAAGCTCTCCTGTAAAAATGTTACCACTGTGAAATTTTTTTTGATATTTATCCCCAAGTCCATAGATAACAGCCCTGTGAGAAATTCATTGAAAGTAAAAAGTTAATATCTTGTCTTAATAATCTTGTCTTTTTTTTTGTCTTGTCTTATGCATGACCAACTTTCGCATTTGGCAAAATGGGGCGCATCACTTCCTTCCAATTTGGAGCCATGTGGTTTGATAGCGGGATCTCAGCTTGGGGCTGAGGCATTTGTGCCCCACTGCTGTCTACTGAGCGCACGTTGGGCATGTTTAATGTGATTTTAGATCATCATTATTTAAAGAAAAAATCATGGACCAGCCCCAATCTCCATTGCCTTTAGTCTATGGAGTATACCGGACTATCAGGTGTGAATACAGCCTAAGAGGATTTAGCCCACTGAGCTTGTCAGTATTCTGACAAAGACTTCGATATCTATACACAAATGTTTATAACAAAATCTTCTTGGTAACTGTGATGAATATATTTTGATGTAATGTGAGATAATTGATTAATTATGTTAGTAGATTCCTCTAGGAAATATGTCACGCAGAAGAGTGTTTTAAACAGACATCAGTGAGGAAGAGATTTGATTAGGAGGCCTCTCACCTCATTCCCTTTAAGCCAGAGTGAGAAAATGTTCTGATAACCTTGAGGGGCTAGACATCAACATGGTGTTGGAAGGAGTCAGGTTTGTTTTATTGTTTCACTTGGAAGGCAGGGGGCGACTGTGAGGAGTGAGGGGTTCGTCTTGTAACTGGAGGGTTGCTGGTTCGAGTCCCCGCTCTGTCTGTCTCAGTCGTTGTGTTCTTGGGCAAGACACTTCACCCTTCTACCTACTGGTGTTGGTCAGAGGGCCCGGTGGCGCCAGTGTCCGACAGCTTCGCTTCTGTCAGTGTGCCCCAGGGCAGCTGTGGCTACAATGTAGCTTGCCATCACCAGTGTGTGAAAGACTGAATGTAGTGTGAAGCGCTTTGGGCTCCTCATGGACTAAATAAAGCGCTATACAAGTACAGGCCATTTGGAGTCAGATGAATTGTAGTCATAGAGAGGGTTTGAGTTTTTGGGACCCTGTACAAGAAACTACTAATAAATATCAAAACGCCGATCAGGACATCAGCCTCACCCTTGTTTAAAGAAGGAAGACCTATTTTTCCCATAATAGTAACATAATCACTTTTTATATAAAATTACTCTGTAAAAGACAATGCTGTTCTGCTAATTAATTTAAGCGTGCATAGAGCTTCACAGCGACATCTAGTGGGGCCAGGCCAGACCCCACTTGGCCCAAATGTAGAGATGCCACAGCTACAGTTATTTTTGCCTGCTGAAAAATGCTCACGTTTCAATGCATTAACATCAGAGAACCTGCAGCAGTTTTCAATTGTATTTGGAAAAAAGTGTTCTATGGGAATAAATAAATAAAGAGGGTATTTTGTCAATTTTGTGAATTTGTCAGTCTTCTTTGGGGTGTGCTCGTTGTACTCCCACAGCAAAAGTTTTGCATCCCTTAAAACCATTAAACTGAATACGGCCATTACATCGACATATAGCCATCTCATCATTAAAAATAATTAGTACTTCAGGTTCCCTATTTCTGTCATTAGCCATGTTGGCTGATCGTCAGCTGAGTTCCGCTAGGCTGTTAGAAAGGGGCGGAGGTTTCTTCTTCCACTATCAATGATGAGCGCGTCTACCTGAGTATATTAAAATGAGCACACCTCAAAGAAGACTGTGATGAGCTCATTGGTCAGCATCATATTGGCTGGGGGACTTTTGGGAGGGTTAGGCAGGTTTTGAAAGTGCAGAGAAGAGATCTATGCATTGAGGAATGAAGCTCAAACGCAGAGGAGTCAATTTTAGTGCAAGAACACATATATGATACCCAAGAAGGAACTTTTTAGGTATGAACAGAGTGTTTTGTGGGAGATAAGCAAAAGATATTAGCATGTAAACAACAAATAATGCTCTGAAATTGACAAAATACGCTCTTGATCAATTGCAAGGAATTATTCACATATGTTTGTTACCTCCTTACCACAAGGTTAGGCATACAGTTATGTGATTTTATGACTGGAGAGATCTGGATAGTTTGCATGCAAGGTTGCATGCATGTATCTAAAGTTGCGAGTTGTTCCTAATATCATCTTTACAAACTTTTACATTTTTGGCTTCATCTTTAATATGTGTTGAGTATGTGGTGTATGCCATTTGCACACTTAATGTTATATTTAAGTGATTTTAAAATCTGGTAAATTCCAAATCATGTTTATGCCAAAACATAGAGTTACTGCAGAATATATTCATGTGGAAGTTGAAACTAAATGTATATACAAACCTGAGGACAATCTGCTGTCACCAATTGACCTAATAATCCTGCTTTTTGACATCAACAAATAAAACCTGCAGAAAACCCACACATGCATTTGAAACTGGTGACCTTCTAACTATGAGGAAAGTGTTCAAAATACTGATTCTCCTTAAGATTATTTTGCAGTTTTTGCTGTCAGAACACAATATTTCATTGTAACTTTAATACTATTGTCTTTTGGAATAAGGATCTACTTTAATACTTCGTGTTTGCTATATTCATTGTACAGTCCTATGATACACCATTTGGTCTTTGTGCTTTCATCAATTAAGTTTTTTTAAAACATTTAAACGTTTTATTTTAAAACAAATTTATATTAGCATACTATTGAACCAGTTATACAAGCCTCATGTATCAGTACTGAAGAGTGATTTTTTTCTTAATATGCAAAAGGTTCTAATAACTGTAACCATCGTGTTTGGGTGCTGATCAAATTGACTGTCCCAACAAGACAAACAACGATGGGTTTGTTGACTTTTACTGGCAGTGGGGATCAATGCCAGTTAATGTTTTACCAACAGCTAATGGGAGCATATCTGGGTTCATATCTAGGTTTATATGAAAAAAAAATCTTGAATACACTCTATTGCCAGTATATGAAACTTGCTTCTTGAAGTTTGTAAATATACACAGATATTCAATAATAGTTTGATCAACTATGAAATACTGTATAGAACCCCTTTTTGCTGCAAAAATGTGCTCATGTTTCAATGCATTAACATCAGAGTGCCTGTGAATGCCTTCAATTGTATCTGGAAACAAAATGTTTGTCACCTGCTTACTACAAGGTTAGGCACACAAATATGTGATTTTAGAGATATGGATAGTTTGCATGCAAGGTTAACACTGTTAACTCAAAGTTTCACTGAGCATAAGCACCACATTCCTCCTCTAATGAGGTTACATCCATTCATAAATTGATTTGCGTCTCTGATTTGAAAAGGCCGGCCCATGGTTGGTAATAGCTGGCAAACTTGAGGGGGAAATCTGTCTCATCTGTTCCTGCCAGTTGGATAGATTACCATGACTCTGCTCATCTCTGTTTATGTGAAAACTGATCCTAGATTAGCTCTTATCAAACATATGATCAGCCTGTATATGATTGCCTTGATTGTTTAAACAAAACAGCTCCTACTTTTAATTTAAAAAGACAGAATAAATATGGTCCCAAAGATAAATCCTTGGGGCACACCCTTTGTTTTTGGAAACAAATGGGATAGTTAATTTTTGTCAAATGTCCCCCCTTCTTTGGTAAGCCTTAGCCTACATTATTGGTTTAACTTCACTTTCAGGTTTTTATGTTATTTTCAGTAACTACCAGTACACAAATTTAAACTATGATAGTTATGATTGATATTTAACAGTTAAGATTTTTTTTTTTTTACGTTTGTTAACATGATTTTTCTTATATTTTCTGATGGGGTCAAATATCTCTTTGGATCTATAAAAGCAGCCCTCTATCTGAAGGTTGAAAATCCTATTTTATTTATGCAAATAAAACTATGCAAATTAAAACCATGAGGTTTTTGCGTGTATCTAGAGTTGTGTGAGCTGTTAATGTTTTCTTTACAAACATTTACATTTTTGGCTTAATCTTTAAGTGTTAAGTCTGTGGTGTATCCCATTTGCAAACTTGAGGTTATACTTAAGTGATTTTATAACCTGGAAAAATTACAAATCATGTTTATGCTAAATCATATAATTAACAGTGGGGGTACTTTCTTTTTTGGTTGATCTTTTGTGGTTTAGTGGACAAAACTGGTCCAGAGAATCTCTTTTATACGTACTGCAGAAAATATTCAAGTGGAAGTTGAATCTAAATGCCTAAATGCAAATACAAACCTACACCTGAGGACAATCTGCTGTCACTAACTGATTTACTAATCCTGCTTTTTGACTGCAGCAAATAAAACGAGCACCTGGAGAAAAACCACCTATTCATTTGAACTGCTTCCTCACTTCTAGCTGTCAGAAAAGTGTGGGAAATAGTGGTCCTACTAGACCTTCTTTTTGAGTTTTTGTTTTCAGAACACATTTTCTATTGCAACTTTAAGTTTTTTCTGTTTTATAGAAGAACTATTTGCCCATATACTTGAGCTCTCTGATACACTATTTGGTCTACCATGAGTGGTCTTCAGTTTTTACTGGATGTTGTGAAAGACTATAAAATGTGTTTTCCAGCTAAATCGTTTTTGCAGTCCAATAATAAAAAGCTTTTAAGCCAATATGAAATTGAAGCGATGCCAAGAAACAAACTTGAATACTCCGTAGAAGTCTGAGCAACACCCTTTTTTCACCCTGGCTCCATGGTGATAACAGGACATGTTGTGTCAGATCTGTTTCATAATAATCTGTTGTAACCAGGTGATGGTGAAGGTATAAATTTCCACGGTAGACATTGGATCCACCAATATGGGTAAATAAACTTGTTGTTTGACTTTGATTTAGAAATCTTTGTACAGTCTAAAGACCAGACCCCTATCTGTATAAATAGCCGAGCCCTTCAGAGACCAGCACAGTGTTTCTTGTCCTGCAGCTGGTTAAAATGAGGTCCTTCTTGTTTCTAGGGGCATTGCTGGTCTGTGGTCTGGTTGGGGCCCAGGAAACCATAGAAAGCCAACTCCAGCAGGTCTTGGCCAGAATGGATAAACTTGAGAGGGAGAACGAAGAGAGAGGTTAGTTTGCTGAACTTTTCTTCTTTCAGTCAGGCTTATGTTGCGGTGTGAGTACAGGCTTTAAGCTTCTGTTCTTTAATGATAACCCTCTGCACTTCCGCAGTTAACAGATCTCAAGTGGCATTCTCGGCTGCACTCATTGAGTCACAGGATTGGACCGTTCTTGGGCCTTTTGACAGTTTGAAGACACTGGAGTTCAAGAAAGTAATAACTAACATCGGCAACGCGTACAATCCAGAGACAGGTACCTTCAATCACTACAACTGGGGATCATTTTACCTTGGAATCCATTGGTCTACAATTAAAATGTGAAACTTCACTGCACCTACAGAAGCTTGGTAGTTTTTGGTCTTTGTACATAATTAGATGTATAATATTGGGTAGTTATCCTGGCTTTTACATTCATGCCTTAAGCTTTATTAAACTATTCTGGGGGAAAAAATCTATTCATGCTCTGTTTAAAGTCACTTATATAAGCTCACTTCCACGTCTAAGTTTTAATTTTGTGTGCTAGTGTCAAACAGAGGGCTGCAGGCTGGCGCAATAGATTGCACTGTCACTGGTGGTGCTTTCACTGGGTTTTTTCAAGGAATTATAGGGTAACAACAGAAGTACTACAGTTCTCCTAAAGCATGCCTAAAAGGGGTCTATACAAGTTACCTATTGAGTACTGTTGAGAAGGTGTTTTCACTCTAATTTAAAGCCTATCTTAAAGAAACAGACACACATTTAATTTATGACCCTGGGCTCTCTTTGAGCTCTCATTTCACCTTCCCGCGTGCTCGTTCATTTCTGTAAAAAGGAGCAATAAGAAAAACAAACAACAATTACATATTTTAACAGCGAGACATCGTTCGCTGGACTCAGTTCTAGTAACTGAGTACAGCTATATCTCAGCATAAGGTTTTAATTTAAACAAGTTAAAAGGAAACTCCTCCCACATAGATCTTCGTTCACAGAATGGTCACAGCTTCTTCACACAAGGCACACAGGATGTACCACATTCTTCTTAATTGTTCACTGTTTCTAAGTGTTTCCACATGCACTACAGAATTAAACCCTCATACAACATTAACAGAATTTTTATCTCGTCAGTACTTTTTGAGGTATTGAGAAAGGGTCTATATGAAATTAAGCAAGATCTAATGGGGTATTTATCACCATCCACAAAGAACTTTTGTGGATGGTGGATGGTCTCACAGGTTAGCTATGGGGTTACTTACTAGTTGCAAATGGGGAAACTTACAGGGTTCTTACAGAGTATTTATATAAGAATCATGGGCTATGTGTTATTTGTAACAGTTTGAACTTTTATTTGTTAAATTATTTAAGACTGGTAATAATTTTTGGTTGGAGTGCTGGAATAATATGAATAGACAATTTTCGGAACCCAATGAGTTTATTTTTGCTGGACGACTTGATCGATGATTGTCTCCAGATGTCACCATTTCTGTCCCAAACACTGACCTGATCTTTGGACCTTGTTTCATTGTTCCCATCTACCTGCAGGAGTTTTCACTGCCCCAGTGAAAGGACTCTACTACTTCCGGTTCACCGGAGTGGTCGGCAGATCTGGGAAGCTGAACGCAGGACTCAAGAAGGACGGTGAGAACATTGTCGCAATCTACCACAAAGCAGGGACACAAGCCAGTGCTTCCAACGGTGTGACACTGGAGCTGGAGGTGGGAAACAGGATCTATGTCCAGATCTGGGAGAACGACCTGACCATTGCTGATCAAAGTCGACTCAGCACCTTCAGCGGCTTTCTTGTCTTCCCTCTTTGAGTGGAGCCTGGGAGATGCCCAAGTGTCGTCCTGAACCAGAGAAACAATCTAAATAATTACAGACCACATGATGCCGTCTCTTGTAATTGAGCTGGAGGCATAACTCAATAAAAAAGTAGAACTATATCAATATGTACTTTTTTTTCTTTACTTTGTCAATGCTGGCAGTTCTAGGGCATTTTTACCAGGCTGATAAGCTTGAACAATCTTCTTTTTGATGGCCCCAGACAATTTTCATCTTACTTTTGTGTTCACTCTCACTCTCTCATGCTTGGCAGTCAGGAACACACCTAACAAAAAGTCTGAGGTTTAAATAGAGCATATCTCCTTAATCATGCTGAGGTACAATGTTCTAATCCTGTGGCATAGCGTAATGCACTTGTGTGTGATTTTGTCATTTTAGGTGGGAATAAATGTGGGAGGCTCCAAATTTCTCCCTCACCAGAAGTTGCCGTTTTATAAATTACATTTTGAGAGAAGATTTAAAAGGTTTAGGAGGGTTGCTCTGTTTAAACCTCAGATATTTTGTCTGTTGCGGTCCTGACTGTTGAAATGAGGAAAAACCACAATCGGTTCCAAAGAGCTGTCTGAAGTAGCAGTTTTTATTTTGGTGAAAGTGTCTGAGACATAATCTTCTAGTAGAGAAAATCCAAAACAACTTCCAACAAACCAGATCAGCTCTGTTTTCTAAAAAAAAAAATGTCTTCCAGTTTAGGAAAATAGTTAAACTTAAGCCACTTTAATTGAGGAATGGCTTAAAGATAATAACCCATGCCTATATCTCAACTCGTCTGGAGTTCTGCAATGCACTTTGTGCTGGCGTTAGTCATTCATCTATTTCGTGTCTCCAGGTTGTTTAAAAGGCTGCTGCTCATCTTTTAACTAGTACACACAGGCATGAGCACATCTCACCTGATCTGTTCTCCCTTTATTGGCTTCCTGTGCATCATAAAACAAATTTTAAAATCCTAATGTTGGCTTATAAATTCCCAAATTATTTTGCTTCTGTCTCTCTCTGATTTGATCCAGCTTCATCCCCTGTTGCCACCCTTAAAATCAGACAACCAGTTGCTTTTGGCTGTCCCAAAAGCTAGGGGGAAACTTACAGGGGATCAGGATTGTTCAGTTTTGTCTACTGAACTTTGAAATATATTTCCTTCAAATAATTGACAGCCATCTTTGCTTTCTGTTTTTTAGGTCTCTTTTATTCAATTTAACTTCTTTATTTATCCTAGTTTTTACAGCACTATGGGTAAACCTGCTGGGGTTTGTTTAAATGTGCTATACAAATAATTTGGATTTTTGAATCAAGTTCTGAAAGCATATGATAAAAAAACTCTTCAAAAACCTTACAAGTTCATCATTGGACCTACATCAGGCTGTTGCTACTGCTGATGAAAAGGAGACCGTACAATTTTAGTTTTCACTGGAGGTTCAGAACAACTCTAGATATGGAAAGTATTTTTCTTAAATTATTCTTTGAATACCTGATTCAATTGGATTCTGAGACAAACTCTGAAAAACCAAACACAAAAATTATTATTTTAATGTTTTGTTATCCAACTGTTCATCAGAATACCTAGTCTGGACTGATTTCACTGAAACAGTCACCAAGTTTTAGATCGGTCAGATGTGAAGGATTGTCTTTAGCTCTGCTGTGTTGCTTCCTGCCATTAGAGATGTTGAAAGGGAATCTGCTAAAGGTTCATATGGAGCGGTATTCGGATCTAATCAGCTGCTCCTCCTGAGGGGTTTTTATTACATCAGTGTCGAGTAGATTATATGGGTTTAATGAACAACTTGGGGGCAACAAAAATAACACCAACGGGCCAACCAAGTTATTTAAAAATTGAATAAAACAACAATATTCAGAAGCTCATAGGATTTTTCTTCAATATGTTTTGTCGTATTGTAATATTTCCATTTTAGAGTCTGGTAGTTTGGCATCTTGTAAGAGATCCACAATTTACAATGATGCCAACCAGGTAATAAAGAACTGTCTAATGTTCTAATATTCCTCTTCCACTGTGTTCAATGGTTTCACCTGACTTTCTTAAAAGCTTAGAATCACATCTAGCCATTATTTACATTAACATCTATATATTAAGCAGTGCAGTGTTAGATCTTGTGTTCTTTTGGGTCCACATTGATTGTTTAATTTCTGATGTTGTACAGCAGAAAAGATGGAGTTAAAATTTCAGCATTCCTATTTGAGTGGTTGAGTGGGACAAAAACTCACTAAACACAACTAAACCTGTTGAGTTTAATGTAAATTCAATACAGTTTGCATGTCTAAAAATGTAGAAATATATACATGTATGTATGTATATATATATATATATATATATATATATATATATATATATATATAATACATCCGTATTTACTGAAAATAAAATAAAAAGGAATTAAACTGTTTTTTTCGTCTTAAACAAAATAATCGTTTAGACTAATCGATTAGTCGGTAAATTAGTCGGTAGACTAATCGAAATTAAATTAGTCGTTTGTGGCAGCTCTAGTTGACTAGGGCATTGTCGAAACTGGCTGCATGTACCATGAGATAATCCAGGTAGACGACACAGCGACTCCATGGGACATGGGCCAGCACCCTCTCCATCAGACGTCTGAAAGTGGCAGGAGCATTGCAGAGACCAAATGGCATCACCTTAAATTGCCACAGTCCCTGGCCGATGGTAAATGCAGTCTTAGGGTGGGCTTCCGGGGCCAGCTCCACCTGCCAGTAGCCACTGCGGAGGTCAAGGGTGCTGAACCAGTTGGACCCAGCCATGTAGTCAAGTGTGTCATCGATGCGAGGGAGGGGGTAGGAGTTCTTTTTGAGTGCTTCCATTAAGCCGTCGGAAGTCAACGCAGAACCGGCAGCAGCCATCTTTCTTCATTACCAGGACCACTGGTGCCGCCCAGGGACTGTCTGAAGGTTCAGTGATATCTGCCTCCAGCATCTCTTTGATCTTTTGTTCTGCCGCAGCTCGCCTTGACAAAGGCAGATGACGGGGATGCAGACGGATGGGTCTTGTGTCTCCAGTGTCGATGTTATGCGGGACAAGATTCGTATGACAACATTCTTCATCTTTGGTTGCAAAAATGTCAACATATGAGTCTAACAGATCTCGCAGTTGCCCACACTGCTCCTCGCTTAGCCCCTCGCAGCTCCGTTGGCACAGCTCGTGCACCACCTGAAGTGTTTCTTTGGTCGGCAGCCTATTGTGTGTCCTGACCATCAGGTCACCAGGTGGCTGATGTAGTACCCCATTTGAACCATCCAACAGCGCTGGTGCATCCGTCCGGTCGTCATACCCCCTCTTAGGTTTGGTGGCAGAGTTGGATGGTTTAGTGATCCAACCAGAGTGTGGCTACGGCAATATTTATAATGCCACCCCAAGCTGTCAGCAGGTCCAGTCCGACAATGCAGGGGTCTTGGATGTCTGCAAGCCAAAACAGATGTCCAATCATGATGTTCCACCGGTCGTATGTCAGACAGCAGCTGAAGAGCAGCCCCTTCCAAGCTCAGGGCAACCTGCAATGCCATTTCTTCAGGGGACCAGCCACACAATTCAGCAGCCAAATGGACCTGGATAATGGAGCCTTCAAGTATAGTCTCTCCATTATAGCGAGGGAGTTTAGGCAGGGACGATAGGTCTTGCTATTGCGGCATCACTGAAGCAAGTATCCTCAATTCTATTCACTGTGTTTTTTTTTCTGTCAATTAAAAAGAAGTTGTGAATCAAGAGTGATTTTTAGGTGTGATCCTGTTGCATCACTAGGGGCGTATGAGAAGCCGGAGTGCAAGCATCTACCAGCCTTCAGAAAGGCTGCCAGTGGTTGCAGGCAGGCACACATCCCCCATCCACTGCTTATGGGTTATTTGACCCACCACCCCTTCATCATTCTATTCTTTCTCTTTAACGTCCGCATCTGATGAAACACTGACAGACAGGCATTTGCGCACCACAACTTGCCCAAATTCCAATAATATGTATGAAATGTTATTAGATTTAGGCCTAATTATATTGTGTGTTGAACAATAATCTGTTTACAAATTACAGGCCTAATCAAATATTTGATCATCCATCCGTCCTCATTACGTCTCTAGCTTCACCACGACAGTAATGGCTCAGTTATCGGCTACTGTTATGGCGACTGTAATGGTGTTTCAGTTTGATCCGGAATCTGATCCGGACGGTGAGGCACCCGAGGAGGAACCAGAAAGGTAGAACCGTAAAAAAGAAAAACGAAACACAATATGTGATGGTCGGTGTTGATTTTTTTTTTTTTTGGGTCGGTGTTGAATCTGGCATCAGCTATCTTTTTATTGCATAGTATGTTGGAGCAGCCTTTTATCTTCAGCTGCGACAAAGAGGCTTGATAAGCTCATCAATAAGACAAGCTCTGTTCTAGGATACCCCTTGGATCCAGTGCAGGTGGATGGAGACAGAAGGACTCTGGCCAAAATAACAACACTGATGGACAGAGTCTCCCAACCCATTGCATGAAGATGTTCCTGAGCTGCAGGGCTCCTTCAAGGACAGACTGCAGCATCCTCGGTGCATGAAGGAAGTGTTTTTTACTAGGTCCTTCCTCCCTCCAGCTTTAAGACTCTACATCCCGAACTGCTCCCAACAAACTCAATCATGTTTACATCACTGCTGTAACTTGCACTATTTGACTCATTTAACTAACATTTCTGTGGCTGCGGTTTGCTCATCTGTTTTTCTCAGTTTATATTCTGTTAACTACTTGTAAATAATACGTTTACTTTTTTACTTTCTGTTGCACAACTACACATACACATTCTGTAAATATTCACTGTTTTTTTAATTATCCTGCTCAGGTGCACATACTAATCTGAGTATGCCACTTTATTTTTAATATTTTTAATTACTTTGGTTTTTGTAATTGTGTCCTTGATGTACATATATAATTCTTAATTCTGTTTTCATACTGCTTCTATTATCTGTCAATTTGCTGCTGTTACAGCTGAACTTCCCCTTTGTGGGACAATACATGATTATTCTATGCAATTCAAAAATGCCAATCACATTTGGAAAATCTAAATAATTAACAGCAAGGAAGAAAATACAAGACAAAATAACAAAATAAGCACTTCAATATTGTGGTCAAAGACTAGTCAAACATCCAAAGATACTTACTTTTAATGTGCATTTCAGGTAATATTTGTACATTCTTTAATTATGTGATGTTTGAAAAAATTTACAGTAAATGTTTAGAGACAGAACCAGTCAAAGTAGCTGAACACCACTCCCACACCTCCTGGAATGCAATCCCTTCTCACTCAACTCACATCTTCTACACTTTTGAAAAGTTACTGCTCCTGTAGGTCAGTTGATGACATTGTTGTGTTTATGGAGCCTTCTTTTAGCATCCTACAGTCTGCTTTTAGAGTCAACTTGCTTGGGCAGCGACACCAGGGCATGTTGGCAATTCTTCGCTTTATTGACTCAGTTAAAAAACTGACTGGAAGCAATTGCCCCCAGATCGAATACACCTACCAATAACACTGAATCCTGACAAATTCTTACTTAATTTGTGCATGGTGTTGCACTCACAAGTTGATAAAGCTGTATGTGGCCTCAAAAGCTATGAAGCCAAAGATGTATTTTGTATGGATGTAACATTTCTAAAAAATCACAAAGAATCATTTGTAGCACCCTTAACCACAATTATAAATAAATCATTTTTAGTTTGTTTATAAGCTATCTGGCAAGTTGTTGTCCTTCAAATGTCATCTGCCAAATGTATGCCGATGATGCTGTTCTATTTGTCCATGCAAAGGATAAAAACACGCTGCGCAAGAACTGGCAGATACTATGACGAATGTGTATAACTGGCTTGAGAAATCCCAACTATACATGTACATGTCCAAGACTGTCCGTATGTACATTTCAAAAAGAGCAAATACTGACAATGATCCCAATGTTTCTGTGCAATGTAAAACAATTGAGGTGGGACAAGAGTTTAAACACCTAGTAATCACTCTTGATTCACAACTTCTTTTTAATTGACAGAAAAAAAACACTGTGAATAGAATTAAGTTTACCTACCCAACTTTAAGTTTATTAGAAAAAATCTAACTCTTGAATCAGCAAAATTGTATTTTGATACTATGATCATGTCACACATGTCCTATTGCGTAACTAGATGGTCATCGACCTGTAAGACGACACTAAAGCCGATTGAAATAGTTTACACACAAGTTCTGAAAGTATTGGAGAAAAAACCAAAAACGTACCATCACTGTCAGATATTTAAAAAAAATGAGCGCTTAAGCTGGGACAACACTGTTAAACACACCAACGTTATCTTGATTTACAAAATTCTCCATGGCAAAGCACTTCCTCCATTATAAGAATTTGTGAAAAAAAACATCAAACAGATCAACAAAAGCTGGTACTAGAGGTGACTGTGTAGTTCCTTTTAGAAAGAGTGCCTCTAGTCAAGCCACCTTTTCTGTTCGGGCTTCTCACACTAGGAAATCAATACCAAACACAATAAGTGAACTCCCAATTCTGACTTATTTTACCAAACATCTTAAAGCTTGGCTATTGGAAGAACAACACTGTTGCCACAACAATGCCTAAATTCGTATATTTGTTTAATGTTACCTAATTGTTAGGCTACCAACTGCAATTTCTATTGAGTATATGTATAAACATCACTGTTTAATTATCATTACTATTACTCGCTCTTCCCTATTAATACTTTTGCTATTGATTATATCTTATTTTACTTTTTAGGTATTAGGGCTACGTGCAAGGCAAGACACACTTTAAACTCTTAAAAATGGGTACCTTCAGTATCATAAAATGGCCATTGCTGGTATTTAATTAATGTAATATGTATTGAGTATCGTGCATTTAAAATGTATTCCTTGTCCTGAGAGATGCTGTGACAAGTTTAGAATTATAGCATCCCATAAGACTGAAGAAAATGGGGCATGCAGCAGAAACATTATCACTCTTGTTTCAAGACACCACTATAAGCCAAAGATGGTCACTGTTTATTGCATACCGAGGGACATGTTCACAGGGTTTATCTGAAACAGTGAGGGAGATAACAACTCATTCAGCTAAAGGTTTTGTGAAAAACTCGTAAAAACAAACATTTGCCTAACATTTGCCCCTTTTGTTGTCTAGAAAGACCTGAGTTATTAGTGTATGGATTTGACTAAACCCCCTAAACTTTGCTAATGTGAGTAGCAGATCCTTTAATTTGTAAGGTGGGATGGGGCCTCCTTTGATTGGACTTGTGTGTGCAGCATATCACACAGATGCTTGGCTGGAATAAGATCTGGGGAATCTGGAAGGAGATAATTTCTCAAACTCTTCCTGAAGCATGTTTGCTTTGTGGCAGGATGCAATATTCTGCTGAAAACAGCAGAATCAGACTATACCTTTTCCTTAAAAGGGGGCACATAGTCTGCATCAATACCTACGCAACATGGTTCATCAGACCAGGCCACTGTCTTGCATTGCTTTATTATTGTTTTTCTCACTTGTCCATTGCTGGTCTTTTACCAGTGGACGAGGTCAGCTTGGGTGCTCTGTCTTTTCTGCCGTTCTGCATGTAGAGCTGCTGTGCAAAATTGTTTACCACCATGAAAAGATGACACACCTCAGTTTATATTTATTTAAACTCCAATGACTATCTTGAAAAAAATCTGTAACAATTAAATTTAAATATATTTTTTAGTATTTTTGGCAGCTGCATTACAGTAGTGCAGTTAAACCCTCAAAACTGTGTAATACTACCACGACACGCCACACTCACATAAAATTTTGGTGGCACAATTGTTAAGGGTGAACGGTGACCTGATTCAAACCTGTTCACATCAGAGTAGACTGATCAGACTTGTAGCAGAAATTACAACATCTACCTGAATACAGTCAGTCGTGGCTTTGATGCACTATAGACAGACTGGGTTCAATGCTTTGTTGTCCTGGGCAGGGTGCCCATCCATCAGGTCTCCGAGTTTTAAAGACAACATTTATCCCTTCCAAAAGACAAAAAAGGTCTGTAACCAGTTAACGGAACTCTCGTTGAAGCGCTTTTTTTATTTATTTAAGTTTTATTTTATGACAAATATTTATCAGCATGTTTTGTAATGTAATACAAGCCTTATGTTCTCATAGTTCTTAGGTGGTTGTGTTTTTGTTAGTTCTTTTCCTTATTTAGTTTTATTATCATGTTAGGTTATTCCTAGTCTTTATTAGCTATTTCTGGCACTTTCTTGTTTCCGTATTTCTTCTTGCTCTTAGACGTTTTTCTCCCTTTTGCTTCTGTGTCCACCTTCTTATTTGTGTTTCCTTAGTTTGTCTCCTTATTTATTTCTTCCTTCTGTTCTCTAGTGTTTCTCTTTAGATTCCCCTCCTAGCCATATCTTTTGGTAGTGTCTAGTTTCTTAAGAGTTTTCTGTTTCCCTTGCTTTTCCTGTTGTCTCCCTGCCTCTCTGCTCCTCACCCAGTTCTATTAATTGTCCTCACCTGCATCTGCCTTCACTAATTAGTTCTTGGTCTCCTCTGCCACTTCCTCATTTCACTCCTCAGTATATATTCTGCTCTCATCCTGTCACTATCTGCTGGTTCGTCATATATCTTCCCTCACTGATCTTCCCAGTCTCCTGGTTCCCCTGAGGTTTTTGTAAGTGGTTTGTTTCCTTGTTTAATTAAATCATCTTTTAATTTAATTCTCTGCATTTGGGTCCTCTTTGAAAACCGAAACATGTTATCTGTACCATGTACTGAAACCTGAATGTCTCCAAAAGGTTATAACTGTCACCATAATGTTTGTGTGCAGATCAAATTTACTGTCACAACAAGACAATCAGGAGTTTCTTGAGCTTTATCGGCAGTGTGGATCAATGTCTGTAAATGTTTTAACAGGTAATGGGACATATCTGGGTACATATCTGGGTTTAAATGGAAAAAAAATCTTCAACACACTCTCTTGCCAGTATATGAAGCTTCCTTCTTGGAGTTTATGAATATTCAAAAATACTAAATTGGAGTGGCATCTCTGGCATGATAAATTGGGTGGGGCATACTAATTTTTCTGTGATGGTTACAGTCTGACTTTGTTTAATATTAAAAGAACCACATAAAATAGCAAAACCCAACACACTACAAACAAAATGTTAAACAAATGTAACTGAAGAACGAAACCTTTTTTATACATTAAATTACAAATAAAGGGTCACCTGCCAGTGTTAATTTCTTGAACAAAAAAATGCAGATCTTTCCTCTGGGCAAATTTTTCAATAACTGTATAATCTTTCAAATAATCCCGTTTTTGTTATGATCATTGTTTGCTTGTGTTTTTAGTTTTATTGTGCTGGGTTTGGATCTTTGAGTTCTCTATTTTTTTTTTTAGTTCATTCCTCTGTGTTAGTTCTGTTATGCTTTATTTCTCACATTATGATCGTGGTTATGTGATTTGAGTTCTGCTTAGTTTTTATATCTTTTCTGAGTTTCTAACTCCTTTCAATTCAATTCAGTTTATTTATATAGCGCCAATTCACAACAGATGTCATCTCAAGGCACTTAACAAGAAGTCATTTCAATACATTTATACAAACATTCCAATCAGTTAAAAAGTTTCCTATTTAAGGAATCCCAGCAGATTGCGTCAGTCATTGGCGTGAGGTTTCCTGTCTTTCTTTGACTTACGCAATCTGCTGGGATTCCTTAAATGGGAAACTTTTTAACTGATTGGAATGTTTGTATAAATGTATTGAAATTACTTAAGTGACTTGAGATGACATGTTGTGAATCGGCGCTATATAAATGAACTAAATTGAATTTTAGGGTTCTGAACTTTAAGTTTCTGCTGTGCTTTTCAGTTATTTTATTTGGATTTTATCCTTTAGTTACTCCTCCGTTTGTTTTTCTTCATACTTTTCTTTTATTTCCTCCCTGCTATTCTGCCTTCTACCCAGCTGCTAATTAACTCCACCTGCTCTCTCTTTCCCACCTGTACATGATTACCTTAAGTTTCCCTTGATTTCCTCTGTCATTTCTCACTTTTCCCTCAGTATTTAAGCCGTCCTCCTCCTCTCATACCCTGCTGGATTCTTCCGTTGCCTTTGTCTCGCTCCACGTCTCCTGGTTTCCCTGTGCAGTTTTCCCAGTCCGTTCTAGATTCACATTGCTACTTTTGAGTTTGTAATTTTCATTATTATTTTCATTAAAAACGTTTAAAGGAGTCATGACCTGTAATTTTCACTTTTCCATGAGAAAAAATTTATGTTATGATTGACTAACGATGATACACTGCCCGGGAAGCCGATATTTAAAAGTGAAGGGTTTGTTTACCCCTGGGTTTGTCATCATATTGCCATCTCATCAATAAAAATAATTATTACTTCAGGTTCCCGATTTCTGTCGTTAGCCATGTTGGCTGACCATCAGCTGAGTTCCGCTAGGCTGTTAGAAAATACATATTATTTTGTAACTTTAAGTTTTTTTCTGTTTTATAGAATAACTATTTGCCCATATACTTGAGCCCTCTGATACACTATTTGGTCTACCATGAGTGGTCTTGAGTTTTTACTGGATGTTTTGAAAGACTATAAAATGTGTTTTCCAGCTAAACAGTTTTTGCAGTCCAATAATAAAAAGCTTTTAAGCCAATTTGAAGCGATGCCAAGAAACAAACTTGAATACTCCTTAGAAGTCTGAGCAACATTTTTATTCACCCTGGCTGCTTGGTGCTAACAGGACATGGTGTCAGATCTGTCTCAGATTAACCTGTTGTAACCATGTGATGCTGAAGGTATACATTTCCAATCTGGACATTGGATTCCATCTACCATTATGGCTAAATAAACTTGTCGTTGTTTGACTTTGATTTAGAAATCTTTGCACAGTCCAAAGACCAGACACCTATCTATAAAAATAGGCAAGCCCTTCAGAGATCCAGCACAGTGTTTCTTGTCCTGCAGCTGGTTAAGATGAGGTCCTTCTTGTTTCTAGGGGCATCGCTGGTCTGTGGTCTGGTTGGGGCCCAAGAAACCATAGAAAGCCAACTCCAGCAGATCGTGGCCAGACTGGATAAACTTGAGAGGGAGAACGAAGAGAGAGGTTAGTTTGCTGAACTTTTCTTCTTTCAGTCAGGCTTATGTTGCGGTGTGAGTACAGGCTTTAAGCTTCTGTTCTTTAATGATTACCCTCTGCACTTCCGCAGATAACAGATCTCAAGTGGCATTCTCGGCTGCACTCGTTGATTCACAGGATTGGACCGTTGTTGGGCCTTTTGACCGTTATAAGACACTGGAGTTCAAGAAAGTAATAACCAACACCGGCAACGCGTACAATCCAGAGACAGGGACCTTCAATCATCACAACTGGTGATGATTTTTACCTTGGAATTGTCGGCTTCCCACCATAATATGCTCTGCAACTCACTTTCTACTCAGAGAGGTGGGGGCGCCGAACTCCAAAACCCCGGCGGGAACTGTTTCAAAATAAGACTCAGAACTGAGAGACAGAGAGTAAAACAACACACACAAACAGATATCTGTTTCACAGTGGACGCACCTGCAGATGGGAGCCGGAAAAGATCTGACTCGCTTCTCTACAAGGGTGTACCATTTTTATTACAGAAGAACAAAGAACATATCACATGACTCCTCTCTCCTCCTTCTACATCTTGACAGGTCCTACATTTTCTCCAGGTCTCCTGACCGTACCATGAACTAGAGTTATAACCGATCCTCCCTGCTTTCAGTTCATATCTTTACGCAAGAGTTTATTTACTTAAAACCTTAACCCCATAAAATACTGGTAAAGAGTCATGTTTTACTACCCTGAATAATATAAACAGGCCTATTACTTCTAAACGCTTAAAAAAGATATAGTTAAAACATATGTACTGCATAATAAAAAATAGCCCCAAAAAAGTAGAATACAACAGAATCCATTGGTCTACAATTAAAATGTTAAACATCACTGAACACCTACAGAAGCTTGGTAGTTTTTGGTCTTTGTACATAATTAGATGTATATTAACCAGTAGTTTTCCTGGCTTTTACATTCATGCTTTAAGCTTTATTAAACTATTCTGGGGTAATAAATCTATTAATGCTTTTTTTTAAAGTCACTTATATAAGCTCACTTCCAGGTCTAAGTTTTAATTTTGTGTGCTAATGTCAAACAGAGGGCAAACGGGGGGTGCAATGGATTGCACTCTTGCTGGGGGTGCTTTCAAAAGGTTTCACCTAAAGCATGCCTAAAAGCGGTCTATACAAGTTACCTATTGAGTACTTATTGAGGTATTGAGAAAGGGTCTATATGAAATTAAGCAAGATCTAATTGGGTATTTATCACCATCCACAAAGAGCTTTTGTGGGGTTCTCACAGGTTAGCTATGGGGTTACTTACTAGTTGCACATGGGGAAACTTACAGGGTTCTTACAGAGTATTTATATAACAATCATTTTGTGTTATTTGTAACAGTTTGAAATTTTATTTGTTAAATTATTTAACACTGGTAATGATTTTTGGTTTGTCTGTTGGAATAATATGAATAGACACTTTCAGGAACACAATGAGTTTATTTTTACTGGACAACTTGATCAATGATTGTCTCCAGATGTTACCATCTCTGCCCCACACAAATCTGACCTGAACTTTGGACCTTGTTTCATTGTTCCCATCTACCTGCAGGAGTTTTCACTGCCCCAGTGAAAGGACTCAGCTACTTCCAGTTCACCGGAGTGGTCGGCAGCTCTGGGAAGCTGAACGCAGGACTGAAGGACGGTGTGAACATTGTCGCAATCCACCACAAAGCAGGGACACAAGCCAGTGCTACCAACGGTGTGACATTGGAGCTGGAGGTGGGAAACAGGATCTTTGTCCAGATCTGGGAGAACGACCTTACTATTGCAGATCAAGGCCGACTCAGCACCTTCAGCGGCTTCCTTGTCTTCCCTCTTTGAGTGGAGCCTAGGAGATGCCCAAGTGTCGTCCTGAACCAGAGAAACGATATAATTAATCACAGAGCACATGATGCCGTCTCTTGTAATTGAGCTGGAAGCATAACCCAATAAAAAAGTAGAACTATATCAATATGTACTTTTTTTTTTCTTTCTTTTGTAGCTGCTGGCAGTTTTGGGCCATTTTTACCAGGCTGATATGCTTGAACAATCTTCTTTTTGATGGCCCCAGACAACTTTTATCATACTTTTGTGTTCACTCTCACTCTCTCACGCTTGGCAGTCAGGAACACACATAACAAAAAGTCTGAGGTTTAAATAGAGCACATCTCCTTCATCATGCTGAGGTACAATGTTCTTATCCTGTGCCATAGTGTAATACACTTGTGTGATTTTTTTTTTTTTTTTTTTTTTTTTTTTTTTGTCATTTTAGGTGGGAATAAATATGGTGTGCTCCAAATTTCTCCCTCACCAGAAGTTGCCGTTTTTAAAATTACATTTTGCGAGAACATTTAAAAGTTTAACAGGGTTGCTCTGTTTGAACCTCTGACATTTTGTCTGTTGCGGTCCTGACAGTTGAAATGAGGAAAAACCACAATAGGTCCCAAAGAGCTGTCTGAAGTTTTCAGAAAGAAGATTGCAGCAGTTTTTATTTTGGTGAAAGAGTCTGAGACATAATCTTAAAGTAGAGAAAATCCAAAACAACTTCCAACAAACCAGATCAGTTCTGTTTTCTGAAGAAAATGTCATCCAGTTTAGGAAAATAGTTAAACTTAAGCCACTTTAATTGAGGAATGGCTTAAAGAGAATAATCCATGCCTATATCTCAACTTGTCCAGATTTCTGCAATGCACTTTATGCTGACGTTAATCATTCATCTATTTCGTGTTTCCAGGTTGTTCAAAAGGCTGCTGCCCCTCTTTTAACTAGTACAAACAGGCATGAGCACATCTCACCTGATCTGTTCTAACTTTATTGGCTTCCTGTGCATCATAAAATACATTTTAAAATCCTAATGTTGGCTTATAAATTCCCAAATAATTGCTTCTGTCTATAAATTAATACAGCATCCTTCCCCTTTGGCACCCCTAAATTCAGACAACCACCTGCCCAAAAGCTAGTGGGAAACTTACAGGGGATCAGGATTGTTCAGTTTTGGCTACCAAACTTTGAAATATATTTTTCCTTCAAATAATTGACAGCCATCTTTGCTTTCTGGTTTTGGGTTTCTTTAATCCATTTTATCTTCTTTATTTATCCTATTTTTTACAGCACTCTAGGTAAACCTGCTGGGGTTTGTTTAAATGTGCTATACAAATAATTTGGATTTTTTTTATCAAAGTTCTTAAAGCAGATGATATAAAAAAAAACTCTTCAAAAACCTTACAATTTCATCAATGGACCTAAATCAGGCTGTTGCTACTGCTGATACAAAGGAGACAGTACGATATTAGTTTTCACAGGAGGTTCAGAACTACTCTTCTCCCAGATGAAAGGAGCAGCTTTCATTTTTCCCATTTTCAGTATAAGTAGATACGGAAAGTATTTTTTCTTAAATTATTCTTTGAATACCTGATTCAATTGGATTCTGAGACAAACTCTGAAAATATCAAACACAAAAATTATTATTTGAATCTTTTGTTATCCAGCTGTTCATCAGAATACCTAGTCTGGACTGATTTCACTGAAACGGTCACCAAGTTTTAGATCGGTCAGATGTGAAGGATTGTCTTTAGCTCTGCTGTGTTGCTTCCTGCCATTAGAGATGTTGACAGTGAGTCTGCCAAAGGTTCATATGGAGCGGTATTCGGATCTAATCAGCTGCTCCTCCTGAGGGGTTTTTATTGCATCAGTATCGAGTAGATTATATGGGTTTAACGAACAACTTGGGGGCAACAAAAATATCACACATGGGCCAACCAAGTTATTTAAAAATTGAATAAAACAATATTCAAAAGCTCATAGAAATTTTCTTATGTTTTGTCATATTGTATTTTTCCATTTTAGAGTCTGGTGTTTTGGCATCTTGTAAGAGATCCACAATTTACAATGATGCCAGGTAATGAAGAACTGTCTAATGTTCTAATATTCCTCTTCCACGGTGTTAAATGGTTTCACCTGACTCTCTTAAAAGTTTAGAATCACATTTAGCTGTTATTAGCCATTATTTACATTAACGAGTATATATTAAGCAGTGCAGTGTTAGCTCTTGCGTTCTTTTGGGTCCACATTGATTCTTTGATTTCTGGTGTTTCTTCTGATTTCTGCAGCAGAACAGATTGAGTCAAATTTTCAGCATCCCTATTTGAGTGGCTGAGTGGAAAAAACTCAGTAAACACAACAAAACCTGTTCAGTTTTATGGAAATTTAATAAAGTCTGCATGTCTAAAAATATATCTATTTTTATCTCTGTGTGGGTTTATCTTTTTTTTTTTACCTTGCATCTCTTTTGAAAGTGTATGATGTGAATTTTCAACCTATAAACTGAAGCTGGTGTATTGAGAGAAAATGTTTTGGATTCCAGTGAATCTGTATAATAAATAGAACAATCCTATAGATGGATACACATTTCTTTGCGGTGGCCTGGGTGCTCTCTCCGGGTAGTGCTCAGGTGGAGACGGGGGTCTCTACCCTTCCTCCTCTGGGCGCCCTGTGTCGGTGCCCTGGCTGCTGCAGTGGACCTGCTGCTGACGGGGCAGACGGTTCTCCTGATGGCTTTTTCCTTACGTACCTGACTCATCTGAGCTCAACACAGTGTCTACCAATGATCTTATGCGTTTTAGGAAGATGTCTGTGTGTGTTTGTGGGTGGATGTGTGCCAGTGTGTGTCTGTGTATGTCTGGGAAATGGGTTTGGGAAGGGGGAATAACTGTCTATTCGTTTTTACCATGAGGAAGGGATGGGAATCAGGGTTATGTGGGGTCATTTGAATCTGTAAAGCACTTTAAGCTGCATTTTTTTGTATGAAAGGTGCTTTATAAATAAAATTTGATTGATTGAGATGTTTGCACAGAATCTTTTAATATTTATTTGAACTCATGATGCAAGGGTGTCTAACTAGTTTCCCAGTGCCTTTGGTGGAAAAACAGAACCACAGCATAACAGTTAATCCATCTTACTTAATAGTGGGAATCACATGTTTTTTTTTTTACATAGTTACTATATTTTTTTCTGCGTAACTAACCCAAACAAAGGTCTGGCATGTACACGGCTGTGGTTTCTATGGAGACTTGGTTGTACCAGGGATCAAGTACTCGAGTTCAGGACTCGGATTCAAGTCCTGACTTGACACGTGCATCACGCAACTGACTTGCACTTGGACTCGGAATTGCAATGTTGGGACTTAAACATGGACTTCGATTCGGACTCCGACGTGTGAAATTGTTATTGTTGGAATTAGCATGGAGCTGATGCTAACTGTTAGCTTGTTATATTAGGTCAGCAGGACAAAATTAATATCACTTTCCCAAAGCCTTTGTAAGTGTATGGGTGACATGTCAATTATTTGTTTTCAAATGTATTTCAATCATTTTTCATTATTTTTGCAAATGCTACTTTGTTAGCTTGATGATAGCGTGGGGGCACTGAGAACAATTCTTTATTAAAGTAAACCATGTATGGCTGCCATTATTCTAGCCTTAAAATCTATACCCTGCTTTCATTTTTGACTTATTCTCAGGTGATGGTGACTTGAACTGGAAGATTTATGTCGGGACTTGGCCTATATGACCTAGCGACTTGGCCTCGACTTGGACTAATTCTATGTGACTTGGACTCGCGCTTGGACTCCAACGCTAAGGACTTAAGTGTGACTTGGACTCGAGAAACCGTGACTTGACTACAACACTGGATTGTAGCAAGATGCCCGTCTTTGCTGCAGTTTTTTTAACAGATGTGGAGATTACTTTTCCTTCCTAACCACCCTCCACACAATGTATGGAGGCAAGATAAATATGGGTCCCCATCCAGCATAGGGGCCAGTAGTTAAGAGGAATGGGTCTAATGTGTTTTCTGCATGCTATAACTCCAGACAAAGGGGAGTAGCAATATTAATAAATAAAAATGTAAATTTTACAGTAATAGATACAGTTACAGATCCAGAGGGTAGATTTATTATAGTAAAACTATCTATACATAACCAAAAGTTATGTATTGTCAGTATATATGGTCCAAATGTTGATGACCCCTCATTATTTCATTCCTTCTTCTCTGTGCTCCTTTAACACAAGGATTGCTCTCTTCTTCTTGGGCGCGACCTCATCTTTGGTTTAAATGAAGAAATAGACAGGCTCAGCACAGCAGGGACTCAGCGCAGCTGGAAATCTATAGATATAGTCAAACAGTACATGAGCGATTATGGACTTTGTGATGCATGGCGATCTCTTCACCCCAATGACAAAAAATATACTTTCTTCTCAAATGTCCACCATTCATATTCTCGACTGGATTATTTGTTAGTCAGCAGCTCACTGTTGACTGACATTTCAGACATTGAGATATACCCTATAGCTGTTAGAGAAACAGGAGCATGATCGCTAACTTTAGTAAATAAAACAGAAACACCTCAAAGCAAAAATTGGAGATTTAATATATCCTTACTTAAGGATAAAGAATTTATTAAATATTTCGAAAAAGAGTGGGCCTCATATTTGGAATATAACGACCTCCCTGGTACGTCGCCATCCATTCTTTGAGAGGCAGGAAAAGCTGTGATTAGAGGTAAAATAATCTCATTCTCATCAAATAAAAAGAAAATGGAAAAAAAAAAACGTATTCAGGAATTAGAATAAATTATTTATTCATTAGAAGCTTTTCTAGATGAGGAAAGATTAGGCAAAATCCGTAAAGCAAAGCTAGAATTAAATCAAATTTTTAATAAACAGACCCAGTTCTTAATTCAAAGACTTAGAATAGAAAACTTTGAACAAGGTAATAAATCAGGTAGATTTTTGGCTAACCAGCTTAAAATTAATAAAGAAAAAAACAACTATATCTGCTATTAAAGATCAGACCGGGAATACAGTATATGATCCTGGAAGAATAAATGACTCATTTAAAGAATTTTACAAGGCTTTATACTCACCAGAGATAAATCCATCGGATCATGAAATTGAAAAATTTTTTGATAACATAACACTACCTAAATTATCTGAAAGTCAAGCGATGGGCCTGGATTCACCACTAACAGCGGCTGAACTCCAGGAGGCCCTCCAAGGCATGCCCAATAACAAGGCTCCAGGCCCAGATGGATTTCCAGCAGAGTTCTATAGAGATTTCTGGAATATTCTGGCACAGACATTCCACAGAATGCTGCAGGAAACCAAGGAAAATGGCCGACTCCCACCAAATATAAATTCTGCCTACATTAGTCTTCTACTAAAATCAGGTAAAGACCCTTGGTTCCTACCAGCTATCGTCCCATATCCCTCATTAATGTTGATCTTAAAATAATCTGCAAAGCCCTCGCGTAGATTAATAGATTTAATAGATTTTTCTTACTGTAAAAACATTAAAACTAATATATTATCTTTAGTTGCAGAAAAAGCATTTGATAGAGTTAACTGGAAATTCTTTTTTGTAACCTTAGAGAAAGTATAGACCACTAGCCGTCAAAATGCAAATGAGACCACATCCCTTCCGGCCACGCCCCTCCCGGATACGCCAACTTCCGGTCACGCCCCCTCCAGAAACGCCCACTTTCGGATACGCCCCTTTCAGTCACGCCTCTTCCGGTTACGCCCACTTTTGCAGGCACCCTGGCTGCCAAAACAAGCTCCACCCTGTCACAATAAGCCCCGCCCCTGATGGCCACGCCCACCTGTCACAATAAGCCCCGCCCCCTGGTGGCCCCGCCCACCTGTCAAAATGGTATACGCTCCCTGGTGGCCACGCCCACCTGTCAAGATAGGACACACCCACCTGTCAAAATGGGGTACACCCCCTGGTGGCCACGCCCACCTGTCAAAATATGGCACTAAATGGCTCCTTCTAGTGGTTCTACAATTAAACTACATGCAAAAAATGAAAATACCTCCCCCTAGTGGCTCAATAAATACTATTACACCAAAACTTATAAATGCCTCCCTCTAGTGGTTCAAAATTAATATAACAGCCTATTGTATAATTGGCCCCCTCTAGTGGATCAAAGTAACATTACATGCAAATGTAAAAATACCTCCCCCTAGTGGCTCAAAAATTAAATGACATGCAAAAATGAAAATACCTCCCCCTAGTGGCTCAAAAATTAAACTACATGCATATTTGAAAATACCTCCCCCTAGTGGCCCAATAAATACTATTACACCAAAACTTATAAATGCCTCCCTCTAGTGGTTCAAAATTAATATAACAGCCTATTGTATAGTTGGCCCCCTCTAGTGGATCAAAGTAACATTACACCCAAATGTGAAAATACCTCCCCCTAGTGGCTCAAAAATTAAATTACAGCCTATAGTATATATAGCGCCCCCAATGGTTTGAATCTAACTCCTCAGTGTCATCAGAACATGTCCGAACAAGTCCCTTTAATATTATACGGTCTGGGCTCTGTCTCAACATGACTCCTTGAGCATTCCATTTTATTTTAAACAGTTAAAAGGTGCTTTTTAGCTTCCTGACTTTAATTTAAAACCACATTAGCTCCAACACTCTAGAGACACCATTACATCTGATTCTAACAATTCAACCATGATAAATTAAACTTGTAAGAGCACTAAAAAGAGAATTTATTCACCCACAGCTATGTTGAAGCAGATGCTCATCCTTTTGTTGATTTTAAAAATGCACCATTACATAGTCTTTAAAAACAGATAAGGATTTAAAAAAACATCACTTTAAACCTGGTTGCTTTAAGCTGGAAATAAGAAATCTATCAAACTACTAAAGTTACTGATAAAAAACAGTCCACCAATCGGCGTTTGACACGCCCCTGCTCTGCTTTGTATTCGCTGTATTTATCACGTCCCTGACTTCACCTACGTCCGCAAGTCAGGTAAACCAGTTTGGGCGGTGCTCACCGGGCGGCATTTACCTGTATAAAAGGTTGTCGGAAAACGGTTAATCTCTACAGCATGCTGGAAGGACCTCATTCAACAATCCGACCTTAAGGACACGGAGCGCGGTGCTGCGACGAACAAAGAAAACAGCGGTTTCACGAAGACTGTATCACCGGCTTCATTCGAGGGGAATCCCAGAAGCCCGCGTCATTGTCAGACCGCGTCAGAGCTGAGTCCTGGCGGGATTCCCGAGCTTCCCCTGCTAAGAGCTGGAGTTACGGGTTCAGCGGTGAAATCAACTTCACAGCGACTTCAGGAAATCTTCACATCGGCGACCTGTATTATCGGTTTGGAGCGAGGTGAGTAAATGTTTTTTTTAGCTCGCAATTGTGCGATCGTTTACGGATGTTTCATAGCACCAAGATGGATTCGCTGCTGGCTTATCGATAGATTCACCATAGCATACATACTCTGTTACAGCTAGAAGTATCGCTCAACTCCAGTTGCTGCTCTGAGCTGGTTTTGGGCTGGAGCGGGAAAAAGGCGCTGGGGATTGTTACAAAGCGAAACTCCGCTCTGAGGTGAGTTTACTGTTTGTTAAATTATGTTGACTGTTTATATATGAGCGTTACCGTATATGTATTTATTTTATTATATTCCTGACTTTTACCTGCGCTTTATCATAGATCGTGATCGAAGCGCGGAGCTGTTTGCAATTGGATCTCAGCGGATCTGCCCAACGCCTGCCTTGGCGCTCCGGTTAGCTGTGAGACTGTCTGGAGCTTTCTCCAGCTTGTGTATTGTCTGACTCTGAATGTTTTTTCATGTCCTTTTTTTTCTGATCGTATGTTTAAATAGCAACATCAATCAGTCACTATGAATGTCTCACAGGAGCTAAATAGTCCTCAACCGTCTAGTCAGGAAGATGAAGAATTTCAGATCAATGTACGTGACGAATTCAATAACATAGAGATCCGACACAACTTTGTCCGGCCTGAGGGTGATCATCCGTGTCCGTATGAATTTCATAATCACATAATGAATATGCTCAGGGGTTTATCAGACCGGGTGACACCGCTGGTTAACACTAACGATATTGTGCAGATAGAGGTTAATAGACCCGGCATGTCTCGCAGCGTGACTTTCTCTGTCGATGAAGGGGGGAGTAACGTCATGCACCAGTTCGAAACGTTTTTAGATGATCTGATGTAATCCAATGCTGAAATAGCCTCAACAGAGCGTTTGGAGTTTGTAATTCAAACAGTGCGTGATCTTAGCGGGGGAGCTAGACTAAAAGCTGAAATGTCTCTCGATTGCGAGCTTATACACAAGAAGAGACGCCACCTAAATATGGTGAACAATGATCGAGATGATAAACTGTGTTTTGCTATTAGCTTAGCCTGTGTTGCAGACCCTAGCCTCGGCTCCGATGCGGCTATACAGCTCGGTAGAGAGTTGCAACAGCGTGCAGGCCTTTCAGAACACACCCCCGTCAGATCAGGCGATATCCACAAATTTGAGAAGTTGTTGAACAGAAAAATAGTTGTTTTTATCAGAAGTGAGGGAGAGAGAGCTCTAGGGAAGATTCAGACCGACTTTGAGGACCGAAGCAGGACTGTTTTTCTATTGCACTTCCGAGACCATTACTACGGGATCAAAAACTTGAAGGGTTTTATAGGGGCTCGGGATATTTGTCACTACTGTTTCGATCCTATAGGGCATAAATACAATCATGTATGCAAAGGTTCGTGCGCTGTCTGCAACGATGCAGCGTGTGCTCAGGGGGTTACAAATCCGATTCTTTGTCATGACTGTAACAGATATTGTAAGAACCAGACATGTTACGATAGACATAAAGTACCTGAGCTAAAACCCAGGGCGCGTGTGATGGTCAGTCATTGTGATCAGGTGAAGAAATGTCCCAACTGTGGGTTAAACTATAACCAGAGTCTCACAACAGGCAAGAAGCATGTGTGTCAAGGGAAGAAGTGTAGGATTTGTGGGGGTAAGCTTGATAAGGACCAGCCGGCATCAGACCATAAATGTTATATCCAGACATGTTCTGTCGATACCGAAATAAGTGACAAGGTGATTTTTTACGATATTGAAACTTTCCCTGGTGCGCAGGGTGAGCATGTTCCATTTCTGATCTGTTCAAAGTCCACATCTGGCGAGGAGTGGTCAGCCTACGGCAGTGATTGTATTCGGGAGTTTATTTGTGAAATGAGGAGGCCAGGCCGTCGGAATTACACATGTGTAGCCCATAATGCTAGAGCTTTTGATTCCTACCTTGTTCTGAATGCAATGACGGAGATGGGTTTAAATCCTGACATCATTATGCAAGGGTGTAAAATTCTGAGCATCACTGATCCTGATTACGGTTTGAGGTTCATTGACAGCCTATCTTTCCTTGCCATGAAGCTTAGTAAAATGCCTGAAGCCCTCGGTTTTCCTGACCATAGCAAGGGCTATTTCCCACACCGTTTCTCATCCTCTGATAATCTGAGCTATGTAGGTTCTTACCCGCTGCCATCATTTTACGGTGTTGAGCGAATGAATCGTGCTGAGCAGGAGGAATTCTATACATGGTACGCTGAGGTTAGCAAGGGCGTGTTTGACTTTAAAAAGGAGGCTCTCTTTTACTGTAAGAATGATGTGGAGATACTCCTACAAGGATGTACAAGGTTTCGTCAGGAGTTTTTTAACGACAGTCAGATTGACCCTTTTAACAGGATCACCATCGCAAGTGCTTGTATGAAAGTGTTTCAAAGCAATCATTTGAAGGCAGACACTCTCGCAGTGCCTTCACCTACAGACTACAGCGAACAGTTTAAAAAGTTTTCCACAGCTTCCGTTGAATGGTTGGAATATGTTTCACATACAAGGAGGGTTGGAATACAGCATGCTCTAAGAGGTGGTGAGAAAAAGATTGGATCATACTTTTTAGACGGTTACCTGGAGGTAGGGGAGCGTAAAATAGGGTTTGAGTTCCATGGGTGTGAGCATCATGGCTGCAGCACCTGTCGCTATCCAACAGCTGAGAGTCCATTGACCGGTGTGCCTTATGGGCAGCTCTACGCTGCGACCATGGAGAGGGAGCATGTGCTGAGGATTGTGTACGGTATAGAGCTCGAGGTGATGTGGGAACATGTGTGGGAAGAAATGAAGAAGAGTAACGCTGATGTGAAGCAGTTCATGATGACCTACCAGGCTCCTGCACCACTTACCCCCCGTGAAGCGCTTTTTGGAGGGCGTACATGTGCAGTCAGGTTGAGGTACTCTGCAGCCCCCGGTGAGCAGGTTCTTTACCAGGACGTGTGTAGTCTTTACCCATTTGTTCAGAAGACGAAAAGCTGTCCTGTAGGGCACCCGATCATAATCAGGGAAAACTTTGATGATCCTAGAAATTATTATGGATTTATCAAAGCAGTCATTTCACCACCTCGTGGTCTTTATTTCCCCATTCTACCATTCAGAACAGATCATGGAAAGCTTGTATTCACCCTCTGTCGCACATGTGCATTGGAGAACAATCAGACACATAGTTGCACCCACACTGACACTGAGAGAGCCTTAACAGGTGTATGGGTGTCTGAAGAGGTTAAAGAAGCCCTTTCACACGGCTACAGAATCGATCAGATCGTTGAGGTGTGGCACTTTGAGCAGCATAGTGATCAGATCTTTGCAAAGTATGTCAACTCCTTTTTGAAGACCAAGCAGGAAGCTTCAGGTTATCCCGAGGGTGTAGAGAGCGAGGAGGACAGACAGAAATACATCCAGGATTTCATGGTGAATCAGGGTGTAGAGTTAGACCCTGAAAAAATTAAAGTAAACCCGGCAAAACGTCAAGTAGCCAAGCTGTGTTTGAATTCACTTTGGGGGAAGTTTGCTCAAAAAAATGACCAAACCCAAACCTCAATCATTAAACACCCTGACAAGTTTTTTGAGTTCCTGTTTTCAGGGAAGTTCGTCGTGACATACTTCAGCTTTCTGAACCCCAAGATGGTCATGATTCAATGGAAGTACAACAAAAACTGTGTAACGCCCCCTAACAAAACCACCAATGTGTTCGTTGCCGCATTTACAACAGCTTACGCACGACTAGAGTTATTCAGATACCTACACCAACTCCAAGAACGGGTACTCTACCTTGACACAGACAGTGTGATCTATGTTGTGCGTGAAGGCGAGAGCTCTCTGCCGACAGGTAGCTATTTGGGTGACTTGACAAACGAGCTCCCACCAGGGGACACCATTCAGGAGTTTGTTGCCGCAGGGCCAAAAAGTTACTTGTATCAGACAAAGCACAGGGGGAAGGTTGTGATGAGGGCAAAGGGGATATCGCGAACCATAGAATGCTGTGAAAGGGTGAATTTTGATACAATGACAGGACTTGTTGACGGTTACCTGGGTGGTGAGAGAGGCGAGGTACTCAAAGCACCGCAGCATTCCATCAAACGTGATAAAAACGGGTTCCATCTGAGGAATCACTCATTTACCAAAACTTTCAGGGTGGTCTATGACAAGCGGAGGTTGTTCCCAGACGGAACGACGCTACCATTTGGTTTTTGAGGGGGGAAAATGCAGCATCAGGGTGAACTGGAAGCGATTAACTTTGACCCAAGATTTAAAACTCCTTTTTCAAGTCTTGTGGTAGGCCCGAGTGGCTGTGGGAAGTCTTTTTTTGTAAAAAATGTTTTGATTAATTGTCTACATGTGATGGATTCTGTACCTGAAAATATTGTTTGGATCTACACTTCATTCCAACCATTGTATACGGAATTGATGAAGATTAATAAATCAATTAAATTCATCGAAGGATTGCCTCATTCCTTTGAAGATGATGTTTTATTCCCCCCAGATCAATCGCATCTATTGATTCTCGATGATGTACTCTTTCAAGCAGCTGAGCATCCAGAGGTCGTGAAAATATTTACACAATATCGACACCATAGAAACATGAGCGTTATGATGTTGACTCAGAATGTGTTTCTCAAGGGGAAACATACTCGAACTATCAGTCTTAATTGTAATTATATGGTCTTGTTTAAAAACCCACGTGACAGATTGCAGGTAGCAAATTTAGCACGTCAAATTTTCCCTGGACAGAAACCCTTTTTCATGGAGAGTTTTGAAGATGCTACGAGCCAACCACACGGCTATTTATTTCTAGACCTAACCCCTGACACACCAGACCAATACAGGCTCAGGACAGGTTTACTTCCTGGACAGTGGCCGGCTGTTTACATAGCTAAGAACAAGTGACCAACATGTCGGCACGCATAAAAAGAAATGCACCGTTACTAGGGGCTCTTTTTCATTCCACACCCCAGAAACGTAAAGATATCCTAACTCATTGTTCTCCCGACTTTCTACAAACCTTGTGCGAGATTGCTTTAAATGTGCTGAAAGGGAACATAAAGCTGTCCACAACACAATACAACAGACTTAAGAAGCAGAAAAAAATCCTCAGGCTGTTGGCTGATCGGAAGGTGGGGTTAAAGCGCAAACGACAGACATTGAAAACCCAGACAGGAGGAATTCTCCCGCTGATTGCAGCTGTAATACCGTTTCTCGGAGAATTGGTGGCTGGAATATTCCGCCGATAGAAGTGTATTATGACACTGAGAGCATCACAGAAAATGTTTCTAGTCTCGCCGCATCAATTAAATCGTCTGAAGCAACGGGATAACTCTGGAACCATACGACAGAAGGCTCAGGATGACACTGATGAGGACATGCAGGCAATATTGGATGACCCAAACAGTGCATCGTACGAGAAAATTAAACGCTACCACGCATTACTTCAGAAATACCTAACCCTCCTTAAGCAAGGAGAGAACGAAGAGCCGCGTGTCACCCTATCGCTGCAGAGAGACCGTGCGAATGATGACCCCCCGAAGGACAACCAGATCGTTAGTGGGTATAGCCGAGGTTTAGACGGTCTAGACTCCGCAGAGACCTCTTCTACACCTGCCGTTGAGAGTGTCATGGATGAGAGAGCAGGCAGGAAATCAAAAAATAAAAAGCGCGTATTGATGTCACCAGTTTGGCCGTCTTTAAAGGCTCCAACTGCTACAAAACGGCGGGAAAGAAGGAGGTCGTTCATGATGTCACCAGTTTGGCCTCAGAATGCGCAGGTACCACGCAGAAAGCGTAAGAGTGTTACCTTATCACCCCTCTGGACCAGAGCGGAAGATCATTTCAGTAAAAAGTCTCTTCGTAAGGCAACCCGAGCCCCCAGCTGGCTCACATTCTCCCCCTAGCTGCATGACTACTGAATAAGCGTTGTTTCTTTTCACAATAAACGATATGTGTTCACATAATTTCATGCGTACAGGTTTATTTCATTCCATGTTAAACATCATAAGTCTAATACATTTGATGCATATTCTCATACATATCAAAACCCGTAACAATCTTTAAACACATCTAGAGAACAGGTTCTATGCGTGAAAAACGTTGTGTTTCGCTTCATAGCACATTTCACATACTTTTTGACAAAGTTAGATACAAGCTCATCATTTGATTCAGGAATTTGACAATACTTTGATAAAACTTGTTGCATGGAGAGACCACAGGCTCTATGGCATAAATAAAAAATACAGTGATGCCCACAAACAGAAGATTGAACGCTCTGAAATTGTTGGTTATGGTACATTATCACAGACGAACGATCTTTCAAAAAATCCAAAATGGATGAAGGGTAATAGACAAATTCTGGTGAGTACCCGTAAGAGTCAAAAAACGGTGCTTTACCACCCTCTTCCAGAGTGAGGGCTAGCCAGTGTTCCCCAGGCATGTTAGAAGGGTGTGTATTGACGATAAAATAAGCCGGTCTGGGGAATGTTAGTGGTAGCAGCTCCAGTTGGTCGCTGGCCCATACACCGCAGAAAAGCTTCCCAAGCAGATGACTGAGTATTGCATCGAGTTCGTGATTATTCATGTTTCCAAGTGGTTAATAATAATCCACCAAAACTCTTCTTTTAGAGTCTATTTCCAGGATGGAGTCGTAGCACGCGTATACAATCAGCGTTGTTGTGTGCGGTAACGGTGTTCTGAATCTCATTTCTAGCCTAATGTTACCACTGCGTACTGGTGATAGTGCTTCAGATTCAGCACATGGGTCGAGATTAAAAGCAAATAATGCGTAACCCTTGTTAAAGTCCTCCCTAGTTATGCTTAGGGGGAGATCCTTTAAATGCCTCCCTGTGGATGTAAACAGGTTGTAATATTCTCGTACAGAATTACCCTGATCGAAGTTGGGTTGGAAGGCCTTAGCAGGAATCTGTCTACCATCACGGGACAGAGCTAGATATTATATTATAATGGTTGAATGAAAACGGATTCAAATTGCGCGCTCCTGTGAAGGCCTGGTGATTAACCATCGAAATAACCACATATTTAGGTGTCATACCCAAGAACAGGTTCTCCTGAGTGCATATTCTTGAATGTTCAGGTATAGAGTAGGTTTTTACATTCACACGCGATACCGGGTACAAAGCATTTCCTTTCATTAATGTAGTCTCATGACCGAGCCGTACGGCGGGAGATACAGTCACCTTTTTGACAAAGAGAGCTGCACCTAAAATCCATAGTTTGAAAGTAGAATCTGCAGCACCCATAAGACAGAACGCATCGCTTGCTCGTGTTAGCTTAATTCTTATGTCAACAGAGTTCAAAAGTAGTCTTTCACAGAATAATATGTCAGCATGAAGCGGTCCTAGCAGGTGCACCTCTCGAGATTGGGCTGTAAAGGAGGCACGTTGGTTTAATCCTTCATTCGGTCCATCAATAGTCTCTGTAGAATCAATTTCATCAGCTGTATCTTTATAAAAAAGCCCTGCACTGAACTGGCTTTTAAGGGTTTGATCTGAATAATTAAGCAATGTTTCGATCATAGCTCTATAAGGATGCGTAGCGCTGGACTGCAATATTAAACGGTCTCCAAGGGTTACATCACATTGGGAAAAAATTGTGTTCAGAGGGTAGTTAATTAAGCCGACCTTAGCGTCACGAGCCATGGGCGAACCGTTAGCATTGCTAATTTTAACTCTGAGATGGATCAACATGTCATTTAAATCGGTATACGACTCGCCCCCACCAGGGATAAAAAATTCTATCGGTCCTCCATCGGTGATGGCTGAAAGGGGTGAAATCTCAGTGTACAGCTTATCCTCTACCGATAGTTGAGTCATAGGCGCTGAAAATAAGTCAAGCTCACCGAGCGTACACTCTCCCGATTTGACATGTAGTAGAGCCATATTCCTATTCAGTTAAAATATGTCAGAGCCTCTGCCGGACTTCCTTCCCCTCTGCCTGCTCACCCTGAGTGGTTTCTTTTTCTTTGTCTTGGCTTGTTTTCTAGTCATCCAAACACGCTCTCCAGGGGGTCTCTTTCGACCTCGTCTTGATAAGATCATTATTCCTGAACCTTCCTGAGCATCAGAATTCTGACCGATCTTGCTCTTGATTTTATTGACCGCCCTCCCAAAGACGTCCGAAGCTATATTCGATGCCGCAGCTTTAAGGTGCGGTTTAGCAATCGACACTCCTTTCTTAACAAATGGGGATATAAATCGGAAGAGGCGGGCAAACACAGATCCAAATCCACGACCATACATGACAGGCTGTCCTGAAAACCCGGGTAGCTCTCCACCCGTCTGGTTCACATAATATTGTACAAACCGCGTTGGTTCTGGTCTGTGTGTTAAGTATGCCATTTTACCGCAGGTGTCAAAACCGGTTTAAAGTGCAGCTTCACGATCGTCTTCCCGTATACAAAGTTCACACACTCGTTACGATCTGTTTTTACCTGTATGCAGATTGTCTTAATATAGCTTTTTGAAACGGGGAGGTAATGCACTGTGTTATACCTCACACCAATCACGTCACCGAATTTACCATTTATGTTTACGACACCGAGCAGAGGTGAGTGACTGTCACCAACAGTTTGGAAATGGATTATGTCTGTGTAGACAAACAGGTTATATACACCAGTGCCGAGATCCGCTGGGTGGGGCGCAGGTCTGTTGGAGATGGTCCACCATTCGTCAGCGTTCAAACCGAGCATGATGGAGAGAGGGTTGCTAGCTCGAATTTTGTATCTTCCATCCCCCCTGAAATCAAATTTTTTCGAGACATTATTGTAGGTTAGATCGATGCTCCTGTCATATTTCTTCACGGCTGGGACTAGAGCATCTGAGAGGTCTTGAGGTCTCTCAAAATACCCCCCTCCGGAAAACTTGGACCTGGCGTATTCTATACGGGGTGTATTCCTCTCATCTTTAGATTTGTCTCCCACCTCATAAACAACCTTCTTTAAATCAATGTATGAATGCTGATCCGACAGGTTATACCATGTATGAGGGTAGACAATTTCACACAGTCCCACTACCCAGTCTCCACTTAGCTCAATAGCCTTTGGAAGGTCTGTAGTATAATTTGAGCTCGTGTTATCTTTAAATACCTCTCCGCTGGCGTTGGAAGGTAGAGTTACATAGAACCCCTCATCAGACATTGTGAATTTGACGGAGCAAAAAACGTCATCTAAAGGCTTTGGAGGGTAAGGTTTACTAATTAATCATAGTCTGTAGAACCCACGCTTTATAGTGAATCGACGATGTGTTACACGGTTTTGTGGGCGATATTATTTGACACTTTTAACATCTGAGGCTCTGACCCAACTATTGAATTTTTCGGGCCAATTTCTCCACCTCACAAAGACTTGGTCCTCCCCGTTGACTCTCCGCCGCTTTAAAATCTTGTCCACGTTATACACCCGCTCACCATTAATTTTTACTTTCTGCAATTCGGCCTCATAAAACGATCCGTGTATTCGATCCTGATCATAATCAACTAACTCGTACACTGGGGGGTAGCGGAGTATGCAACGGTCAACCGTAAATATTTCATCTGTGAAGCTGTTCTCATATTTCTTATCAAATACCCCACGTAGCTTTGATATTCTGACCAGATCCCCTTTCTTAAACTTTGTCTTTATTTTACCAGAGTCTATCGATGGGGTGATGCAATAGAGGTTTTTCATGACTTGAGGAGTATTCTCTGACGTCACTTGCATAGGTGTCATCTTAATGCTTGAGTGGAAGCTGTGGTTGTAACTCTCCACTAGCTTTTGAAGGACGTCGATGTACCGGAAGGTGTTATTAGCGGTGAAATATCTCCACATTCTACCCTTCAGAGTGCGATTGAAGCGCTCAACAACAGATGCCTTTAGATCACTGGCTGTACTAAAGTGGGTAATACCATATTTCTTCATCATTAACTTAAATTGTTTATTATAAAACTCTTTACCAGCATCCGTCTGTAATTTTTGTGGAATTTGACTCTCTTGAAAAACTGATTCAAACCCCTTAACGACCTCACACCCCGTCTTTCTCTTTAAAGCACGCACATACGCCTTTTTTGAAAAGACATCAATCACTGTTAGTAAATAGTTGAATCCGTCGTTATGTGTCGCCAAGGCTTGCATGTCACATAAGTCGGCCTGGAATTGCTTCAAGGGTTTGGTTACAAAAACACGATTCCGGGGAAACTTTACTCGTGCAGGTTTATGCAACGTGTAGGTGTCCTCGCCTGAAAGAAAGTCTTTTACTTTTTCGACACCGATCACACGTCCTTCTCTGTCCTTTAAACCCCTTCTCAATCTGTCAACACCCCCATAGCTCCCCGGATGGGCGGGGTCATAGTATGCATTGGTCAACACCCTCTGTTCTGACATTTTACTGTCGAATGATAGTACAGGAGAACGGCTAGTGTAATTTAACCCTTGTATTAATCAGATAGATGAACCATATGATTGGATCAAAGTTTTTTTTATTACAAGTTTAAAACCATTGCATTACACAATTATAAAAACAAATGAATAAAAAACAAAACACGTCAGGATTAAACTAGAGCATTTATATCAGAGGAGATATAACCAACATTAGTACACATCAGATTTCATAGCCAT
Organism: Valencia hispanica; assembly: GCA_963556495.2. NCBI lineage: Eukaryota > Metazoa > Chordata > Actinopteri > Cyprinodontiformes > Valenciidae > Valencia > Valencia hispanica. The sequence goes on along the minus strand of OY747715.1, from coordinate 9,159,469 downwards.
AGCATCGGGAGACAGTCCTGAGTTCTTCCAGGATGGCTTCATCATCCCTATCACCATACACAGCTTGAATCGCATTGTAGAACCCCTGCATACTCCTCAGCTCATGTAGAACGGTTTCAGCTACTGTTTTCACCTTCAGATCATCATCATCATGTATGCTCCGATTTACCAGCAGAATTTGAATAGCTGGAATGAATCGCGGGGTAAGAAGTTGTCGCATGACTGATTGAAAGTGGAGTTGGTAATAATCCTCATCCATTAGCTCTAGGCATTGATGCTGCAACTGACTGGGATGGCTAATTTGACATCCATAACAGTTATCTTTCTGATAAGCAGCACTGGTCATGTGAAATAGATGCAGAACAGCAGTCTTTACAGCCTTGATGAACCTGGATGACATCAAACCGTCCACCAGGTCCCATTTGTCAACCTCAGCCAGAGCCGGAGAATCACCCCCCTCATCCTGAGACGCACACCCGTGTTCCGGTGTCGCGCATTCCGGCGCATCGGGGGTCCCACCATCGCTGGGCGCTGAAGGTCCATCACACTCTCCCTCGAGATCGGGCATAGGCACCGGGGTTGAAGTAGATAGAGGGGGTCTTACACGGCGATGTTTCGTTGTAGGCGGCCGATAATAGTTGAAATAAGGGTGACCCGCTCCCCCAGCTTCAGGGTTGTATGATCCCTCGACCCAAGCGTCGGGCTGGGCATCTGCAGGCAGAATCTCCGAAAGAGAGAACACAGGGGATGGTGGAGAGTAGCATGGCGAGAGCGATGAAATTGACGGTGGATGATACGGGTTAGCGTAGCCGAACCCCACAGGCGATGGCGGAGTGCTCATCGGCTCATACGGCTGGCCGATCCCCCAGTATGACGGTAGAGTGGTCTGCTTGACGAATCCTCCCATATCCATCGTCTCGGAGCGAAGATTACGACGGCCTGGAAGTCCTGGATGTAATGCCGAAGACCAGGAGGTTTATATAGGAACCTAGCGTACGGGGCGGGGCCTGTAGACTTGTCTGGACATGTTCGGCATGAGGGGGGTGATAAATACAACGAATACAAAGCAGAGCAGGGGCAAGTCGAGCACCGATTGGTGGACTGTTTTTTATCTACAACTTTAATAGTTTGGAGGGTTTCTTATTTCCAGGTTAAACCAACCAGGGTAAGCTACTAAAAGAGGGTAGGACCTGTTTGTAACAAATTTGGCTGGGAATAAAACATATTTTGCTTTATAGCATCTACACCTAAACACTGGTGCTCCTGCTGACTGCCTCCCATTTTGCAAGAGTTACATTGTTTCCGCAGTAAAGATATGCAGGCATAACCCATAAAATGGCTTAGAGCAGTTTTAATAGCACTGTTGACTGCGGTAGGTATCCAGTTCTCAATATCCTCCATTTGATTCTCGTGATCCAGGAAGGAAATCGGAGTCTCGCTTAAAAGAGGAAAGTCTTCTGTAAAAGCCAATGTCGGATTTTTGTCCAGAGTTGTAGAGGTTGATTTATCGCACATTGAGCGTGTCGTCACGGATGGAATCCCATTTGACAATTCAGATAAAAGAACAGACGTTAACTCATCAAGTTCTTCATTTTTAAATTCAACTCTTTTTAGGTCCATGGTTGGAGTTGAGGCAGAAGAGGCTATATGCTTGGACTCAGCTCTGACGCGGTCTGACAATGACGCGGGCTTCTGGGATTCCCCTCGAATGAAGCCGGTGATACAGTCTTCGTGAAACCGCTGTTTTCTTTGTTCGTCGCAGCACCGCGCTCCGTGTCCTTAAGGTCGGATTGTTGAATGAGGTCCTTCCAGCATGCTGTAGAGATTAACCGTTTTCCGACAGCCTTTTATACAGGTAAATGCTGCCCGGCGAGCACCGCCCAAACCGGTTTACCTGACTTGCGGACGTAGGTGAAGTCAGGGGCGTGATAAATACAGCGAATACAAAGCAGAGCAGGGGCGTGTCAAACGCCGATTGGTGGACTGTTTTTTATCAGTAACTTTAGTAGTTTGATAGATTTCTTATTTCCAGCTTAAAGCAACCAGGTTTAAAGTGATGTTTTTTTAAATCCTTATCTGTTTTTAAAGACTGTGTAATGGTGCATTTTTAAAATCAACAAAAGGATGAGCATCTGCTTCAACATAGCTGTGGGTGAATAAATTCTCTTTTTAGTGCTCTTACAAGTTTAATTTATCATGGTTGAATTGTTAGAATCAGATGTAATGGTGTCTCTAGAGTGTTGGAGCTAATGTGGTTTTAAATTAAAGTCAGGAAGCTAAAAAGCACCTTTTAACTGTTTAAAATAAAATGGAATGCTCAAGGAGTCATGTTGAGACAGAGCCCAGACCGTATAAAATTAAAGGGACCTGTTCGGACATGTTCTAATGACACTGAGGAGTTAGATTCAAACCATTGGGGGCGCTATATATACTATAGGCTGTAATTTAATTTTTGAGCCACTAGGGGGAGGTATTTTCACATTTGGGTGTAATGTTACTTTAATCCACTAGAGGGGGGCAATTATACAATAGGCTGTTATATTAATTTTGAACCACTAGAGGGAGGTATTTATATATTTTGGTGTAATACTATTTATTGGGCCACTAGGGGGAGGTATTTTCATATATGCATGTAGTTAAATTTTTGAGCCACTAGGGGGAGGTATTTTCATATTTGCATGTCATTTAATTTTTGAGCCAATAGGGGGAGGTATTTTTACATTTGCATGTAATGTTACTTTGATCCACTAGAGGGGGCCAATTATACAATAGGCTATTATATTAATTTTGAACCACTAGAGGGAGGTATTTATATATTTTGGTGTAATACTATTTATTGGGCCACTAGGGGGAGGTATTTAAATTTTTTGCATGTAGTTTAATTGTAGAACCACTAGAGGGAGCCATTTAGTGCCATATTTTGACAGGTGGGCGTGACCATCAGGGGGCGTACCCTATTTCGACAGGTGGGCGTGTCCTATTTTGACATGTGGGCGTGGCCACCAGGGGGCATACCCCATTTTGACAGGTGGGTGTGTCCTATCTTGACAGGTGGGCGTGGCCACCAGGGGGCGTGTCCAATTTTGACAGATGGGCGGGCCATCAGGGGGGCGGGGCTTATTGTGACAGGTGGGCGTGGCCATCAGGGGGCGGCGCTTATTGTGACAGGGCGGAGCTTGTTCCGGCAGCCAGGGTGCCTGCAAAAGTGGGCGTAACCGGAAGGGGCGTATCCGGAAGGGGGCGTATCCGGAAGGGGGGGTGACCGGAAGGGGCGTGGTCTCATTTGCATTCTGACAGCTAGTGGTCTATACTTTCTCTAACCTTACATAAATTTGGCTTTGGAAATTCTTTTATAAACTGGTTGAAAATATTATACAGTTCACCAACAGCATGTATCAGGACAAATAACCAAACATCATCTAGGTTTTATCTTCAGAGAGGTACCAGGCAGGGATGTCCTCTCTCTCCCTCCCTGTTCGCTATTTTTATTGAACCACTAGCTGCAGCAATCAGGCAAACTCATAATATTATAGGCATAAAATGCAATAACATAGAACATAAAATCAGTCTTTATGCAGATGATGTATTACTTTTTCTCCAGCATTCACAAACCTCTTTCTCTCAGGTAATCGGGTTGATAAACTCTTACTCAAATGTTTCAGATTATTCTATAAATTGGTTAAAATCTACAGTTCTTCCAATCAATTCTTCTGTCCAGAATCCAACTAATACACAACTGCAGTCAGGGAATATTACCTATTTAGGTATCAATGTCTCACCAAGACTGGCAGATTTAATAACACTAAACTAAACTAAACACTTAAAAAAAGTGGAAGATGATCTTGCTAGATGGAAATCTCTACCCATATCACTTATGGGAAGGGTTGCTTCAATAAAAATTATGGTTTTGCCCAGAATCAACTACTTATTCTCAATGATCCCAAGTAAACCATCACTAGACTGGTTTAGATCTCTGGACTCCTCTATCTCTACATTTCTTTGGAAAGATAAACCCCACGTATCAGCTTAAAAACACTGCAGAAGACCAAAGAAAAAGGAGGTCTAGATCTACCAAACTTCCATCATTACATCTCAAGATGGTTAAAACATAGCTACCTAGACGAGTCCTGGATAGACGTAGAACAGACACTATGTAATAAGATAAAACTTTCAGACCTACCATTTATTAGCTCAAATATAAAAAAATATGAATGCTTTAAAAGCATAGATATCAGCTCCTCTCTGACAGCATGGTGGGAGTTTCTAAAAATGATAGAGTCCACAATTATCCCATGCAGACGCACACCCATCTGGAATAACCCCGACATCTTGCAAAAAAAATGTATGATAAGTTTCCCAGTCTGGAGGTGCAATGGAACTGAATACCTGGAACATATATTTGAAGGAACAGACTTTATCCCATTTAATACATTAATTACACAATATGGAATTGATAAAAACAAATTCTTAGAATATCAACAATTAAATCTATTATTAAAGGTAAATCTAGGCTCAATACAGCTGAATTACAAATTCCAGCAAGAGTTTTAGATTTTCTTAATCTCAACCCCCCCAAATTGCTGTCTAAAATATACAAAACTTTATCTACATTAGATGAATCAATAGCCATCCCTATTTCAAAATGGGAGGTGGATTTATCAGCCAGCTTTGACCAAAACGTCTGGTCTCAGATATGTTTAAGAACCTTTAAAATAACAAAAAATCCTCATTTGCAATTAATACAATACAAAATCCTTCACATAGTACAGTATACAGGTCAACGAATGTTTAGGATGGGTTTTACATCGTCTAATACCTGCTTACAATGCACAAGCAATATACTAGATACTTATGTTCATGCTCTTTGGCTCTGTCCACCTGTTAAGAAATTTTGGTGCCAGATATGTGAGGACTTATCAAAGTGTCTGAAATGTAACATCCCACCATGTCCCTCAATTTGCCTGTTAGGAAATTTAAATGATGTCACCATGGACACAAAGTCAGTTCTAGTGGTTCACATTGGATTCACATGGGATGGGGCTGGGGGGACTGCCTTGGGGTCCGTGGGGTTTTTTGGTGCTGTGGCCGTGGGTCCCGGGTCGAACGTGCCATGGCCTCCCTCCCCTGGTGGATCCCGGTGGACAGCGGTGCCTATTGAGGTCAGTGGGGGAGCTGGCTCCCTGGGAAGACATTTTGTCTCCCAGTCCTTCCCTCCCCATCCCTGGACACCTCTGTCCACCCGCTCCATCACTTTACCACTCATATAGGGTCTTGGGGCATGGGCACATCACTGGTGTGTGAGGAGGGGCTTCCCTCCTCGCTATCCCGTTGTGTCCTGGGTCCCAATTTTAATATACAACTTAGACACTCCCACTTACAACATTCTCACACGACGCATATGTAGGGACTTTGGGGTGGGCACACTTTTCGGCATCCAGAGGGGGAGCGGTACAATCAGCTTCACCTCTGGTGCCGGTACCCACTGTTAAACCACATATAGACACTGAGGGCTCGGGTTGGGGGATGTGTGGCTGCCTTCCCCACATCCCACCCCTCTGTTTTAAATGCACATTATAACAACACGCATCAACACCATACTCAAGCGGGAGGATGGAGGCTAGGGGTCTTTTCACACCCCTGTTCGCTACGGGCCATCAGGGGTTGGGGTCCGGAGGAGGACAGGCGGTCTGGTCGGGGTCCTGGGCTGTCGGGCTGCTTTGCCACTGTGGGGCCCTTGGCGGTCTGCTTGTCTCCGTCCTAGAAGGTAGGGGGTCCACCTCCCGGGTCCAGGGGCTGGTGGCTCTACTGGGGCATCGGTACCTGGACCTGGGAGCATAAAGTTTGCATGGGGTGTGTGAGTGAGGGTACAGCATCATTTTTTTGGGTGTCTTGGTGAGTCAGTGAGAATGTATGGGTTTAAGAGGGAGGGAACGTATGACTGTGTCTGTATGTCTTTATCTACCTGTCAGGTTGGATCTTGGTCTGCCCCCTCGCCTGGCGCACCTCAGGCCTTACACTTAATGGGGGGCCTATTTCCCCTCCCTCACTCCCCGCCGGTGACGGGGGCCCCTGCCTGCCGGTGCATCGGTGGTCAATCCGGTTCGGACCTGGTGCGTGCCTGGGGGGGCCGGTGTGTCGGTCGGCCGATGCGCTGGGCCGATATCTTCCTTTGGTTTGTTGGGGCACCTCTTTTAGAGGTGCCAGGTTTGGGATTGTTGGGTGGTGCCTGCTCGGTGGCTCGGCGGGATGTGGATCCGGTGTCTCTGCTCGTTTGATCACCTGTTCTGTGCGCACCGTGCGTGGCCGGTTCATTGGCGGGTTGGACCGGCCCTGGCCCTCGTTCGATGCCTGGTCTCGGCGCCCTGCGTTGCGCGGGATCAGGACCCGGGAGCTGGTACAACTTGGCGTCCAGATGCTGGCTGAGGCCGGCCTGGGGATGCTGTCCATCCCCTGCGGCTATCGGTGGGGCGCTGGGATGTTGGCGGTGGGGATTGGCCTAGGGTGGAGGCGGCGCGTGGCGGACGGCTGCGGCCCCTGCAGTGCCGGGGGCCCCTCTTCAGCCGGTCCCTTGTCGGGTCCCTGCTGGGGGGTGGGGTGCCCCTGGGCCCCGGCTCCCCCGGTCTGTTGACCAGTCCGTTAACTGGCCCGCCCCGGCGCGGCCGGTTGCCGGTGGGGCCTGTGGGCTCGTCACTGCTGCCCCCCGGGCCCCTGCATAGTGGCCACTGGATGTTCCCCTGGGGTTCTCCTTTGCTCCTCTCTTGGGGGATGCGGTCGGCCCCGCCCGGGTCCGCCTGGGGCTCTGGCGGTCCTTTGGACGTCTTTGCTCCGATCTCCTTCATCTGCATCGATTCCTGGGAGACGGATTGATGTCTGCTCACACCAACTATCGAACACTCTTATGGAGAAACCTTATATGCACCAGCATGCTAACACACACACATAGATGTGGGGTCTCTGGTGTTTAAGGATATATTCTTGGGCTGAGGTTATCATTACTAGAGCTTGATTAATCGGTACCATGAGTTTTTCTGTGACATTGTTGTTGTATTTTTATATCTATTTTTGTGTGATGTGGTTGTGTAATTCTTAGTTCACAATGTTTGGTTGGTTTTGTCGATGTTCCTTTTTTGTGTTTTGTTTTGTTTTTCCCCCTCTCTCTGCCATCCTGTGGGTATGGAGGCAGACTTCAATGTCTTACTGTGTTTTCTTTGTTCCCCTTCCTCTCTTGTATTTTCAACTCACCCTCTCTCTTGAGTTTTTGTTTCCTACCTCTCTTCTTCATCTTCCTTCTTTCTTCTCCTTAATTTTCCTTCTCCGTGTCCATAACATCAGGAAATAAAAACCCCAACAATTCATAATAAAGATTTTTCACACATATATCAAGTGGAGTACTATAGCAAAAGCTGTACTGCTCCGCTTGTGAAAGTAAATCTGTTGGGCTTCTACTTGGTACTCGGACACCAATTCTGAGCTCCACACTGCCAAACAGGACACGTAAAAAAAAAAAAAAAAAGAGGAATGGGTCTATGTATCATGTCATATGTATAGCCCAGGGTAATAGAATCTAATGTATTACCGATTAACCAATTAGCTAAGTACACAGACCCATTCAATGAATTACAATAATATTGAGAGGTGCATTTAAACCAATTCACTAATTGAAACACATTATATTGATTATTACACAGACTGATGTTTTCAAGCCTTTATTTCTGTTAGTTTTGATAATTTTCTGCTTACAACTAATGAAAACCACATTTAGGATTAGAAAATTACATCTGATTCATAAACAAACTGAAATGTGGGCTTAATTAAAAGTATGTGTAATGCCTGCTTAAAGGTTGTTATTTGCAGAAGGCACTTTTATTCTGACAAATGAGCCTCAGCTTAATGCATATTCTAATTTATTGAATTGGACTGTATATAATAAAAAAAGCTTAATCCTGAATCATCAACTAGGCTTTTTTTGTTCTTTTAAGCAGCCAAAGCTTTTTGTGTGCTATTAAACTGATGCTGGTTAGTTCTCCTGTACTACTGAACATGTTGAAGTTTTTTTTACTTTGGTTTTCCATTTCCATTTTATATTGACAGCACTTTAAAACAAAGTGACAGTCGACCAAAGTACTGTACATTGAAAGATAAATTGAGCACAACATGATTAGAAAGGAAATCACAAAATAACTAGAAATACTGGTTAAAACTACTTAAAAATAAAACCTAAAAGTCTTGCTGCTTTGAAACAGCATACACAGGAATGAGGGCCTTTCAAAGCTTTTGCACAGTAGTAACATCTTTATTTTTACATGCTGAAAGTTTCACACTTTCCTTTAAAACAGCTCCTTGCTTTAAAGATTCCCTTGCAGTCATGTTGCAGCTTCCAGGAACATGCTTGACATGCTGAGTCAGTGAGGCGCTTTGCATTTTACTGCAGTGCAGCTGTCAGTCATGAGGTTATCATTGATTGGTTCCTCAGCAAGAGAAAATCATGCTCCACATGAGGGGATTAAAATAAAACTGTGTTCGGTCACTCGTGCAGCATGGAGCACAACCTCCACGTGTCAGATGTGTGTTTTACATGCATCAGTGTTTATATGGGTTCGATTGGCAGGCGAGTCCCACACACACAAACAGTATCTACTAACACAATGTACAAGCCTTCAGAGAGAGCTGCAGAAATTTAATAGGATTAAAAACAGATGACTGGAAATTTTATAGACACATGGTAGGTGGAGAGCTCAATAAGATTGGATTAAATCAATTTTTTGGAAAGCCTCTTTTTTTTGTTCTACACTCCTTATTGTTTATTTGAAAGACTAATAAAATGCAGTGGAATCAGGTTCAAAATTTACATTTCTATCTTGGATAGCTCATAGATTGACCATAGAACCTAATCAGATGTACTTTCCTCCATCTCTCCATCTTTTACAACTTATCAGGAACCTGGTGGATGGGTAACAGGAAAGGCAAAGATCTCTGGTGCAACTGTGAGATATTTCTCCAACAAGCCTCATGTTTCTTCTAAAGCCGCCTCCTATCTGGATACATCCAAAACCCCTCTCTAGGAATGCTACCAGAAGGCACTGAGCTATATGAAGATATACAAAACAGCATTCAGAATATATTTTCAAGCCTTCCTGCTGGTCATGCATTATTTATATTAGGAAAGTTGATGTAATGCTGCATGTGTGAGAAAGCAATCACTGAAAAACATGGATGTTCTTTAGCAGCATACATCAGTGGTTGCCACAGTGAGCACAGCTGGCATAACACAAATCCACGGAGTCCAATTGCATAGCCTTGAGTTAAAGACCTAACACTGAGACTTCCAAAAGGCTGTCAACTTTTGCAAATGCAGCATGTTTTAAAACAGACAGAAAAGTCTTGAGAAGTATTCAAAAACTTTTTTATTGTTTTCCAAGTTTGAAAACATATAGAAAAAAAATTTATGTTTGGGGAAAAAATATTTTTCTTCCTTCAGCTATCTCTTAAAAAGATCAAATTGATTTATACTTTATACACGCAGCAGATTTTAGATTGATCTATATCTAAATTGATTTGCCACATACAACCCTAACTTTAACATTTTACCAATCAGTATACTAAATTCTGATCAAAAACTGATCTCATTCAAAATCAAAAATGCAATTTCACAACCTTTATAGACTCTTTTAATGCAGGTTTGAACTAGCAGTGGTTAAAATCCTAAGCAAAGCACTAAAATTTAGATTTTGTTTAACTTTTGCAAACAGGCTAAAGGTACCAATGTTGACAAACTGTGCTGTAAAGAAATCTCTATTTAGGATACTCCAGTCCCTATATTTGATTTATTAGAAGTCAATTCCAACATTGTGATAATTCATGATTTGTGGGATCTACAGACGATAACACCCGTTTACTGTTCAAGCAATTTGAGCTCATATTTTGTACCTAAATGTTCAGAATGTTACTAAAGCTTTAGAAAACCACACTTTATTCATTTGAATCTGGAAAATGTTAAGATTTTATTAAATCAGCAATGAGTATCAAGACTGAAAAAATGAACGTTTCTCGGATATGTTCATCTTCTTGTTAACATGCTTAAAGTCTTGCTTTATCTCGCTCTTTTGTGGCCCAATGTATTTTAAGTTACTATTAACTGTACTGCAGGTGCAGAAAAGTTGGGTAAATGGAACATTCTGACCACGTCTTTTGTCTCCTGTCACACTTGTGGGGGTGGTGGATGTTTTACCACCCACAGTTTTCCAATTAAGATGGTGAAACACCTTCACTTTTCTCATAGTTTTGCTCAAGAACTGCATTTCTATGGCATTATGTTTGTTCCACCAATCTGGATGAGCAGTGTGACTCATGTGGGCACATTTATTTATATGCACAAATAAAAATCTGTGATGTTTGCGTATAAAGGTCACACACACTTGCTCAGAACTGTTCTGGTACATGATCCATTCTGACCCCTACGATCATTATGCTTTGTTCTCGCGTCGACCCCGTGTCTGTGTTTGCTCTTTAACAAAGAGAATGTAAATAAACCACAATACCAGCCAATCACAGAAAGGTTGTTTTCATCCAATCAAAGTATTCCTTGGATGAAAAAAAACCCCATCACAACCAACAAACCAAAATACCACACAAAGCTGCAGAAATTACAAAGAAAAATAGTAGAATTTAAGGAAAACACCAGAGAACATTGTAATATAAACACTTTGATTTTGTTGCCTAAGAATATGTACTTAAGCAAACAAATATACTTACTTACATTGAGCATTCTTGGTGGCATTTCTATGTTTCTTGAGTTGCATGATGTGTGTAAAATGTCTCATAATTTTACAGTAGTAACTAGACACACACACCCCACACGTGTATTTGACAGCCACAATCACTTCAATGTCAACGGACATCTCCCAATCTTTTGAAAAGCTTGCTTTGCCACAGTCTTCGTATGTGCACAGGTACAGGTCCTTCTAAAAAAATTAGCATATTCTGATAAAGTTCATTATTTTCCATAATGTAATGATAAAAATAAAAATTTCATATATTTTAGATTCATTGCATACCAACTGAAATATTTCAGGTATTTTATTGGTTCAAAACTGATGATTTTGGCATACAGCTCATGAAAACCCAAAATTGCTATCTCAAAAAATTAGCATATTTCATCCGACCAATAAAAGAAAAGGGTTTTTAATACAAAAAAAGTCGACCTTCAAATAATTATGTTCAGTTATGCACTGAATACTTGGTCGGGAATCCTTTTGCAGAAATGACTGCTTCAATGCGGCGTGGCATGGAGGCAATCAGCCTGTGGCACTGCTGAGGTGTTATGGAGGCCCAGGATGCTTCGATAGCGGCCATAAGCTCATCCAGAGTGTTGGGTCTTGTGTCTCTCAACTTCCTCTTCACAATATCCCACAGATTCTCTATGGGGTTCAGGTCAGGAGAGTTGGCAGGCCAATTGAGCACAGTAATACCATGTTCAGTAAACCATTTACCAGTGGTTTTGGCACTATGAGCAGGTGCCAGGTCGTGCTGAAAAATGAAATCTTCATCTCCATAAAGCTTTTCAGCAGATTGAAGCATGAAGTGCTCCAAAATCTCCTGATAGCTAGCTGCATTGACCCTGCCCTTGATAAAACACAGTGGACCAACACCAGCAGCTAACATGGCACCCCAGACCATCACTGACTGTGGGTACTTGACACTGGACTTCAGGCATTTTGGCATTTCCTTCTCCCCAGTCTTCCTCCAGACTCTGGCACCTTGATTTCCAAATGACATGCAAAATTTGATGTCATTCGAAAAAAGTACTTTGGACCACTGAGCAACAGTCCAGTGCTGCTTCTCTGTAGCCCAGGTCAGGCGCTTCTGCCGCTGTTTCTGGTTCAAAAGTGGTTTGACCTGGGGAATGCGGCACCTGTAGCCCATTTCCTGCACACGCCTGTGCACTGTGGCTCTGGATGTTTCTACTCCAGACTCAGTCCACTGCTTCCGCAGGTCCCCCAAGGTCTGGAATCAGTCCTTCTCCACAATCTTCCTCAGGGTCCAGTCACCTCTTCTCGTTGTGCAGCGTTTTCTGCCACACTTTTTCCTTCCCACAGACTTCCCACTGAGGTGCCTTGATACAGCACTCTGGGAACAGCCTATTCGTTCAGAAATTTATTTCTGTGTCTTACCCTCTTGCTTGAGGGTGTCAATGATGGCCTTCTGGGCAGCAGTCAGGTCGGCAGTCTTACCCATGATTGCGGTTTTGAGTAATGAACCAGGCTGGGAGTTTTTAAAAGCCTCAGGAATCTTTTGCAGGTGTTTAGAGTTAATTAGTTGATTCAGAGGATTAGGTTAATAGCTCGTTTAGAGAACCTTTTCATGATATGCTAATTTTTTGAGATAAGAATTTTGGGTTTTCATGAGCTGTATGTCAAAATCATCAGTTTAAAAACAATAAAAGACCTGAAATATTTCAGTAGGTGTGCAATGAATCTAAAATATATGAAAGTTTAATTTTTATCATTACATTATGGAAAATAATGAACTTTATCACAATATGCTAATTTCTTGAGAAGGACCTGTATTCCTGCTAATCTGCTGCAAGCTTTTCACCAATGGGATGAAGATTGTTTGGCTCATCTAAATGAGATGGTCCTGATGCTTGGAAGACACTCTTGGACATCCTGAAGCCTTCTTTACTGCAACTGAACCTCTTTTATAAGGTTAGTTTTACTGACTCCAGTGCCAAACCTGAAACAGAAATGCTCACTATATACATGTTGTTGTGAATAAAAGATTTATTGTTTCTAAATTGAACTTAACTCAAATCTTAGAATTATAAACTGAAGACATTTACCCATATAAAGATAAGCACTCAGGCGGGGGTGGCTAAGGTTAAAGATTAGAATCCTGAACCAAACTAAGTCAATGTTTGGATATAAAAACCCTTCCTTTTTCTGTTCCCGGTCAGGTGTCAAACTCAGTCCTCTCTCGTGTCTCTCGTCTGCATCAGCCCCAGTTGTGACAAGTCAATCTGTTCAGCGTCTTTCATCATGAATTATGGATGAACCCTGCAACCTCAGAGCGTGCAGGGGATTTATGTTGATTGAGCAGCATCTCACTTTAAAACTTCTCCTGCTCGTATCACAGGCTTAGTGTGGACTCGAAAGAGGTTGCACAAAAAAAGGGGGGGAAATGTGGGTAATTTGTGTAGCATCCAAATGGAGCATCCTGTTAGCATGCTGGTATTCCCTCAGTGGCAGACCGATGATTATCTGTCGAGCTGAAACCTATTACCGGCATTCACTGTGGCATCGAGCTCCCTCTGATGAGCAATTAGTTAGCATCAGTCCACGCTGGCAGACAATGTCTTGATGGTTCCACACAAACCAGATAAACAAAGGCCACCAATTTGCTAAAATGTGGCTCATGTGCTAGCTGTGCTAACACATTTCCAAAGACTTTGAGTCTGGGTAGTGTAAAGCTACAAATGGATTGTAAAGGAGGTTTGTCTTCCATTTTCACAAATAATAGTGCTGCTGTCCAAAAGAAAATATTTGTACAGAAAAAGATTGTAGCTGCTTAATTTGGTGATCCTTATTTTTCTTGCAAGAGCAGCATATAAATTTAACAGTCAGGGAGAATTGTTAGAAAGGTATAGGATAACTCCCAGTACTAATCAATCAACAAGTCATTGTTGCTATCTGATAGCGCAGTTTGGAACTCAGTTTAGAAATCAATGTAAGTATTACTTTTATCCCAGCCAACCTTTAAATATGCAGGCCCGGCGCCAGTGGGTGGGGCAGGGGCTCCGGGCCAGCGGTGTCGCCTGGCCTGGGCATTTCTGGCTCTATCCCCAAATATTTTTCATCAAGCTCCGACTGTTTTTTCATCCCAGAAAGAATAAGTTTACATTACCTGAGCCGCCCTATGATATTAATGAAAAAGACAGTTTTAAAATTTCCTGGCTTCGGTGAATGCAACACAGGCACAATGGTATGAACAAGAGAGGAGTTGTATTGAAACTGCAATCCTTCGTGTTTTTTGGCTGACAGCCTGGTGTTTTATCTAGGACTACAGTCTAGTATTATTTTGAGCGGTCCAGACAGAAAATGGACATGCAGACACTTTTTTTGACAGAAATAAGAGGGACAATTCTTTAGTTGTGGTGGCTGGTTGTGGGCAGCAAAATTCTGGGCCAACACATGAAACAGGTAAACAAACAAGTAATTTAAATTCTGCAATGTTTGCAAAAACAGTTCAGACATTACTGACGTAAGTAAAAATTGTCAGACGAAAAACGGAAATTAGTGGGACATGTTGACTGACTTGCTTCTCCTTTAACCTTGCAAATATATTGCCATTAAAAGAAAAGAAAAGAGGCGTTGCATCCGTCTGCACCTCCCAGTGATCCATTGCATTGCTAGCTCGCCGCCGGCTCATAATGGTGCTTTGCTTTTCCCTTTAGCAGCACAAGAAATTACTGCGTAAAGCTCTAGAACATGCTTGTTTGTATTTTATTAAGTTTGCAGCAGTAGTTTCTTGTTCCGCTATGCAGATGGAGCTTTGTTCCCACATCTGAACCACAATGCAGTTTAGCTGTTCACTGCGGTGAAAAATAGACAGCAGCTTCATGGATTTAAGATATGGGGAGATTTTTCAGCAGCAGAACAAACAAAACAAAAGTGAAAAAATCTGAAAGAAACAGACTCCTTCGAGTTTGAATTTATAACAGTATTTATTCGTGTGGGCTAGACATTGTGTAACCCCAAAGTGAATTTAATTCAGTGTGTCATATTCAAAATGATTATGGGTAATAATACTTAAATAATATTGTTTATATACACTTAAAAATAATACCTTAAGGCTGCTGAGCAGGGGTTTATCCAGAAATATTTTAAAGAAGGCTAAATGGGGGCCACTGATGATCTTGGGGTGTCATGCCAAATTAAAAGCAGGGCTGTATTACAAAGGGGGCGGGGCATAGACTGAGTGGCATCAGACTCACAACATTGGGGTCAAAGAATGACTTACACATTAATACATAAGATAGTTTCCACTAAGTCTGTTAATGCAAATAAAGGTCTTATAGCCTT
The DNA here is from genome assembly GCA_963556495.2 of Valencia hispanica. Taxonomy (NCBI): domain Eukaryota; kingdom Metazoa; phylum Chordata; class Actinopteri; order Cyprinodontiformes; family Valenciidae; genus Valencia; species Valencia hispanica. Next base: position 9,144,392 of record OY747715.1, on the reverse strand, counting down.
AAAACTAATAAAATAGGCGGCTGTGCTTTGTCGTAATCTACTCCCAAGTCTAAATCGGCTCCTGTAGTTCCTTTGTGTTACTTATTTTCCTTTCCAATGGAAATGATTATTGAGGTCACCAGGAATAATTAGGATCTTATTTTAAATCACTTTTGCATTCAAAATGCCAGCTGTTCCCATTCAGTTACATAATTTATGCTAGGCTTATGCAAACAGACTTCTGCCAGATTAGGAGAAAGATTGGACTGGTTACAAAATGCTTTTTCTCACTTATCTAACTCTGAGAAAGATGGCAACAAACTACATTTTTACTTTGGGGTGGAACATCCCTTTAATGCTGAATAACGGTTAAACAGGGCGACACCATGACAACGATTGCGCAAAAACCTTGCTTGGCTGATCATACTCGTAGAGAGAATTGCAAATGTTAAACAAAATTCTGTCATTGATTTACAAAAAAAACCTTTCGACTTTATTCAACTATTTATTTCCTTCTCTGTGGGCCTCGAGTGAGTTTATGTAGTGTAACTGTGCAGCGCTTCTGGGTTGTACGTCACACGCCTCACACACATGACCAAGGCTAAAGACTCTTTTATAAAGTGAATTTTACATAAAATGCTGTTTTTTGTAAAAAGCCTGTTTAAATAAATATTTCTTTGTTTAATTTTTTTTTAAATATATATCAGCTGCCACTGGTGTTAACCCACTTGTATTTTCCAGAGTAGCGTTCCGTTTTCAAAGAGATGCTCATGCTTTAACTTACATTTACTCTAATTGTTTACCACCTACATTTTGTGTAATGATACAAATAAACATAACAACTCAATAGAACACTAAAAGAAGATTAAAAAAACATTAACATAATCCTTGGACTCCAGGATGTATGCACAGACCAAAATTCTCAAAAGACAGACAAAAACAGTAAAATAAATCAATTGTTTTACAGAACTAACAACAGCTCGGCACCACAGCTAAACAATTAAATGTTTAAACGCCTACAGAAGCAGCGACATTTAGTCTTTTTATATTCACTGAAACAGCAGCTGTGTATAATAAATAGTTACTTGAATCACCATTAGGCAAGACACGTAATAAGCACACCTGTGATGGAGGCACATCATTTGTTTCTTTTGAATAGTTCAGATCAACCCCAAGAGCTCTCTCTGATGAAAAGATGTTGGATTTGATTTGATTTTCATTTCCATACTGATAAATGTAATATGAGTGCTTGGCAATACTGTACATTTGAGAATGAACAATACATGTTTATTATTAAAAGAATAATAAAAGTTTTCTAACAGTGTTCCAGAGTTAGTTCTATGCAATTAAAGGTTTTGTTGCCGTCAATTTTTTCATACTGCAAGTAACGTAGTCATGTGTTTTCGAACCCCCAGAGTATTTTTGCTTCAGTTTCAGCAAAAAATAGCATTGCTTTGCAGCTTTTTAGCTTGTTTTACACAAATAAGGATGTAAAGTTTCAATTTACATTCACAAATATACCAATAACATCACAGAAACACACTGGACAAACAACTATGCCCACAATTAGCCCTTTTCCGCTGAGGTGGTTCCAGAGCTAGTTTGGTGCGAGAGACTGACGTAGAACAGGTTTGGTTTTCTACCGCCAAAGCACCAATTTCTTGGTTGCAAACCGGTGGTTAATCTAGTACCTACACCTTGCTAGGCCAGAACTAGTGCCTGCTAAGAACTGCTTTCTCCCCTGCCTGTATGTTGATTAGGAACCAAGGTGTGGGGGTGGGATTACAAAAGTTTAGCGTAGCATTGGGAGGCGAAACACACAACTGTCATTTTCAATTGATTATTATAGAAGCTAAAAAATAAGCAAACTTGGTCCTACAAGGAGACCCAGCGTTTTTTTGGCTTTGGGGTAGGGAACAATGACTAGTGAAGTTGAATATTTATCTTTCCCATCACCGCTCTCTGTACCTTGTAATCCAATGCTGACCAAGAACATGTGGTCTACATATCTTTGCAAATCCAGGAAAGTGTGGAAATACAAAAGCAGGACTTGTAAGGGGAAAATGAATGCCTTCATTGTTATAATCTCTCTCTATGAGCATTTTCTGTTTTCTTGTCCTCATGTAGGCATTTACAGTTGTGTCGCGTCGCTTTGAATGATGTATGACGCAGCACCGACTAGGCCCATCATCAGTGAAAAATCAATCAAACAAACTTTATTTATAAAGCGCTTTTCATACAAACATTGCAACTCGAAGTGCTTTACAGCTTAAAACTACCCCACATAAACCACATTTCCATCCCTCCCCCACAGATTTAAAAGCATGATCACAATTATATCCCCCTCCCCCCAACCCAACCCCCATGCACACACACACTCAAGAGCAACAATAAAAGGGACATTAAGCCGAGTAAAGATGATCCAAGTAAGGTAAGGAAACGCCACCAAAGAGCCCTCTGCATCGGCAGCAGCACATCAATAATAGCAGCTAAGGCACTGACACAAGGCACCCAGAGGAGACGAGGCCGAGACCCCCACCTCCACCCAAGCGCTACCTGGAGAGCACTCAGGCAGCCACAGCTGACCACCGCTCCCAGGGCAGAGGGCTCCCACAGAGGAAACACTGGAAGGAAAATTAAAATAACAGGTTAAAAAATTTTTTTAAACAGTGGAGAAATATGATAAGACTAAGTAGTGAAACATGAATAAAATATAAGAAAGTAAAACATCCAGAGCAATTAAACAGACTATAATAAGTAATAATCAGCTAAAAGCTAGGCTAAAAAGGTGAGTCTTGAGCCTGTTCTTAAAAAAATGAATGTTCTCTGAAGCTCTGAGGTCCTCTGGCAGCCATTCCAGAGGTGAGGGCCATAGTACTGGAAAGACGCCTCGCTGTGAGTGTGTGTCCTGACTTTAGGGATGACAAGGACATGACTGCCAGAGGAGCGCAGAGACTGCAAAGGTTCATATGGTAAAAGCAGTTCTGAAATATAAGAAGGCCCAAGACCATTAAGACATGTAAAAAGAAAACATGTAAAGAATCTTAAAATTAATCTTAAAATATACTGGGTGCCAATGTAATTAATTTTAGACATGTGCTCCCACCTCCTAGTCTTCGTCAGGACACACGCTGCTGAATTTTGTAGAAGTTGTAAACATGAGATACTCTTTTTGGGAAGACCAGAAAGCAGGGCATTACCGTTATTAATTCTACTGGTGATATACAGTGTTTCTGTGTTGGTCGGAGAGAGAATGGGGCGGACTCTGACAACGTTCTTTAGATCATTAAAAAAACCAATTTTAGTAATGTTTTTAATGGGAGGGTTGAAAATCATGACATTGATTGTGGTTTTGGTAAATGTTTCTCTCTCTGACACTCAGGACCAATGACTAAAACTTCAGTTTTGTACTGGTTGAGCTGGAGAAAGTTTTTTGTCATCCAGAATATGATGTCTAAAATGCAGTTAAAAAGTGCATCCATTGGCAGTGTGTCATCAGGAGACACGGAGATGTACAACTGTGTATCATCAGCATAACTGTGAAAGTTAACTCCATGTCTTCTGATGACAATGCCAAGACGGAGCATATAAAGATTGAAAAGGACTGGGCCTAAAAAAACCCTGGGGCACACCACATGTAATATTGTGGACCTTAGAGGAGCAGATATCTAAACTTACCATAAAAGTCCCGTCTGTAAGATAGGATGTGAACCATTTGTGAACAGCACCAGAGAGGCAAATCTGTTTTAAAGTGGTTAAAAGAGTAGTGTGTATCAAAGGCAGTGCTAAGATCCAGTAGAACCAACACTGTCACTTGAAAAAGCTGCCAGCTCTTTAAAAGAACCTGCTAAGAGCCAACTTAGCACTGCCTCTGGCACCCACACCCCAGGATTTGTTTTTTGTTTTGTTTTTATCCCATGGTTTTTTCCCATTATCACCCAGTGCTCCTACCTAGTTCCAGTCCTGGGGTTCCGCTCTCCCTCTGCCAGCCCCAAGAGGGCCCCGCACTGAAACCCAAGCCTCCTTCATGCTTTGGGCAGTGAGCAAGCCCTTCTTTTTCACCTGACGGGGCGGGGTTTCCCCGGCTGGACGTACTGCGTGGAAGGATCACGTTATTCCAGCCAGATCCTCCCCAACCATTCAGGTGCCCCGGCAGGCCAGGAGGAGGCAGTATGTAGTCAGTATATAGTCAGTATGCAGTATATAGGCCCAGGACTAGTGCATGTTTGTATGGGAGTAGCTCACATTAGCTGCTCAAGGGAACACGGGGAGAACATGCAAACTCCACAAAGAAAGGCCCTTTCGCCAACCCCACCCAGGTGTGGGTGCCGATGATGCGGGGGGAACAAACACACCCTCAGCACCCACAGCGTCCCCGGCGGTAATTGAACCCAGAACCTTCTAGCTGTGAAGTGAGCTGCTCTACAGTACCTGCTGCGCCACCGTGCACCCCACATCCCAGGATTTCAACTCATCAGGACATTCTGAGAAATGGTGGAGTTTGGGTCAGAATTGCATGAAAGGAACTTGATTCTAATTTCAAATCAGCTCAGACCTTTCAAGAAATCCACTGCGTGTGTTTTGGGCTTTTTCTGTTGTAAGGGTAGAAGAAGACTTTATCATATAAGTGAACAATGAACAAGTCCATGCACCACAGTATCTTGAAATAAAACTTGCTGGCTTCATTCTGAACACTAACGAAGGTGCCATGGACAGGTCCCACAGTATTTCAATGACCCAGGAAATATGGGGAAGCTAATAAAGGAGTGGCTCTTAATCCCAAATGAAATCTGCTGACACTTCGGGTGCCAAGCAACAGCCCCAAAACCTTCAAGGTTTAAAAAGTATCTTTTTGGACCAAAAAGATGGACCAAACCACACCCTGAGATGTGTGCAAACCTAGTGGCCAATTTTAAGAAATGTAGGAACTTGGTGCCTAAAGTTTTTGTTGGTCCAGAAAACTATTTTTACCAACTAATTTTGAAATAAAGCTATCAATGGTGTACATTGGGGGTGTAAACATATATTCAGTGAAGGAGATGAGACACATTATTGATTTCACAGGAATTAGATAAAATCTAAGCATTACTTTGGGGAAAAAATAAAGTATCACAATGTGTTTGGTTTCACAAATAAAATACGGGTTTTAGAAAATCTCAATGTGTGTTTTGATTAATTTCTGTTGAGTGCAAAAAATAACCCAGTTTATACTTGATACTTCTTGAGTTTTGAACTGAAGATGATCAATTGTAGTTCAGAGTCATTAAAAACAGAAGACAGTTTGGAACTGATAGAACATTCTGATAGATGATAACAGTGTCTGTCACCCTGTCACTGTTATTTTCTACCATTCACCAGACATTCTGCCATACAAATGATTTAATAGCAGTTGCAGATGACTTGATGGAAGGTTTATAAGCTCTATACTTCCTTTTCCACTTCAAAATAAAAGTCTCAGCATGAATCTTGTCAGACCAACTGCATGCTTTTCTTTGCAAGTAATCACCCATCTTCTGCACTTGTCATTCCTATGCAGGGTTGCGGGGGGGGCTGATCCCTATCTCCAGCTGTCATGGGGTGAGAGGCGGGGTACACCCTGGACAGGTCGCCAGTCCATCACAGGCCAACACAGAGACATACAGGACAAACAACCATGCACACACACACTGATACCTAAGGGCAATTTAGAGAAACCAATTCACCTAACAGTTATGTTTTTGGACTGTGGTAAGAAGCCAGAGTACCTGGGCGAACCCACACATGCACAGGGAACACATGCAAACTCCATGCAGAAAGACCCCAGGCAAGGATTTGAACCCAGGACCTACTTGCTGCAAGGCAACAGTGCTACCAACTGCGCCACTGTGCAGCCTGCAAGTAATCATTGTAAGCACAAAAAACAATCATTTCGAGCACATATTCTCTACTTCCGGCAGTCCATTTAGATACGTTTTGTGAATGAAGTTACAATATTTAGCAGATTCCCCTGAGTGAAATCAATGAGCATCACTCTTTCCTTATCAGAGGTGTCATATTTATTAAATGTTTGTAACACTAAACATACAGTATTGTTTTTGCAAAGAGGCATCCTGAAATTTCTGACTTTAAGAGTTTACTAACACACCAGGGTTGCAGCACATTTTCATGTAAAAATTTCACACGTTTCCAAACTCAATTTTTCAGAGTTCCTAGTCTTTAAAGAGCAACTCACCCTCCTTTAAAAGTTCTACTCCACCAACATTTCCGGTTTGAAAAATTAGGCAAATGGAGGCATTGCCTGGCGTCAACACTTCCTTGCTATTCCAACTCCAACTGGCTACGAAGGCATGGCCGAGACTGGGCTTGTTTTATACTCCACAGCGGCAGGATGGCTGACGTCAGTAATCCAAGCTCAGCCGTTAATAGTCCCCGATTCAAATTCAGGTGCAGTGTAAAGTTTTAACCTAAGGAGGGCACTCCACTGAAGGTTTTTGGTACAAAATTAAGATTTTTACAAAAATTTACCAAAAACCAAAAATAATGACCAGACATGTAGACAGCACTATTAAATCCTCTTTTATACATTTTATCAGCCACAAAAAGTTTATTTGGGTGTGAGTTGCATTTTAATTGCAATTTCAGGGTGTATTCAGACCAGAAAAGTCCTTTGCTCTGCTTGTTTGGTCCTGTTCAAAAACGGACTTAATCTTTTTTTATTTGGTGTGGTTTGCATTCACCCTGTACTTTTTGCAAGTGAACTGTATTTGTAAACACATCCATGTGTGTGACGATCGGTGCTGCCATTGGACAGCAATGACTGGGGAGGCACACCCGGAAATGGAGGAAAACATGGAAGTCCTACGTGCTGCATTCCTGCTCTGTATATTTGTGCTGTTATTGGAGCTGCAAAATCATATTGGGTGTCAAGTGCAGCTAATGGGAACGCGGGTTTCATGACTTTCTGTTTCTAACTTTGGAACAGCATCGGCAGATGCGTGCAGTAACCCGAAGGAGATGATGTGCTCTGCGTGCCCTGACCCACAACATGCTGGCAGCACCGTGGCTAAACAGAAGACGGAGGATCAGATATGAACTTACCTTGCTACGGTGGCTTGTTAAGTCCAAAAAGGCACATGTATCCTGGAGTTGGTTCGGGTCAACACTGGTTTGTATTCACACCTGAAGCGAACCGCACCAGAGTCCATTTGGAAGCGGACTGAGACCACCTAAAAAGGTGGGTCTCGGTCTGGTTCTCTGATCCGCACCATGATTCATTTGTGTGTATTCACACCTGCATAAAAGGTCTGGACCAGCGTTTGAAACGAACCCTGGTCCGTTTAAAGTGGACCAAATAGTGCAGGTCTGAATACACCCTTAAATAAAAAAACTTAAGTTCACTATAAATTTATGGCAGATTTCTAGAAAGAAACAAGGAAAACAACAAAGGACACAAGGAATGATAACATTGGGACAGTCATATATGAATAAACTCTCCCATACACGTCTTCTTTTTTCACACTAATCCAGATCCGTAAAAAATTTAAATAAAATTCCATATTTTTCCAGACTTTTCCAAAATGCGTAGGAGTATGGAAGCTTAAAGCAGTTATGTTTCTTCTTTCTTCAGAAAGACTTGTTTGTTGACAGGTCCTGGGATTTCCCTCACACACACACACAAAATCATCTTCGCTCCTTCCACCACTGTCTTAGCTGTCTGAATCGATGAAGCTGCAGGAAGATCTCCAAGAACAGATGGTGGTTGTTTTAAAGCATGCTACTGCGGTAAATTACCTTTTCGTTTTGGTGTCCAACGGCTTTCTTTTGATATGAGATTTTAATTTGGGTGGCCAAAACATTTCAAGGATTGTCATTACAGATTTTGACATGTGTCATCTGTGTTTTCATGCTTCTTTTAAGGGATTACACAAGTCATGCTTCACTCAAGATGCATTTACCGCATGCTGTAACAGATGACTAACTAGTTTTAGGTGTCTAAACTGTAATCTTAAAGCGTCAGGTTACTTGTATATTAATACAATGTGAGAAAAAATAAGCAATACAGACACGACTAACTGAGTTGGTAGAAAATTTTCATCTGTGGAGAACTTCTGTGGTTTTCCAGGTTTGACACCACTGCAAGAAATACTAGTTTTTCTGATTTTTTATTTCTTATATTTGTCATTTAGATTACTGGATCATTTTATTGGCCTAAAATATCGTTTTTTGGGGTCAATAAAATCATAAGACATTATTAAAGCAGACAGGGAGGAACTGTCTAGTTCCTCCCTGTCTGCTTTAATAATAGGCTATCTTACGATTACTTGTTATTACTTGCTTGTGTCTACATCCTGTTGAGTTGCTGTCTCCTTGCAATGTTTCATTAAATCTCTTGATCAGTTTATTCCAGTTAACTTTGTTTGTTTGCTTATATTCCACAATGTCTCTGTTTCAAGTTATCATTTGTTTCAAGATGTCAATATAAAATCCCAGATTTCAAGATGGTTTTAGTTTGATCCTTGTCCTAGTTTGCTTTTTGGGTTACCTAAGCTCTTGCTTTATTTTTACAATGCGGTTTCTGTCGGGGATTTATGTCTATGGACATCCAGCCTTGCCCCACCTTGTATTTTTTTTTAAGGAAAATCATTTTCCTTTAACTGTCTGGCCTTACAGGCTTTTAGGGTATTTATTAAACACTGACAAAAGCCACAACAATAACCCTAACTCTGTGAGTAATACAGGGCGCAACACCCTTTGGTTGAACAATTTGTAGAACCAGCTTTTGCAGAAATAACTCTCAGTAGCTATTTAATGTTGGAGAAATTTTGGTCCACTCTTTACACATTGTGTGGTGGTTTGCAGAAATTCACTGATGTAAAGTCCCCCCACAGCATTTTAAACAGGACTTTTGGTTAGTTTTTTGCAGACATCTGTAATCTGTTGCTCTGGAGCCGCAAGTGCCTCTTTGGACGTTCCACAGTGGCTTTTATTAACCATCCATCCATCCATTTTCTGTACCCATCATTCATATGCACTCTGGACAGGTCGCCAGTCCATCGCAGGGCGGCTTTTAATAACTTTGCCTAAAAATGATCAAGAACCAGATACTGTATAATAACAAATGCAGGATCTAGCAGTTTTTTCCCCCCAGCAAATAATTGCTTTGAATTAAACATCCAAACTGAAATTAAACACTAAACGTAACTGTAATATTTCTTTAGATCTAATTTCCTTGTTGGAAAACATCTACTTTATTTCCATTTTATACAAATATTAACATCCCATAGAAGGGGAAAAAATTAAAAATTTAAATAAAAGAGTAGTTCTTTATAAGAGGCGAAATATTTTCTACAGTGGATACTTTAAAAAAAATTATAAGGTTTCTTTTTTTCGAAAGGACTTGTAACATAAGCTGTCTTAAATGAATTTATATTAGTTGTACTGAGGGGTAAAATGACTCTTTGGATTGTGAAGGTTGCAGGCCTAGTCTTTTGCAATACCTTGATTTTTCTTTTTTCTTTTTTGCCATTCTGTTGTAGATTCACTGTTGTGTTTGGGATGGGGTATGGGTCTTTTTGATTACTAATTTTTCACAAAAATTCAGCTGTCAGACAAATGACCTCAAATTTGATTGTAGAATACTTTAGTATACAGAGGTTGATAAAAGGCTGCAATGTTTCAAACAAGCCAAAATCATGAATGTTCCACTACCGTGCTTAAGGTCTTTTTTTTTAAGTTCTGGTGTGGTTTTGTTTATTTCGGTGCATGTGTGTTTTCCAGAGGAGATCTTTGCTGGTGAGATTCTGCCTACTGCGGCTCACACAGCTGTTCCTAATTTTAAGAGCTGTCCCGATAATCTGGGCATTGTGTTGGAAGGGAAGAATCAAGGCAAAATTTGTCTAAAAATACTGTTGTGTGAACCAGGCCTAAGCAGTTTCTTTCTCAGAGTTTTTGGTCCAAAAATGACAACTTCTCTTTTGTCAGAATTTAAAGGCACAAACTTATCATCCATGTTTTTATGTCTTCAAGAAACACTTGTAATCTACCTTACTGATTGGATTCATCAAGATTTATGGATAAATTAGTTGTGTATCATCGGCATAGCTGTGGAAACGTATGCCATGCTTTCTAATGATTTCACCAATTGGGAGCATATATATGGTAAAAAGAACTGGTCCAAGCACAGAACCCTGTGGTACTCTACAAGTGACCCTTGAGTGTGAAGAAAACTTATCATTTACATGAACAAACTGGAATCTGTCTGACAAATATGATTTAAACCAGTCTAGTGCTGTTCCTTTAATCCCTGCAACATGTTCAAGCCTTACTAAGAGAATATTGTGATCGACTGTGTCAAAAGCAGCACTGAGACCTGGGAAGATCAGAACAGTCACCCGTACATTATCTGAGGCCATGAGAATATCATTAGTAACTTTCACCAGTGCTGTTTCAGTGCTTTGATGAGCTCTTGAGATTCTTAAAAAACACCTCTTCTCCTCCTGACTAAATCCACTCCTAGCACCTGTAAAGAAAAGCAGCAACTTCTCACATATTTTTTCATTGTAAATAGTGTTTTAAATATTTGAATTGTATCAATTACTATGATTGGTTCTCTCCAAAGTTAAGGTTAAATTGTGGTGAAACATTTCTATTGTTCCAGAAATTTTGTGGTTCAGTCAGACGCAATTTTGCAAATCTCATTCAACCCTTCCAAAAAAGCTGTGCTTGATTGGTCTCTTTCTAAGTATCCAGTAATGAATTTTAACATTTAACATGCTAACTGAGACTTTTAAGTTCTGAGATGGAACTGTTGTGTGTGTGTGTGTACTTGTTTAGCTATCCCATTTAGGACCTTCTCTGGCTTATTCGCTAAACTTCTGAAGGCCGATGGACCTCATAGAGACCAAAGCCCGGTCTTAACATGGTGGATCCCCTTTCTTAAGGTTAGGTTTTAGGTTTAGAGGTGTAGTGTGAATTATGTTTTGGTTAAGGTTAGGGTTAGGAATTAACTGGTAAGGGTTAGGGTAAGAATTTCTGTAAGGCATAAATGCAGCTATTAAAATGAATGGAAGTGAGACATCTGTTGTTTATTTTTCTAAGTGGTTGGACACTCGAGTTTAGATTTAAAAGACCCTACAATAATGTGACCATCATCCACAATGTGGATGTATTTTAGGAGATGTTGGTGAGCGTATTACCAATGGCTATTGGCATATATACATTGAAGTCTTTTTACAGAAATGTGCCAGTAACAGAGTGGATACTGGGTAGACCTATGTCCTACCTAAAGAGAGGTAGACACCAAAATGTTCAGAAAAACTAATTCTAAATTATTGTTCAAGTCTTAAGCCTAGTTTATACTTCTCTGTCAGCAGAGGTGCAGACACAGCGCCATTATCCCTCGACACAAGGGCTCTCTGACAGGCAATATGTGTGCGTGTGAGTGCACTTCTCTGATATAAATTAGGCTTTAAATGAGCTCACAAATAAAAAGCTGAAAAGAAAATAGTTTTAGGCTAAAATCCACATTCAATTCAAAAAGGATAATTAATGACTACAAAACAAAATTGCGGTCGCTGCTGATGCCTTTCCATCTTTGCATTGGAGTACACACACACCTGTATGCTCCAAAGCAGCTACTCCTGGTCACACTTCTTGATAATCAAGTAATCCAATGCATTGGATTACTTGATTACTTGATTACTGTTACTCTCCTTAGGAAGATTTTTTAGTTTTTCCATTTTAGCTTCATTTTTGTTTTATAGATAATGGCAGTGTGGTATCTCTAGCGTGTTCCTGTGTATCTATGAGTTGCTGCTATAATTGGTAGGCTAATTTGGAGGTAATTTGTTTTTGTGATTATTGTTGCAAAAGACAAAGTGTGCCCCACTCAAGCTAAAAGACATCCTTAAGTAAACATTAGTCATATCTGGTTAATGCTTCCTCCTCCCAGTTTTTGCTTTAAAATGCGGTGCGCCCCCTGGCGGTGGAGCTCTGAGCTTAGACAGAGTCACACACATTGGTGTGCGTACCCACAGTCGGGAGTGAAACTTGTCTGCGCTTCAGGAAAAGAAGCGGTGTTTGGGGACTCGTCGCTCCAGACGTTTAGTTTTTTTTTTTTTTTTCTCTCTCACTCTTCCCAGGAGAGACATGAGGCGAAAGGAGAAGAGGCTGCTGCAGTTCGCCGGGCTGCTAATAGCGGCTCTATTATTCCTCCCGAACGTCGGTCTGTGGTCGCTGTACAGGGACCGAGTCTTTGACAACTCGCCCGACGCGGTGGACGGTCCGGGCGGCATCCCTGCGATTCAGGTACGGCAACGCTCTGTTTCGGCTGCCCGCTCTTCTCTCAGCCGTCTGTGCAATGAGGTGGACGGTTGACTGTTATAAACACTTCAAATGTGTAAGTTTGGCTGCACTCCGCTCCGTGTGGAGGCACCGATTCAACGCAACACATTCTCCCCTCCCGGTGCCCCTTCCCCTGCTGCTCTACCCTGCTCGGTTTGAGCCGCAGAACCTTTCGCTACATTCCTGCACTGTGGTTGTTTTGTGTTTAAAAACACGAGCAGTGTTTTTTTTTTTTTTTTTTTCCGTATTTTTACGCGGTTTGCACATCCAGGATGAGCGGCTGAGCCACGTAGCTCAGTCGGAGCTAGACGTCACAGAAACAAAGTTACAGTCGCAGTGAGTTCAGGAAGTTGTCAAAAAATGTGAAACAGGAGGTGGTGCGTTCGCAGGTCACAGGAAAGGGGAACCTTTCATTCACTTAGTCACTGGCTGTAATAAAGATATAAAAGCATAAACATTATATTTTGACATAAGGGACTCTACAGGGCAGGTTATTTTTCAAGTTAACGACATTGAATGACAAACAGGGGTGCATAAGGCAGCCGTTTGGTTAAAAGTATTCCAATAACACTGGTTGACTGGAAAGGGCATAAAAATGCTTTGCAGTGATTTCTGTCTGACACAAATGATAGATAATAAAAAAATAAGAAAGCCTTGGTGATGTAAATCGTTGGAGCGTATTTTACTTTAAGATCTCGTGGCTCATAACTTTACAACTTTCTTTCTCCAGTTTTCAGAAACAAACTATTGCTGAATAACAAAATATAGTATCTATCTATCTATCTATCTATCTATCTATCTATCTATCTATCTATCTATCTATCTATCTATCTATCTATCTATCTATCTATCGTGTTTCATTATCCTCTGTGTTAGGTGCAGTGAGAGTACATGCAACAGGCTGAATGCCTTATTGGCCTGCAAAGTGTGAAATCTTGGCACCTAGAAAATAACAGCCAATAATTGAGGCTTTCTTTAGGATATTAATATTGTACACACTGATATTGTGATGAATTGATCTCTTTAAATTGCCCTCAGGTGTGAGTGTGTGCTCATGGTTGTACAGGGTGTACCCCGCCTCTCGCCCACGCAAGCCTTTATCGACAAGTGGGCACAGAGGATGGATGGATGATTGTATTGACAACGTATTTCCAGTATGTTGTTAAGCGAAAATTGAAGATATTCTCCCTTAAAGAGTTGCTTAGAGGCTCATGGGATATTAATTGTCCAATTCACATGTTGTTTGGATCTAGAGACTGCTTATAATCAAATCTGAAACATTTTGTGGGGTTGGGTGAGGGGAGGGGGCGATACTCTGTTTACTCCATGTATAACCCAAGGAAGAGCTGTTTTTGCATCCTCTGCACAAAACCCAGCTGGTTCCTGGTGCAGCTCATCCTGGATCATGTTTGCTGGTTTCTTTGACAGGATCTCAAGTAGTGCTGCCACGATTCATCGATTCGTCACAACAACGTCGACGGCCAAAATTGTCGACGACAAATGAAGTAATCGACATCATCAATTATTTTTTAAAGCTTTGTTTTTCTCTTAAAACTGCCGCCGCACCTTTCGGTGCTTTGTCTGCCTTTCTGTCCCTGAAGCACATGCGCAGGAGTGGCAATTGGGGTCAGCCGTGGCGTCGCCGGAACAGCCCAGACAGCAGTATCATGGCGAGCCAACAACGCTAACATTAGCATCCGCAGTAGAGTGACGTCACCTTCTTCCCGGACATGTCGGCTTTTCACCTTCTGTCCGGGGCATCCTGGGGGCATTCATTGATTGATGAAAATGTCCGGGTTCTCTCATGGGACGGCCCAAGCTGCTGCCTAGTGGCTGGTTCTGATCCGTTCATAGACAGAACAGACACCGCAGCACTGCTGCTGTTTACAAGATTTCAAAGCGCAGGTGTCGCAACAAGTGTGTGGCGTAGCGCAAATTGCACGTAGCTGGCTTATTTGTTTCTGTGTATGGCAGGTGCCTAAGATCCCGTTGGTCACATGAACACAAAAACTATGAAAAGGGAGGAGCAAAGTGGGTTTATCTATTAAATGAAAAACTAAAAACTAAAGTTGCCCTTCTTGGAGATCTTTGAGAGACTGCTGCTTATTATTTTTATTATTACATTAAAAATAAAATACTTATTTTCTCAGAATTAGAGTTAGAATTTTTAGATTGAATTTTAGATGGCTGTAGGTAGGAAGTATCTTCTGTAGCAGTCTATTACATCTTTGATGAAGCTTCTGACTGAAGACACTGTTGTATTACTTTTTTTTGATAGCTGTAACATTAACAGTGGTGATGATAATTTCATTACCCTTAGTACACGTTATGTGTCTGCTGTAACGCTAATGTTTTATTTTATAATTAGTTCATAAATGTTGAATGAGTTGTTTCTGTAGAGAAAGCAACTGGTGTTGTATAGCTCGGGGAGATTAGCCATGGCCGTTATCACTATTTCCTCCATGTTGATTGAATGAATTTTGCCGGACCTGATCCCGTGAACTGGGTCACAGCATCATGTGACACCACGTCACCAGGCTCCTGATTGGTTGATGCGGCGTGAATTGACGCCGAAGTTCAGATTTTTCATCTTCAGCGGCAGACGCAAAAACGCTTGTGATGCGCGAATGCACACAATGTAGCACATAAAATGACGCGCGTATGTTCTGACGCGCGTCAAACGCCTCAATCGCGCAAATCTGACGCGTGAATGAGGCAGAAATGCGTTTCAGCGACGCAAATCTGCTTCTGAGAGGATGTAGAGAGGCTGACGTGCATCAGCGCGCTTCTGCATTGACTTTACATGCAAACCTGACGTCCATGAAGCTTCAAATACAGGTCCTTCTAAAAAAATTTGCATGTTGTGATAAAGTTAATTATTTTCCATAATGTAATGATAAAATTTAAACTTTCATATATTTTAGATTCATTGCACACCAACTGAAATATTTCAGGTCTTTTATTGTTTTAAAACTGATGATTTTGGCAAACAGCTCATGAAAACCCAAAATTCCTATCTCAAAAAATTAGCATATCATGAAAAGGTTCTCTAAACGAGCTATTAACCTAACCATCTGAATCAACTAATTAACTCTAAACACCTGCAAAAGATTCCTGAGGCTTTTAAAAACTCCCAGCCTGGTTCATTACTCAAAACCGCAATCATGGGTAAGACTGCCGACCTGACTGCTGCCCAGAAGGCCATCGTTGACATCCTCAAACAAGAGGGTAAGACACAGAAAGAAATTTCTGAACGAATAAGCTGTTCCCAGAGTGCTGTATCAAGGCACCTCAGTGGTAAGTCTGTGAGAAGGAAAAGGTGTGGCAAAAAATGCTGCACAACGTGAAGAGGTGACCGGACCCTGAGGAAGATTGTGGAGAAGGACCGATTCCAGACCTTGGGGGACCTGCGGAAGCAGTGGACTGAGTCTGGAGTAGAAACATCCAGAGCCACCGTGCACAGGCGTGTGCAGGAAATGGGCTACAGGTGCCGCATTCCCCAGGTTAAGCCACTTTTGAACCAGAAACAGCGGCAGAAGCGCCTGACCTGGGCTACAGAGAAGCAGCACTGGACTGTTGCTCAGTGGTCCAAAGTACTTTTTGCATGTCATTCGGAAAAAAAAAGTCAACCTTCAAATAATTATGTTCAGTTATTCACTCAATACTTGGTCGCGAATCCTTTTGCAGAAATGACTGCTTCAATGCGGCGTGGCATGGAGGCAATCAGCCTGTGGCACTTCTGAGGTGTAATGGAGGCCCAGGATGCTTCGATAGCGGCCTTAAGCTCATCCAGAGTGTTGGGTCTTGCGTCTCTCAACTTCCTCTTCACAATATCCCACAGATTCTCTATGGGGTTAAGGTCAGGAGAGTTGGGAGGCCAATTGAGCACAGTAATACCATGGTCAGTAAACCATTTACCAGTGGTTTTGGCACTGTGAGCAGGTGCCAGGTCATGCTGAAAAATGAAATCTTCATCTCCATAAAGCTTTTCAGCAGATGGAAGCATGAAGTGCTCCAAAATCTCCTGATAGCTAGCTGCATTGACCCTGCCCTTGATAAAACACAGTGGACCAACACCAGCAGCTGACATGGCACCCCAGACCATCACTGACTGTGGGTACTTGACACTGGACTTCAGGCATTTTGGCATTTCCTTCTCCCCAGTCTTCCTCCAGACTCTGGCACCTTGATTTCCGAATGACATGCAAAAAGTACTTTGGACCACTGAGCAACAGTCCAGTGCTGCTTCTCTGTAGCCCAGGTCAGGCGCTTCTGCTGCTGTTTCTGGTTCAAAAGTGGCTTGACCTGGGGAATGCGGCACCTATAGCCCATTTCCTGCACACGCCTGTGCACGGTGGCTCTGGATGTTTCTACTCCACACTCAGTCCACTGCTTCCGCAGGTCCCCCAAGGTCTGGAATCGGTCCTTCTCCACAATCTTCCTCAGGGTCCGGTCACCTCTTCACGTTGTGCAGCGTTTTTTGCCACACTTTTTCCTTCTCACAGACTTACCACTGAGGTGCCTTGATACAGCACTCTGGGAACAGCTTATTCGTTCAGAAATTTCTTTCTGTGTCTTACCCTCTTGTTTGAAGGTGTCAACGATGGCCTTCTGGGCAGCAGTCAAGTCGGCAGTCTTACCCATGATTGCGGTTTTGAGTAATGAACCAGGCTGGGAGTTTTTAAAAGGCTCAGGAATCTTTTGCAGGTGTTTAGAGTTAATTAGTTGATTCAGATGGTTAGGTTAATAGCTCGTTTAGAGAACCTTTTCATGATATGCTAATTTTTTGAGATAGGAATTTTGGGTTTTCATGAGCTGTTTGCCAAAATCATCAGTTTTAAAACAATAAAAGACCTGAAATATTTCAGTTGGTGTGCAATGAATCTAAAATATATGAAAGTTTTTTTTTTTATCATAACATTATGGAAAATAATTAACTTTATCACAATATGCTAATTTTTTGAGACGGACCTGTACATTCTGTGTGAATGCACTGTAAGAACACTTGAACATTTAAACTGGAAAAGCTAGGGAAGGAAATCCTGAATTTCTGTCCCTCACCAACCTCCACCACACCTGCATATGCTACCAAGGTTCTGCTTTACTGTTATGGATGTGCCTGAACAGATAACTTGAAGCTGAAGCTTCAGCGGCGTGATATGGCGTAGTTGTCAGTGAGGGGGTCTCGTGTATGGAGGCCTTGGTCCTCGGCGTGACCGTCCTGAGTTTGAATCCTCTTCTCATGGACATTTAAAACAGGCCTTTCCCTCCTTCTCTTCCACTTTCTGTGTGCTTTTCACTGTTTAATAAAGGCCACAGAATCTCTTAGAAAAAGAAAAAAAAGGCTGAAGCTTCTGTTCCATTGTAGTTTGTTGGAATGGATTTAGATAGAAGCAGATTTCTGAGATCTGTTGTATAACTCCATACAATATGTTTTGCATGCAAACACTAACAACAGCGATGAGTAATGTCTTTATTATGTGAAGCTCTGAGTATATTTGCAAGCTGCAGGTCATTCATCATTGACTGCTTAGTGTTTCTGTTTTGTTCATAATTCATTCATAAATGTTTATGATGCATAGTGGGATTGCATTAATGCCATTCAGGGTGGCAGTTGTTGCCCAGCAATAAAGTCCTCCAAAAGTATTCAGATGTTTACAGTCTTTGTTAGATTTTAGTTAAAATTAAATGTTTCTTCTTTTTTTATTTTTTTTTACTAAAAATAATCTGAAAAGTGTGTCATGCATTTGCATCTAGCCCCTTTGACTGAACGCTTTGAAGAACCAACTTTTGCTGCAAGTCTTTTCAATTCAGTTCAATTCAGTTTATTTATATAGCGCCAATTCACAACAGATGTCATCTCAAGGCACTTAACAAGAAGTCATTTCAATACAATTATACAAACATTCCAATCAGTTAAAAAGTTTCCTAATTAAGGAATCCCAGCAGATAGCGTCAGTCATTGGCGTGAGGTTGGGCAGATTTCCAACCACAGCAATCCTTCAGCAATCCCTCATACTGAGCAAGCATGTAGCGACAGTGGAGAGGAAAAACTCCCCTTTAACAGGAAGAAACCTCCAACAGAACCAGGCTCAGTAGGAGCGGCCATCTGCCACGACCGTCTGGGGGTTTGAGAAGACAGAGCAGAACACAGAAGGAACAGAAGATCCGATATAAGAGAACTTTCTATGTTACAGAAAGTAAAAAGTTGATAACAGGACACAGTGGATGTTCAGTTACTGAGAGGATCATCCCAGTCGATGACCCCCGTCCAACAGGGCATTGCAGCCAAGCAGGATACCAGACCAGGTGTATCTTCGATGGGGAGAAAAACACTGAGAGAAAACAAAGTTAACAGTCGAAATAACAGAATGTACTGTAATACAACTGGAGAGTCGTAGGAGAAAAGGAAGTAGCAGAGTGAAGAAAATTGGTAAGTCTGTCCTCCAGCAGTCTAAGCCTATAGCAGCATAACTACAGAGATAGCTCAGGATGACCTAAGCCACTCTAACTATAAGCTTTATCAAAAAGGAAAGTTTTAAGCCTGGCCTTAAAAGTAAACAGAGTGTCTGCCTCACGGACTAAAGCTGGGAGCTGGTTCCACAGGAGAGGAGCCTGATAACTAAAAGATCTGCCTCCCATTCTACTTTTAGAGATCCTAGGAACTACAAGTAAACCTGCAGTCTGAGAGCGAAGTGCTCTTTTAGGAACATATGGAACAATTAGATCTCTGATGTATGATGGAGCTTGATTATTAAGGGCTTTGTATGTAAGAAGAAGGATCTTAAATTCTATTCTGGATTTAACAGGGAGCCAATGAAGGGAAGCTAAAACAGGAGAAATGTGATCTCTCTTTTTAATATTCATCAGAACTCTTGCTGCCGCATTTTGGATCAACTGAAGGCTTTTAATGGCATTTTGTGGACTTCCTGATAGTAAAGAATTACAGTAGTCCAGCCTTGAGGTAACAAATGCATGGACTAGTTTCTCAGCATCACTCCTGGACAGGATGTTTCTAATTTTAGCAATATTCCGGAGGTGAAAGAAAGAAATCCTAGAAACCTGTTTAATATGGGATTTAAATGTCAAGTCTTGGTCAAAAATAACGCCGAGGTTCTTTACGTTATTACTGGGGGACAATTTAATGCCATCCAGATGAAGTGATTGACTAATCAGTTTCTGTTTAAGAACTTCTGGTCCAAAGACAGCAACTTCTGTCTTGTCAGAATTTAAAAGCAAAAAGTTTAGGGTCATCCATGCTTTTATGTCTTCCAGACATGCCTGTAATCTACCTAACTGACTGGGTTCATCAGGATTTATGGATAAATATAGTTGTGTATCATCGGCATAGCTGTGGAAATTTATCCCATGCTGTCTAATGATTCTACCAATTGGAAGCATATATATGGTGAAAAGAATTGGTCCAAGGACAGAACCCTGTGGAACTCCACAAGTAACCCTTGAGAGTGAAGATGATTTATCATTTAGATGAACAAACTGGAATCTATCAGACAAATATGATTTAAACCAGCCTAGTGCTGTTCCTTTGATCCCTGCAACATGTTCAAGCCTTTCTAAGAGAATATTATGATCGACTGTGTCAAAAGCAGCACTGAGATCTAACAAAACCAGAACAGACACCAGTCCATTATCTGAGGCCATGAGAATATCATTAGTAACCTTCACCAGTGCTGTTTCAGTGCTATGATGAGCTCTAAAACCTGACTGAAACTCTTCAAACAGCTCGTTACTGTTTAGATGTTCACAGACTTGATTAGCAACTATTTTCTCAAGGACTTTGGATAAGAAAGGAAGGTTAGATATAGGTCTGTAATTCACTAAGTCATCTTGATCAAGGGAAGGTTTCTTGAGTAAAGGTTTAATTACAGCTATTTTAAATTCCTGTGGTACGTATCCGTTTACTAAGGATAGATTCATCATATCCAAAATGGGGCCAGGAACCAAATGGAACACTTCTTTAAATAATTTGGTTGGAATTGGGTCCAAAATACAAGTTGAAGATTTAGATGAGGCTAATATTTTTGATAATTCTGAAAGCTCGACTGAATCAAAACAGCCTAAGCAATACCGAGGTTCTACAGTTCTTTCCGATACTGACTCATTTACTGAGGAAGAAGTAATCATGTTTGGGAGGATGCCAATGATTTTATTTTTAATAAAATTTATTTTATTTATGAAGAATCTCATAAAATCATCACTGCTAAGAGCCGGGGGAATAGTTTGCTCAACAGAGCTATGACTCTGTGTAAGTTTGGCAACTGTACTAAAAAGAAACCTAGGATGGTTTTTATTCGCCTCTATTAATGATGAAAAATATGCTGTTCTAGCTTGTCGAAGGGTCTTTTTATACAGCAGTAGACTGTTATTCCAGGTTAAATAGGAATCCTCTAGATGTGTAGAGCGCCATTTTCTCTCCAACTTCCTAGTATTCTGCTTTAAAGTACGCAACTCTGCGTTAAACCAAGGAGTCAGCCTTCTATGGCTAGCCACTTTCTTTTTTAATGGGGCTACACTATCTAATGCCAAACGCAATGAGGACGTAACGCTGTGAACCAGACCATCAATTTCTGAAGGGTTAGAGATAGAATTGCTGCCATCCACTGTGTTACTCTGAGACACTGAGGAAAGTAAGAATGGTACAGATTCTTTAAAAATTGTTACAGCATTGTCTGATAAAGTTCTACTATAATGAAATTTTCTTTCAGATTTAAGATGGTCAGTTAAAGTAAATTCAAAAGTTATCAAGAAGTGGTCAGACAGGACCGGGTTATGTGGGTGGACTGTTATTTCCTCACACTCAATACCGTATGTCAGTACAAGGTCAATTTTGATGCAATTCTTTACCAACTTTGCATAATTGGTGACTGACATTTTTGCCATTTCTTCCTTGAGAGGCTCAGTTAGATTGGATAAAATACAATGTGTGGACATTCATTCTCAAGCTTCACTACAGAATATGAGGATAGCGGCCGGGTTGGGTTGGGATTTGATCTGGAGATAACTGCGGGTACTGGGTCGGGTTCAAAAATCATCTAAATGGGTGCCGGTTGTTTAAACTGGACCAGTGCAAGACTCTGTAACTAAACCGTATACTTTTACTGCAATTGTTTTGTATTTAAAACATACGTGAAAGAAATGAAATATGCAAAGAAAACTTATTGGGGAAACTATTTATTTTTACGCAGCTTTGAAGACGAACCGATCGCAAAAATTGTAGCGTTACTGGGAAATGGGCTAAGAATAGGCAAAAAATCACTGTGTATGCCCACCTTTCCCCCCTGGGGGAAGCGTGCACAGATCTGCCTGTCCCCTGCTAAAATGACAACTGCGGGTCTCAAGTATTTACTGATTTGAGCTATTCACAGGAAGCTGTGGTCTCTAACCCCCGTGAATACCAGGGCTCCACTGTATCAATAATGATTATCCTACAATAACATTAGCTACCATAACTACGCAGATGACACTCAGCTCTACATTACAATGTCACCAGGTGACTCTGAACCCATTCAGACCCTAAATCAATGCATTGACCAAATAAATGGATGGATGTGCCATAACTTTCTCCAGCTGAATAGAAACAAAACTGAAGTGATTATTTTTGGACCCAAGGAGGAACGATCAAGAGTCAGCACACAGCTTCAATTAATACAGCTAGAAACTACTGATCAGGTTCGTAACCTAGGTGTAGTAATGGACTCAGACCTGAACCTCCAGGGTCACATAAAGGCAATAACAAGGTCAGCGTTCTATCACCTGAAGAACATCTCTAGGATTAAAGGACTGATTTTGCAACACGACCTAGAAAAACTCATCCATGCGTTTATCTTTAGTCGGATTGATTACTGCAACAGCATCTTCACAGGTCTGCCTAAAAAAGTCAATCAGACAGCTGCAGCTGATCCAGAACGCTGCCGCTCGCGTCCTCACTAGAACCAGAAAAGTAGAGCACATCACCCCAGTTCTAAAGTCCTTACACTGGCTCCCTGTAGCTCAGAGAATAGACTTTAAAATACTTTTACTAGTTTATAAATCATTACATGGCTTAGCACCAAAATATGTTGAAGACCTGTTGTCATGGTACCAACCACCAAGACCACTCAGGTCCTCCAACTCTAGCCTACTAAACATCCCTAGACTCAGAACTAAACATGGAGAAGCAGCTTTCAGTTTCTATGCTCCCCTTATCTGGAACGGACTTCCTGACGAGTGTAGAGCTGCTGAAACTCTGAACTGCTTTAAATCGAGACTAAAAACCCATCTGTTTAGAATTGCCTTTGAGTAAATGCTTGATGTTATATGTATGAAATGTGTTCATGCTCTCTTGCTTTTTTTTTTTTTTTTCTCTTGCTTTATTGTGTATCATGTGTAATGTGTGTTTCTTTTATGTGTTTCTTTTAAATCACCAAATCATGTAAAGCACCTTGAATTACCCTGCTGTTGAAAGTGTGCTATACAAATAAAATTGCCTTGCCTTGCCTTGCCTACATTTTCTGGACACCTTTCTTTCTTCACAATTGTTTCGTGTCTCCAAAACTCTCCATGAACTCCAGCATCTCTGCCAATAAACTTATACATCCTATGTGGGCACTGAGGGCAGCTAGAGAGCATTCAAAGGGCCAAATATGTTATCGATGTGCAGTTAGAATGCCTTGCACTTGAAATATAATACATACCAAATATTGCATCCAAAACTATCCTTTGTGATTGCAATATTGCAATGCAAGCTCCAAATCAATATGTGAAGCAGTACTTGCAATATAATAACCAACAGATATTGCACTCCAAGCAGTCCTTTGCTTTATCAATTTTGCCCACATTAATGGTCTAATAACGATGCATTTGCGATATTGTGCAGCCCGACCGTTTCGCAACATCTACTTTTGCATCAGCTCTGACCAACTTCCCTCTCTCTGCTGAGGAACAAGTATCCACGTTTTCTCCCTTTTGCATTGTTGATCCTGTTTTTTGTTTGTGACTTGAACATTATTTATTTAAAGTCTTCCAACAGTGGAAGGAAATTTATGCAAAAATGTTGGTTCGATGTTACTCTAGACTACAAAAATTGTGTGTTTTTCTCTTGCCTTTTTTTTTTGGAATAGTTAAAGCTCCCAAACAAATGGAAGCCCTTTGGCAGAGAAGAACAGCTTCTCCAATTCAAATTAGGCTAAATGTGCTGAATCGGGGCTTTCATGAATGCTATGCGTGTCTAATTGAGAGCTTTGCAACAAATTCAGCAACTTCAGTGACCCGAGAACTGGAGTAAAAATGACCCAATTCAGATTAGAGTGCAGTTTTAGTGTGCAAAGCTGTTTTAATAGAGTAATAATAATTTACCTTCTGTAAATAATTCTGTAAATAATTACAATCATGATCAGCACATCCCAGGTCAGAAAAAAAAATTCTACTGAAATTCCAAAACTGTATCTTTGATGTCTTATCAGTGGATAAGAAGGAACTGTAGAGATGACAAAGCCAGCTGACCCAGCATAAATTTCCTCCCTGGTTATTTTTCTCTCGCTTCTTGTTTGGCATCTTAAATGACAGCAGGATGCCATAAATGGAGATTAAAAGAACTTCGCTGTGGCAGGAAAAGCCTGGTACATATTAACGAACTGTGCGATAACGGCTGTCAGCCTCCAGAGCTGTTTGATAAAACAGCGATGGGCTGATATATGAAAAATAAAATAGAATGAGGCCGATTGTTGCCAAGAGCACAGATGAATTTAAAGATTTAATGAATTCAAAGCCTGTTTCACACATCAGAAGTAATTAAGTTATTTGGTCAAAGTCTCTTTATGCCAAAGCATTGATGTAGACAAAGTATTGCATCAAAGCAGCAGCAATAATAACAATTCATTCATTTAATCTATGGACACCTTGTAACACTTAAGGTCAAACTGGCAGGGTGTGTTTAAAAATTAATAGCTTTTATTTCCACACTTGCAAGTGCATTTCTAATACCAGTCTAACATTAAAAAAATTTATTTGGAATCGCCTTATTGAAAATTCTGCGTATGCAAACGTTATTTTATTAACAGTAGAACTTCTTAAAATAGTAGCATAAATTATTTTCTACCAACTTGCACAAAAAGATTTTCAGGTACTCTTTGAGTCAGGTACGATCACTTCTGCAAGTAGTTCACCAGCTTTTGGCAGTGCATCTTCTGCTGCATCTGGACACTTCATCAGTTATGTTTCTGGAATCGTTGGGTGTTTTGGGTTTAATCAATATCCCACACCCTCATGCAGGTGACCCGGCCAAGGTTGATCAGTCCTCAACTTGTGTCCAGATGGCTAGCTTGCTACCATGAGCCCACAGTTCTCCTCTCTTTAGCCACAGACATATATTAAGGCCCTCTCTGTTGCTTTGGTGGTACTGCGGATGGCTCTCCTCTTACGCTCTCCCTTGATGCCTAATTTGATAATGGCTCTGGCCAAGAAAATAAACTCTAAAACCTCAACAACCAACCTCCTCTGCCAAGTACCTCAGTCGCCGTCCAGCCTGCTGACAGTTGCTGACCAGTCCTGCGTATTTGGAGAGCTTCCTCTCAAAGGCTTCTATCAAGCGATCTTCCCATGGGACTGTCAGCTCCAGCAGCACGGCTTACTTAGTAGAATCAGACATAAAGAAAATATTTGCAGGGCGATGGTTTTCTTGGGGGGGCGGAACTGCTTTGTCCACTCAAGTCCCGTGCTGATGGCTTCAGTGATGGTCTTAAGGATTTGGTCATGCCTCCACCGTTATTGTCCTTCTCCAAGCGTCATGGTGCAGTAGCTGCAGATGTGCTCTAGGGCAGAGGTCCCCAAACCCCCGGACCTGTACCGGGGAGTGAGTCATTTGGTACCAGGCCGCGGTGAGTTATTAAACAATTCACCCCCCTCAGAATTGTCATGACAGTAAACTTGATCTATTTAACCTAAAATGTTTTTTTTGAACCAGGCTGTAAAGATGCTTATTTCAGCTGTAAAGTTGGCATTTTCAACATGGGAGTCAAAGGGAAGTTGCTCCTCTCTGGAGCCTGCTCCTAGTGGATGTGCGGGAACTGCCGTTTTTGTCACTTCCGCATAGGCATCACATTTGGGGTGGAGATTCCCCGTTTGGTACTCCAGCCAAGGACAACTGACTACGTTCCTCTGTTCCTCTGAATTTCTTTTTTTCTCAGAAACGGCATGCATGGTTTAACCCCACAAGTTTTCTATTGATTGAGTGTCCGGGGATTTGACTGGCAGCTTTTTGAGATGCTGCTTGCTTTGTGGTGTGTTTGAGGTCATTGTTTAAACACCCATTTTAAGGACAGTGGCTCTTCAGCATAAGATGGCGGGTACTGTGATGGATTTAAACTGATCCACATTGCCTGGAATATGATTAATAGCTTCCATACTATAGTATTAAAAAAATTATCATAACATGAATTATATGCCACCATTTTTCACAGTGTTCGGTTTTTATGTTTTGGGTTTTGATCAGAAGCTGCCCATGCTGCCTTCAAGTAGAGCTGGGAGACTAGGTTTTTAAAATGTCAACAACCCCAGAGTGATTTAAGCATTCTTTATTCTCAAATATGGGAAAAGTGTTATTTAACCATTTCTAAACATTAAGTAGTTATGTTTCTACCCTGGCTATGTTTGCTTGTACTATTATATATATATATATATATATATATATATATATATATATATATATATAGATAGATAGATAGATAGATAGATAAAAAATTAATAAAATCTCCCATTAGTTCTATACGTTCAGCTCTTAAGTTAAAGAACATAATAAATTCAAATTAATTTCAGGAATTGAAAGGAAAGGAATTCAGGAAAGAAGGTTCTTTGTTTAATGCTGATCAAAGTAAAAAAAGAAAGAAAGTCAGATGCACATTTGTATTTATTTTTGTGTATCGAAAGCGTACCAAACCGTGATTTTTGTGTATTGTTACACCCTTAGTAATTATTACAACACTCAGCTAATTATTAGCTTCAGGGGAAAGTCTACGGCTGAGTCTTTGTCATTTTGACTATTTCACGATCCATTCAAACGGTATTTTACTTTCTTCCATGTCTGTCTGGCTTTGGTTTTTATTTTAAAGCATTTAAGATGACTTATGGAGAGCAGCCTATCATTTTCTGCACTTTATATATACTTTCCCATCCTCATTAAACTTTTTAAATCAAAGTATGCTGTTTTGAACAATATCTCGAACAACTGATTTTATTCCTTTTTTTAGAAGAATGCACTTTAACCAGTGCAGCATATGCTGCAGTCATCCTTAAATAACGGCTCCCTGTTTGACATGTTTTCACAGAATAAATTCACTGATTGAGCTCCACACTGCTATTATTTTTGAAAAGGCCTCTCTCTTTTAATGATTCATTTACACAGCATCATCATCCTGCATGGTGTGACTCCCCGGGCTCTTGGTTTTCTGTTAACGTGGTTCATCTCCTAGTTTATTTATCAATTAGAAAAATATAATTTCCATTTAAAAAAATGGTGTTGTATCGCTATTATTTTGAACACAGTTGTATGTACGGTGTGGAATAAAAAATAACCACAAATATTGGAAAAGGGTAGATACCAGAAACAAGTTGGCTAAACGGGCAATGCATTTCCTAATAAATGGGTCTTTAGGCAGGATTTGAAAAGTGAGCCAGTGATGCAAATGGAAGAGAAGAGAAGCCAGAGAGGACAAAATGTTAGGGGCAGAGCAACAGATTGCTCTAAATCCCATAATCTATCACAGAGGGTCAATTTTAGAGAAACGTCTAAAGGTTTGAAAGGAGGAATAGAACTGTTCAAATACAAATAATTATCATTTTAGTTGGAAAAACTCCAATTCCAGATTATGTGCTGATCTGGAACAGATCACTGCTGTATTTTGTGGCCATACTGTCAGTTGTTTTAGTATACACTACTTCACGTTTTGCCACTGACCGCTGGAGATGGGCACCTGCCCCCCCCCCTTACAAGTGTAAAACGGGTATAGATAGATAATGGATGGTTATCTTTCCATGCCTATATTGCCACTATACTACAGATCTGCTGAATCTATATAGAGACTGCTGAGACAAAGGAATAGGTGGAAGGCACACTACTCAAAAGCACAACAGTAGTTTGAAAGAGAGCTGCTGCTTTAAACTCTCACTTTCTATATATAATATATAAATTTTTATTTCGGTATTTAAAATGTTTTGTGTTATTGGACTGATTGTAATGTTTTCATTGGCTGTCAGTGGAAAATCATAGTTAAAGAAATTAAGGCCTGAAAACATCTGACTCTGTCAAATTGTTCTATTTAATTTGTTTCACTTAGTGGATTGAGTAGTTGGAAAAAAAGACCAATAATTAAAAAAAGGAATAACTATTGATATGTGTGTGTGTGTGTGTGTGTGTGTGTGTGTGTGTGTGTGTGTGTATGTATGTATGTATATATATATATATATATATATATATATATATATATATATATATATATATATATATATATAGTGTGTGTGTATTAGGGATGGGACGATACACTTAAACTCACGATAAGATGCACCTCGATATGTCGGAGTCACGAAACGATACGTCAAGATACGATATCAAAAAAGAAACAAATATTAATGTATAATAACAGCTTGTTTATTTATTGTTTTCAGTTGCACACAGGGAAACACAAGGCCTAACAGGCCAAACACAAACAAGAACACTCCCTTAGTCCTGCTCTAACCCTAGGTTAAGTTATCTCAGGACTGGTTCTTCTTAAAAAAAAACTAACATATCAACATGTTCTGGTGTAATCAGTGATCTTTGAGCAGACACAATGTCTCCTGCCGTGGAAAAGACACGCTCACTGGGCACTGACGTAGCAGGAATGCAAAGGTAGGCTTTGGGAAGGGGGGCAAGTATGGGGTGAGCATATGCATTAACTTTCCACCACTCAAGTGGACTACTGTTGAGTGGGATAGGAATTCCACTTCTGTAGGAAACTATCTCCATTTCAATCCCTCTGCTGGACTGCACTGTCTCAACAGTAGTGTAGGAGCTCCCAAGGAGATCTTCTAATGCTGTCTTCTTTGGTGGGGGAGGCTGTGTCACGTCCTTCATCTGCATTTCTCCTTCTACTGGCTCATCCTGGCTCTGCTCTGCTCCCTGTGCTGCCTCAACCATGACCCTGGACTGCTCTGCTGCTGCCCCTGATGTTGAAGCACTGGCCCTAGTGGTTCTGTAACTGGTCTGAAAAAAATAATAAAAATCGAAAAACTAGCTGAAACATTTCTACTAGCTCAAACATTTCTGTCTTTCAATCCTTCACTCTCTCTCTCTCTCTCTCTCTCTCTCTCTCTCTCTCTCTCTCTCTCTCTCTCTCTCTCTCTCTCTCTCTCTCTCTCTCTCCCACTCTCTCAGATAGACTAATAAAAAAAACATGAGAAATAAGTTTTCAGGCTCTGGCCTACACATACACAGTTACACATGCGCAGGACACCTAATTTTTTTTCCAATAAAAATTAGCCTACCTGGTTGCGCTGCTCGTGAAGTGCTGAAGCCTTTTCACGTATTTGGGCATAGATGGACTCGCGTTGTTCATCATTCAGATGGGACAGGCTTCGGAATCGTGGGTCAAGCGCTGTGCACTCCTGCAGCATGTCATGACAGTCCCCGGAGTACCGGTCCGAGATGTCAAGTAGGATAGCGCTTTTCATGTTGGCAATGGTCTGTGTGTCATTTTCGTCTGGTGACATGCTTTGCTCGATCATGAACTTCAGTGGCATTATCAGTGAAACAGTGGGCTCTTTTTCATCACAGACAACTGTTGTGGCTGTCTTCAGTGGCTTAAGCAGTTTCACTATGTCTTCTACATCTGATATATCAGTGTTATCCAGAGTGTCGATTTCTCTTGCATTCCTTCAGATTTCTGGGCAGCTCAGTGCTGCTGAGACAGCTGCTTGTTGCTCCAGGTAGCGCGCCAGCATGTCGTACGTGCTATTCTACCTGGTCTTGACATCGGTGATGAGTTTATGCCAAGGCAGCTCCAACTGCGTTTGCTTGTTGGTCAGGACGGTGGTGGCCGTGGTGCTCTTGTGAAAGAATGTAGTTATTCTTTGCACACGACCAAGAAGGCGCGCGACACGGGATACAGCCAAGCCTCGCTTACTGGCCAGATTCACAACATGCGCCAAGCACTTGATGTGAGGGTGGAGACCGCTCTCTCTCACAGCAATGTCCATGTTGGTTGCGTTGTCTGTGACACAAGCAATGGTTGTGTGTGGCCTCGTTAGCTCCCACTCACTCAGTGCATTTCTCAACACGTGAGCTATGTTAACACCAGTATGACTTTCACTTAGCTCACGAGTTTGCAACACAAAGCTTTTACTCTCCCATTTCTCGTTGATGACTTGTGCTGTGATGGTGATATAACTCTGTGTTGCACGCGAGGTCCAGCTGTCGGTGGTCAGGGTGACGCAGTCTGCATTTTTTAGACACTCTTTCACGCTTTGTTAGGTTTCATTGTAAATTTCCGGGATTACCTTCTCTGAAAAATGTCCTCGGCATGGCATCTTAAACTTGGGCTCCAGCACCTTGAACATTTGGATCAATTTTCTGTTCTCTACAATGTTAAATGGAGCCATGTAGTCCGCTATGAACTCGCCAATGAGCCTGGTTATCTGTTTTGCACGCGGACTTGACGGGGGTAGAGTTGGTGTCAGTGCTTGTTTCATGGTCAGCTGTCCCTTCGGTAGGCTCGTTTTCTCCGGGGCCGTCTTCACATTTTTATGGTGACGTTGAAGGTGGTGGTTCATGTTTGTTGTGTTGGAGGTGGTGTACGGAATGACAGCATAGCATAGCTTACACACAGTCTTAGTCTTGTCAGTTACTCTATTGCCGTCTTTGTCTTTTTTAACGAGAAAGCCAAAATACTGCCAGACAGATGACTTGTATCCAGGCGAAGCGTCCTCAATTTCGACCTCATTTGACTCCATTTTTTGGCTGTTTGGGGGCGAGGCAGTTGGTGCTAATGCTAATATTTGTTCGCTCGCTGTACCCTGCAGCGTTGTTGCAACATGCGCTGTGACTTGACGTGACGACGCACTGCACCGTTCCCCGGATATAATTTTTTTTTTCATTTTGTTTTACCCTGCTTGATCAGCAGATGGCGCTGCCAGCCTGCCACCATAGACTGTATTCCTGCCCCACATACATACACACACACATAATACACTAAATTATTTATAAACTACACAAATCATGCATCTAGTCTTTATTTCGCGATCCATTTTTTTCGACCTCGATGTATTTCGTCACGTTTTGTATCGCGATATTTCGCCAAACGATATTTCGTCCCATCCCTAGTGTGTATGTATGTATATATATATATATATATATATATATATATATATATATATATATATATATATATATATATATATATATATATATATATATATATATATGTGTGTGTGTGTGTGTGTGTGTGTGTGTGTGTGTGTGTGTAAGTAAAACATGTGCAATAACGGTATTTACTGCAATATATACTTTTCTTCTGTTTATATATGTCAAAATTATTTTTTGGAACATTCTCACATTCCAGATATATTGCAGCAGAACAACAACTTCAGTAGTATAAAATGCTATTCAAAGAACATTCATTGTACAAAATGCATTTAAAAAATACTGAAGTCTTATTCCAAAAATGCGACACAAAAATTCTCATGATAAAATAGGAAGATATTTTAAATAAATTAAAAGCTAAACGTTATGAAAACACAAACACAAAGTGCAAAATGTAAAAAGAGAAATAACATTTCTTTCTGCTTTCCTGATTACTAATTCATAAATTAAAAAAATGAAGCTGCACCTATTTAAATTAAAAAATGTTTAAAAAAAGTAAAAGTTTTCTTTCCATTAAATAGAAAACATCTAATTTTAAACTTGCACTGTACAGAGTAAATATGAACACTGAACATCAGTTTTTTTTTCATCCTTGTGTACCTGGTACAAAGTACGCAGGCACAGATTGATGACATCATCATCATGCGCAATCACAGTACGTCGTTAAAGTCAAAACCTCTACCATTGGCAGAATTTATATCATTTCTACCTTATAGTGTTTATATCGGCCATTACTAGGAGGATGTGTTATCAACAGTCCAGAATCAGCAAAACTGGATACCAGATTATTGAAAGATGAGCATAGACCATGGATGCAACTGTTTTTTAAATGAATTTTGGAGTGAAATTAAGTTTAAAAGAGAGAATGGAAGTTGTGAAGTTGTTGCACTCTACTGTAGGATGTAAAAACTTACATCCTACATCTCAAACTCACTACTGCTGTAAACTGTGGTTAAAATTCTCTCATGCATATGTTTCTTGAATGAGTGTTCCACAGTGCAGCGGGAAACAAGAGCTGTCTCGGTGCATCCCCGCTGTGACAGTGACGGAAAGGTCATTTTCACATTTCGTCGTCTCTCTCATTATAAGGCGGACCGTGGAAGGCGGAGGTGGCTCAGCTTCGTCCTGCCTGCTCCAGACGCTTGGGTTAAGTGCAGGTTTGAAAAGATGAGAGCAGAGAGTAGAAGTGAAAGGAGGCTGCATGCTTTGACCTGCTACCTGCTGTGGTGCTCAGCTAGCTGTCTGATTGACTCAACAAGCTTTTCCTGTCCTGCAGGGGGAGAGGGTCTGAACATTTCAGGTATTTTAAGAGTCTTTTTAATAAATCCTACACAGTATGAAATTCCTTAAGAAACAATGTCAGTGTTAAAATACAGATGTGAAATTGTTGAACATTAAAATGGGGGTGTAGGTACTTCTACTGCTCAAATGTTATCACACATTGTTTTAATGTTGATTGTGATTGTGCAAATAATATTTGCTATAATATTCAGGTTATTGTGATTTTAATGCACAGATTTGCACAGGGAGTGAGAACACCGGTGAGTTTGTCGACAGTGACTTTCTTTACAATCAGTACCCATTTTTCAGATGATCCTTGTTGGAGTGGACAGGGCCTTGATGCACTACAACATCTTCTGTATCAGTTTGAGTTAATCTTAATTTAAAGTTCTTACAAGAAACACTGAATACAATAAGTTGTTTGAAAGAACATTAAACTGTTTTCCAGAGAGAGCTCATTGTTGTTTCTCAAAAGCACTGCATTTGGCCCTTAGCAATGTCAAGCTGGCAAGACAGAATCAATCACATCTATTTTTTCCTCATTTCCAATATGACTGGAATAGAGTTGTTTATATTTTCACATTTGATCCTTTTTTAGTTGATCTGCAGACCTTTAATATTTTGTAGAGATGATATGTTATAGACCAGGATGAATTGAGCATCATTGCAATGGAAGGAAAAAAGATCAAGCATGTGAAAATCTGAAAACTGGTGTGCATTTGTATTCAGCCCCTTTTACTCTGATGAGCCTTAATAAAATCCAGTACAACCAATTGCCACCCAAGTCCACGTTTATTTTTTTAAACTCAGAATTAATCCAGCTGTTCTGTGAAGTACAACACAGTATTAGGGCCATTGTAGATAAAAGAAAAAGAATTGGAGGAGTACATTTCTGCCAGAAAACTCAAATTTGGAGATAAACATATTTTTAAGAAAAAGCTTGGAGATTTTCTTTGATGTCAAAGTCTTAAATTCAATTCAATTCAATTCAAAAATACTTTATTGATCCCAGAGGGAAATTAAGTGTTGGTATAGCTCATATAATTAATTCTTTAAGGAGTTGTTGTAGATGATGATGGATGTGGGTAGGAAGGATTTCCTGTAGCGGTCTGTATTGCAGCGACACTGAAGAAGCCTCCGACTGAAGACGCTCTGTTGTTGTATGACTGTCTCATGAAGAGGATGCTCAGTGTTGTCATAACTTTTTTTGATTTTATGAAAAATCCTTCTTTGCATTATCATCTCCAGATGTTCCACAGTTGTCCCAAGAACAGAACCAGAACCTTCTTTATCAGGTTGTTTAGCCTTTTTAAGTCCCTGGCTCTGATGCTGCTTCCCAACAGATGATGGCTGAAGAGATTACACTCTCCACAACAGACTTGTAGAAGATCTGCAGCATCTTGCTGCAAACCTTGAAGGACCTAAGCTTCCTTAAGAAGTACAGTCTGTTCTGTCCCTTCTTGTAGACGGTTTCACTGTTGCGCCTCCAGTCCAGTCTGTTGTCAAGGTGAACTCCGAGGTATTTATACTCCTCAACCACCTCCACTTCTTCTCCCATGATGGAAACAGTTTTTGACTTATCCCTGTTTCTTCTGAAATCTACAATCATCTTCTTTGTTTTGTTCACATTCAAGGTGAGATGATTGTTTCCACACCATGTCACAAAGCGGTCCACCAGCTCTCTGTATTCAGCTTCTTGTCCATCTCTGATACACCCGACAATTACAGAGTTATCTGAGTATTTCTGCAGGTGACAGGTCTCTGATTTGTACTGGAAGTCTGAGGTGTACAGAGTGAAATTGAATGGTGAGAGTACGGTCCCCTGTGGTGCCCCTGTGCTGCTGACCACCTGGTTTGACACACAATTCTTCAGTCTCACAAATTGTGGTCTGTTGGTCAGGTAGTCATTGATCCAGGCAAATTTGGGAGAGATCCAGGCAGAAATCTAGGCAGAATCCAGGCAGAAATTTGGGCGAGAAAACTTTAATTTTTATGACTAAACACATAAATGTTTTATATTTAAACTAAGCATTTTTTGACGTTATAAAGTCAGAAATTTGCAAGGAAAAACATCTAAAATTATAAGAATTATAAAAAACTTAGTTGAAAATCAGATATTTCCAACAAAAAATGCCAGATGTCTTAAAAGTTTTAGGTATATATATCCAGATGCACATCTTGTAAATTCAATACTGAGATCTTATAGGACTGGCCTTTTCTGTCGGACATAACTGATGTAAAATATCAGCAATGTTTTTTTTCAGATTTTACAATGTTAGAAAATATCTTGGTTTAAAAAACAAAAATTTACACCAATAATTATGAAAATATCAGAATTTTCTTTTGCAAATTGACAACTTTTTGACAAAGAAATTTGGAATTCTTTTTTTTTTAAATATGTGAAAATAGTCACAGAACTTCAGAGTTTTTTTGGTGGAGATTTACTCCAATTTGTTTTTAAAAATAATTTTTTACTTTTTATCTACAATAACCCCTAATACTTCGTAGTAAAGGCCTCAGAGTTTTGTTTTCACATTAGTGAAGAAACTGTGTCATGAAGACCAAGGAACGCAGCAGACAAGTCAGAGGGAAAGTTTAAAGCAGGGTTCGGATCACTTAGGTTTACATGTTTTGTAAAGGCAGACGAGCAAATACTTTTAGTAATATACAATGGCTTGCAAAAGTATTCGGCCCCCTTGAACTTTTCCACATTTTGTCACATTACAACCACAAACATGAATCAATTTTATTGGAATTCCACGTGAAAGACCAATACAAAGTGGTGTACACGTGAGAAGTGGAACGAAAATCATACATGATTCAAACATTTTTACAAATAAATAACTGAAAAGTGGTGTGTGCGTAATTATTCAGCCCCCTGAGTCGATACTTTGTAGAACCACCTTTTGCTGCAATTACAGCTGCCAGTCTTTTAGGGTATGTCTCTACCAGCTTTGCACATCTAGAGACTGAAATTCCTGCCCATTCTTCTTTGCAAATAGCTCCAGCTCAGTCAGATTAGATGGACAGCGTTTGTGAACAGCAGTTTTCAGATCTTGCCACAGATTCTCGATTGGATTTAGATCTGGACTTTGACTGGGCCATTCTAATACATGGATATGTTATGTTTTAAACCATTCCATTGTTACCCTGGCTTTATGTTAAGGGTCGTTGTCCTGCTGGAAGGTGAACCTCCGCCCCAGTCTCAAGTCTTTTGCAGACTCCAAGAGGTTTTCTTCCAAGATTGCCCTGTATTTGGCTCCATCCATCTTCCCATCAACTCTGACCAGCTTCCCTATCCCTGCTGAAGAGAAGCACTCCCAGAGCATGATGCTGCCACCACCATATTTGACAGGGGATGGTGTGTTCAGAGTGATGTGCAGTGTTAGTTTTCCGCCACACATAGCGTTTTGCATCTTGGCCAAAAAGTTCCATTTTGGTCTCATCTGACCAGAGCACCTTCTTCCACATGTTTGCTGTGTCCCCCACATGGCTTGTGGCAAACTGCAAACGGGACTTCTTATGGTTTTCTTTTAACAATGGCTTTCTTCTTGCCACTCTTCCATAAAGGCAAACTTTGTGCAGTGCACCACTAATAGTTGTCCTATGGACAGATTCCCCCACCTAAGCTGTAGATCTCTGCAGCTCATCCAGTGTCACCATGGGCGGTGAGTTTAGGTGGACGGCCTTGTCTTGGTAGGTTTACAGTTGTGCCATACTCCTTCCATTTCTGAATGATCGCTTGAACAGTGCTCCGTGGGATGTTCAAGGCTTGGGAAATCTTTTTGTAGCCTAAGCCTGCTTTAAATTTCTCAATAACTTTATCCCTGACCTTTCTGGTGTGTTCTTTGGACTTCATGGTGTTGTTGCTCCCAACATTCTCTTAGACAACCTCTGAGGCCGTCACAGGGCAGCTGTATTTGTACTGACATTAGATTACACACAGGAGCACTCTATTTAGTCATTAGACTAATCAAGCAATGTCTATGGGCAACTGACTGCACTCAGACCAAAGGGGGCTGAATAATTACGCACACCCCACTTTTCAGTTATTTATTTGTAAAAAATGTTTGGAATCATGTATGATTTTCTTTCCACTTCTCACGTGTACACCACTTTGTATTGGTCTTTCACGTGGAATTCCAATAAAATTGATTCATGTTTGTGGCTGTAATGTGACAAAATGTGGAAAAGTTCAAGGGGGCCGAATACTTTTGCAAGCCACTGTAGTGTGCAAACATGTGGAAGAAGGTGTTCTGTTTAAACTTTAAGCCTACTTAAAAAAATGCAGTGTGGTGGAACAATATTTCAGACTCTAGGTGTGCAAAGCTGGTTGAAACATACTTGCAGCTGTTTTTACAGCAATGGATCAAAAATATTTAATCAATGGGGATGAAAACATAAACACAAAACAGTTTTCAGATTTGCATT
Source organism: Valencia hispanica (assembly GCA_963556495.2). NCBI lineage: Eukaryota > Metazoa > Chordata > Actinopteri > Cyprinodontiformes > Valenciidae > Valencia > Valencia hispanica. Next base: position 9,107,992 of record OY747715.1, on the reverse strand, counting down.
TATAAAAAAAATTTAAAATAATTTTTCCTTTTCACTTTACTACCTTATGTTGTTTCTTCTCATACAATCCCAATAAAATACATACAAGTTTTGGGTTGTAGCATGGTAAAATATGCAAAAGAGGTATGAATAGTTTGTGAATCACCCTCTTTCAGTCATGATTATGATGCTTTCTGTTTAAAACTCTAGTTGGTGTAATGACTTTATTTTTCTACCTGAAAACAACCGTTGTTTCGGAATCGTTTTCTTTTTTTGTTTTGTTGCAATTATCATAAAATTATAATCAACAGATCCCAAAATAAACATCAATGGCCGTCCTATTTAGGAAGATATAAAGCTGCCCTTGTCTTCCATTAAATGAAAGGGACCTTATTCTCTTGGAATGAAGCAGTTGTAGATGAAGCCAGCATGAATTATGAAAACCGTTAATTAATTATTGCAATTGAGCATCTTAGACAGAAGTAGAGATGTTGCTCATACAGACCAGTCTCAGATGAAGTCCAAAGTGCATGTATGTTTAAAAAGGCAATGAAATGTAAAAAAGTATTTTTAATGATAAAAATGATGTCACATAGTTATTAAACCCATTTTAGCATCTGCTGTTTAAGAGGAACACAACTACAGGGAACCCCTCCTCCCAAAATGTAAAATTTCATCTGCATGCATTTAAGAGCTTTAGGGGAGCTCCCAACATGTAGGTCCATCTTGCTTGAGGATTTTCATCCTGAGTAGATGAGATCAGCTCTGACAAAAGTCCACAAGATAAAGTGTGCTCTTGAGAAACAAATTGGCTGAGCTTCCAAATCATGTCCCTGAGGCGTAGGAATCATACCAGCTTCTGTACATGGGAGGGTGCAGTTATGAGCAACACAGGAGCCAAAAGCAAGATTACTGTTCATTTATCACCACAGGACACATGCATTAAAATCATTGAATTATTCCTTGAGATGCATGTCTGCATATGTTGTCGAAGGTCAGCCAGCGGCAGCTTTGGTCTTTTTAATGAGCAAGCTCTAGGGAGGGTTATGTACAACATTACGAAGGGGGAAATTCCTAACGCAGTGGATTTGCAATAGTAATGACTGTTGTAGAATACCATCGTATAAAAACATAAATCAGATACTATAGCAAATTAAATACAAAGATGAATGTTTTTTATGGCTTAAAAACCGTGGATCCCTGACTATACACTGCTCAGTATTTCCAGATTTTTCTGGAGAACGTGACTCCAAGTTATTTGTGGAAAATCTGCCTATTAGATACCTACCCTACACATCTTGTCCTTTTTTTTTAAAAAGAATATGACGTTGACCTCAGTTGTGGTCATAAATTTCAGTATCTGTAAATTTTCGGTTTGTTGCCCAGCCCGACCTGGGGTGCACTGTAAGTGACCTTATTCATTTGGTAAAGTGGCTGAAGCTATTTCATGATGGGGGTAGTAAAGGAGTTGAGTATTATGTTTACTGCCACATGCCCTCCAACTTGGTGGGTAATATTTCCAGTGTGTTGAGTTTTAAATGTACCTTTCAGTGTGATCCAGACTTTATTTTGACAGAAAGGTCTTAATGGACTATTGCTGCTCTTATGACTAAACTTGAAAATCCAGGACAGTTTGGCAGAGGTGACATTTGGGCTCCAAAAAATATATTGTCAATATATTTTAATAATTGTAGGCTTTTTTATTCCTAGTGTTATGAACTTGTATTTTTTGTGCGAATGTAATATTTGGTCAGTTAAATGCAGGGCTGGACAATAATTCAATATCAATATATACCGCGGTATACTTTTTTTCAATAACGGTGATATGACTTTAAACACATTTCCGGTAATTCGATATAAATTACAGTAATTCTTTTTTTAAAGGATTTTTTTGGGCTCCATTGGCGTTTATATGACAGTTACTTGACAGGAAAGGGATCAGAGAGAGCAGGGAATGAATATACATTACAGTATATAATTACAGTGTTTCACTGACTAACGTTTCACAGCGTTAACGAGCGCAGCCGATTCAATTCGAACAGAAAGAGCCGCGACACATCGGCTACGTGAGTGATAACGTACACCACAGACAGGAGCCCGGCAGCAGCAGTTGGCTGTGCTCAGGACGTGGTAGACAGATAAACTAGGCTAATCTCAACGAGTCAAGTTTTATCAACAAAATAAGTGCTCCTAATGAGTTGAGCCGAGTTGAATGCATGGACAACACTACAATGCTTCGGGCACTAACTAAACTCCGCTATTGGTAAGTTATACAGTTAAAACACACCTGAGTTTTACGTTACTTTGTGTATGGCATGGGGATTTATTACTAAAATCATTTCTGTAACAAATACAAAATGCTTAGCACAAAATAGGACGTTTATATCCAAAGGCACTACTTTTTATATTTTTAATGTGTGCAATTTATGCTTGGTATATTTGTTAAATGCCATTTAATAAGTATATAATTAACCATCTCTTGTGGGCATTCTTGGCAGTTTTTCTGAGGCTTTTGTATAGTATATATCGATATCGGAATTATATCGTATCGACCAAAATTAAGAAATATATCGTGACATAAGTTTTGGCCATATCGTCCAGCCCTAGTTAAACATTGTCTCATTGCATCATATGCTGACCTCGGGCACAAATGATGTTGCCCAAAATGCTAAAGGTCACAGAGTGTGGGAAGCACAAATAAGAATCAGAGGAAGGAAGAAAATATATATTGCAACTATCATCATCATTGCAATATTTACAAATGTTATTACCATCTCAAGATTTCTATCATCATGCAGCCCTAAGCAACATGGATTCATTGGGTATGCAAGGGGCACCCATTTACTGTGGGGGAAAAAAGCAATTGGCAGCCACTGTTTGTGCACGTTTTCCCTCTTAAAAAGATGAGAGAGGTCTGTAATTTTCATAGGTTCATAGGTACACTTCAACTGTGAGAGACAGAATGTTAATTTTTAAATAATGGTGCAGAAAGTAAGTATTCGGCCAATAACAAAAGTTAATTTCAATCCTTTGTAAAGTAATCTTGGTTGGCAATGAGAGATCTAACGTTTGTTCACCTGGTTTGCACACACTATAGCTGGTATTTTGGCCCATTCTTCCATGCAGATCTTCTCTAGAGCTGTGATGTTTTGGGGCTGTCAATGGGCAACACAGACTTTCAACTCACTCCACAGATGTTCTATTGGATTTAGGTCTGGAGACTGGATAGGCCATTCCAGAACCTTGAAATGCTTTTTACGAAGCCAGTCCTTCGTTGCCCAGGTGGTGTGTTTGGGATCATTGTCAACCTGGAAGAGGATGACAATGATCAGCCACATTTGATCTTCAATGCTCTCACTGATGGAAGGAGGTTTTTGTCCAAAGTCTCACGATACATGGCCCCATTCATCCTTTCCTTAATACGGATCAGTCGTCCTGTCCCCTTCGCAGAAAAGCAGCCCCAAAGCATAATGTTTCCACTCCCATGCTTCACAGTGGGTATGGTGTTCTTGGGATGGAACTCAGCATTTTTCCCCCTCCAAACACGGCGAGTGGCGTTTATACTAAAGAGTTCTATTTTGGTGTCATCTGATCACATGACATTCTCCCAATCCTCCTCTGGATCATCGAGATGATCTCTGGCAAACTTTAGACGGGGCTGGACATGTGCTGACCCAAGTAGGGAGACTGCAGGACTTTAATCCATGATTATGTAACCTTTGTTACTGTAGTCCCAGCTCTCTTCAGGTCATTGACCAGTTCCCCCCTGTAGTTGTGAGCTGTTACCACACCGTTCTCAAGATCATGTGTACCCCACACGGTGAGATCTTGCATGGAGCCCCAGATCGAGGGAGATTGTCAGTGATCTTAAATTTATTCCATTTTCTAATAATTGCTCCAAGAGTAGATCTCTTCTCACAAAGCTGCTTGCCTATTGTAGATTGACTCATCCCAGTCTTGTGCAGGTGTACGGACTTGTCCCTGGCGTTCTTGGACAACTCTCTGGTCTTGGCCATGGTGGAGGTTGGAGTCTGGCTGTATGAAGGTGTGGACAGGTATCTTTATACAGATAACGAGTTCAAACAGGTGCCTTTATTTCAGGTAACTAGTAGAGGATAGAAGAACTTCTTAAAGAAGAAGTAACAGTTCCATGAGGGCCATAATTCTTGCTTGGCTGTAAGTGCTAAATTCGTATTTTCTGCACTGCTATACAAATAAATTATTTATAAAAATCATACAATGTGATTTTCTGGATTTTTCTTTTACATTCTGTCTCCCACAGTTGAAGTGTACCTATGATGAAAATTACAGACCTTTCTCATCTTTTTAAGTGTGACAACTTGCACAATCGTGGGCTGCCAAACACTTTTTTGGCCCACTGTATATTGTAAACCCATGCACATTTTTAAGAGTACCTCTCACATGCTGGTCAATTAGACTAAAAGAACTGTGGCCTTTCAAGGCAGATTCTGCTAAGATGTTCTCACCATTTGCTAAAAGTTCTAATCAGGTAATCATCTTGTACTGTGGGTTGTTGTGCCAGAAGGGACTATCTTTCTTGTTATAATCCAACTCATCCAAGTACCCTTCAGTGCAGTTTAATAGGGGCCAAATGTTAGGTTGGTCCAAGACCAGGTGGTCTTTATACAAAGCTATATACTGTATTTTGTGAAGACTGCACGGTGAAAAAGTAGTCTGCAGTAGACTGCAGTAGTGGCTCAGTTACCATGGATCTTTTAAAGCAGTCGTAATATATGTAATAAAAAAAAAAATCAAAGATGAAATAAACTGCTTCAGAAGTTTAACAAATTGAAAACATTGACACTTTCTAGTCAGTCCTCAAATCAAACCATAACACTCATTAACACATCAGTCCAACACAAAATAAACAATAACTGAACATTAACCAACTTCAGAAAAATACATTTATCAAATCCAAATCACACTGTTATAAAGACTACACTGTTTAAGCTAATTAGGTTCAAGATGAGCATTTAACATCAATTGACCTGAAATCCAGTAAGTTGTCAAACTGTATTGATTATTCTAAAACAAACAAGCAAAGACAACAAACCAAGGCAGAGGGGCTATAGTTAAAGTGGCACAGGAGCCAAATTACTCACCGTTTGGTTATCAAGACAAGAAACAAGTTTTATTGTTAGTATCCCCATTTAAAAATAACACCTATCCCGTTAGTTTATCCCTAAACCGATTACATTCTCATCTTTTATCCACGTAGTTCAACTTTACATTAAAAGTTCATACTGACAGTAATACAATACTACTACTCTTAACGGTACTCCTTATCGGTCCGGTACTTTATCGGTATCCTTATCGGTATTTTGTTTTTTTTGAAAGACTAAAAGAAAAGGGGAAAAACACAAATAATGAACTGGTGTTTAAGAAAAAAATTTAGGTTAGATACGAAGGAAGATGTTCAAAATATCCAGCATTTATTAATTATAAGAATAAAATAGCAGGTTAACTGTAGTTTAAGATTTTTTTTTTTACTTGGATAAGAAGGAAGCTGTTGTACAAAAATATCCATGCATTTATTAATTGTAAGAATAAAACAGCAGGTTAACTGTAGTTTAAGATTTTTTTTCAAACTTTGATAAGAAGGAAGCTGTTGTTCAAAATATCCAGCATTTATTAATTGTAAGAATGAAATGGCAAACTTATGTCCACGCTTCATGAGTTTGCTTTGCATACAAACATACATACCTGTTGTATCTGATTCAGGGGTTGTTGTTGCTGCAGCACTCAGGCGGTCAAACACCGTGCATCTTTCGGTTTGTAGTTGGTGTATTTTGGCAAGGTGTTTGGTCAAATTACTTGTGTTCCCGCCTTTGCAAGCAAAGCTTTTATTACATATGTGACAGCGTGCATCTATTTTCGTAAAATGAAGCCAAATTTTGGATCTTTTCGTTCGCTCTGCCATCGTATCTGTAAGGCGAACACACATGTGAGCGCGCAGCAGTAGCCACTCCGTCCCCGCAGCGCGTGTGCTTGTTAAGGAGGGGTGGACTGCAATACAGTGTTTGGCTTGTGTTTATATCTCCCGCAAAACATGAATACGACCTTAATTTTACCGTTAAGAGAACCGATAAGGCTGAAGCTTATCGGTCTGAGTGGACCATCAGAATCAGCCCCGGTGCCAATTTAATACTGGGTTTCGGTACACATCCCTACCCCTAATTGTAGCTGACGTTTCTCTGTTGTTGTGTTTACATGCAGTAAGAGAAAACCAAATTATTGCCTTAGTCCAACTGAATTTGGACTTTTGAAAAACTTTTGAAAAACATATAGAACTGGGCTTCTCTTAATTGAGCTAACACACCCAAATAATGCATCCAAGGTTAGTCAAGCTATTGCTGGCCTGGGCACTCCCCCTTCCGGAAGTGACACGACCTTGGATGCGGGAACAACACCAACACCAGTACAACAACACAGCAACAACATGTGTAACACAATCAGACAGTACAGTACCTACGAAATGTACGGTGGTGCAGTGTTGTTGTCATCCATTTCTTCACTCATTGTGCATATCCTGCTTTTACTCCCTCTGCTTCACTACTGCCACATTTGTTTACTATCTGTGTGACGCTATGGGCCAACCCGGAAGAATGCCAATGCGAAAGGGTGTGTGTCGCCACCTACTGTCACTGACCCGAATGCACTTCATTCAATAATTCAGTTTTCTGAGTGACGTGTAAACTCGGGTAAAGACTCCCATTGTTTCAGGTATTAGCTCGATTATTGCCAAAGCTTGATTTAGATGCACATATAAATGCAATGACTTACCTGATACGAGCCTGATACAGTTATTTGCCAAAATAACTGTATCAGAAACTTGAAATGCAACATTTACTAATTGGTTAGTTTATAAAAAAGGGTATTGAAAGGGTTAGGGGAAGTTCATACAGTACAGAAATTTATCTCATGCATCTCTTAGTGATCATGGTCACCAATGTTTAATTAAAACCAAATCAAGATGCTTAGTTTTGCGACTTGTGCCTCAGCATGGATTTGATTTGATGTGTTTTTCCTCTCCTAATTATTTAACCATCAGGCCAGAAATTGTTATTTAAGAAACTTGGTCTGTGGAGTAGAAGTTGAAGCAATAAGAAATGTGTGAAACAGGAGGTGACATTTTTCCCATCTCTACAACTAAACTCTAGGAACTGGGCCAACTCAACATACTGTCATCTGAATGTCCTAGATTCTGACATCTTGGTACAACCGCCTGAAGAACCGTTCCCTGCTTTTCCTCGGCAGTGTCACAGCGTTTGACCTACAGCTAACTGTTCCCTGTGTGTTGTTATTCTGATAAACATTAAAGTTGAATAAGAGTTTAGCCCGGAGTCCTCTAAAAAAAATCTCTCCTTTCTGCTCTATTGACATCATAAAGCAGAAAGTGAGTGATAGTTCAAGGCAATAGCGAGCAGTGATTTCAGAACACAGAGGGACCTTGAGGCTGTGCCTACAGGAAATATGAATCCAAATTGAAATGGAATAGATTCAGGCTGCCCTAGCAAAAGGCTTCACGTGCTCTACAAAATTGGTGTCCTTAAGGCACATTGTGGGATTTGTTGCCGTTTCAGCCAGCAATGAATTTCTTCATATGGCAGCAAACAAGTGTGGGGAAAGGGAGGATGTCTGCAATTAAGGAAAGCACATCAGCACTTTGAATCCTGAGGGTTTAAGAGCAATTAGAGCTGCTGAGACAGGAGGATTAAGACAGTTTAACCATGGTTTACAAGAACTGTTGCAGCAGTTCATTACACAACACATGACTGCATATGATTTGTTAGTAAAAGGAATATTTATTGGTGCTTTAGCAGTGTGTACAAGCTAATAGTTATTTTAAATGTGGCAACATTGTGACATTTTTTTACTGCTCATGAAGATTTTTCTTTCATTGTTTAAAATCAGTTATCAGTTAAAATCTGTGTTTGCACAGACAGACCTGGGCAACAAGGTTGCTGAGGAAGCTTTTTTTGGAGCTTCCCCGGTCCAGATACAAGCACTGGGGTGATTGGTCCTTCACAGTAGCTGTGCCCAAGCTCTGGAATCAGCTGCCTAGTGATCTGCGTCAAACCCCGGACTTGACTTTGTTTTTAAGTAAACTTAAAACAGATCTTTTTAGACAGGCTTTTAACCTACAGTGATTTTACAGTGTATTTTATCCCATATCTCTTATCCCGATCTTGTTGTGCGATGCTCTGATGATGTTTGTGTTATTATTGCTTAAATTTTAATCTTTCATTGTTGTTTTATTTCTGCTTTTATTTCTCGTATGTTTTGTATTATCTTCTGTAGATCACTTCGGTCACTTTCCAGGGTTGTGGAAAGTGCTCTATAAATAAACCTTGATTGATTGATTTTAATTTTACATTTAAAAAAATCCTTCACCAAAGAATTAATTATTTCATTAATTATCAATTTATGGTATTTATACCTAATCTAGGTCATAGCCCCCTTAGTTGAGCACATCATACAGACTTCTTCGTTCTGTCCAAATGAGTAATCTTAAAATGAAATTGAAATTGAACATGGTTAAATTTGCTTCTGCCACAGAATGGAAACCAGATATACAACCATTTACTATAATGTAGTACAAGATGGAGCACGCTCACTGATAAGGCCAAGAATAAAATGGCCTAATTCGGGTTAGTGTGTTTCACACCTAGACTTTAGATGCATAGGTCTTATCAGGCAGATCCTGGACCATCCAAACTGCAAAGGTGAAACGTGAACATTCATTTAAAATGGTAAAGGTCAGCTGTTGGAGAGATTGCGAAACCTCACAGCACGAGATTTTGCCATCTTAAAATGCCACCATATTTCTCGTCTAAGTGAAGTTTATTTCAGAGTATTGCTGTATCAGTCGACTCTATTAAGATGTACCCTGGATATAAAGGTGAGTTTTTCACACTTTAAGAAGCCTCCAGTAGTTTTAAATTATTTATGTGGCATCATTTTAGTTGGGAAAAGAAACATTGATGGAGTGACAGGCAAAGTGTGAATAATCTGAAAACAATGTGGAAAGATCTACCACAAGCTACAGTTGTTATCATCTAAGCAGCCTTCTATTGACTTATTGGATATTAGATAATTCCACACTGAAAAGGGATTAATAAATAAACAGTTTGAGACGGTAATCTTTCTTTTTTTTTAAGTTAAATGTGCATTTTAACATTTATTTTTTGGCATTGGAACTAGAATAGAAGAAAAATCCTTTATTGTCCCGCACCATCCAGCAGCTAATAAGAGTCTGGATGCAGAGAGTTCATCAGGAGCATTCTACAGGTTGGGAACTCAGTAGAGGAGTAACCATAATGGGTACAGCATTTAATGGAGGAGACCTGTAATTTCTGCTTCATTATGATTCCTCACACCTGACAGTGAGGAGGGTTAATGGTGGAGTGACAGTTCAAATCACAAAACTGAAAAAGAGGACAATTACAGCATAATACCTGCTTCAATTATGATGAATTTACAAAGACCAATAAATGTATAGACAAAACCTAGCAGCAAACACAAAAACACTAATTGAAGATACATGTGAGATTAGGGCTGGATGATACTGGGAGTGTGCCATCTTGGGTGCTTTACGTTTTCGATTTGATTACGATTCAGGTGCTACAATTAAATTATAAAATTATTTTTTGTTTCATATTTTTTTTCCCATTTAGAGTTTTTTCTTCATCCCTTTCATGGCTAATTTCTCTAAATTCATCCAGTTTTCATTAAATGAAGTATCCAAACCAATTGATGTCCTGTCTTTAGTTCATGTCAAACCACAAATAAACCAACACCTGTCCAAAATATGTTTCATAATCATATTGCGGTCATATTTCCAATGAACGCTAAAGGAAATGTGTAATGGCAAATTAGATATAGTAGGGTGACCCTATTTTTATTTTCATAAAAGAGGAAACTTGGTCCAATCCTTAAACACATCAATTATACTCTGTTTACTTAAAGAAGACTTTTGATCCTAACATAAGTATCCCTGCTCTGTGTGGTTGGAAAGAAAAATTAAATAAACTTTAGATCGGCTTTTACAAGTCAACCATTACAGAAATTACAGTAAAATCTAAATAGAAATTTGTCATTAGTCACGACCTGGATGGAATGAAGGAAATGTCCTTTGCGGTTCAGACTTAAAGCTACACTTGGGCTGATGTCTGGTAAATATGAGCTGCCCTGTGCTGCGCTTGGGGAGGACGCCCCGGATAGCACTGAAAAAGTGAACATGTCCGGGGAAAAGATGTTGCTAATAACCTGATAGACAACAACAAAGACACTTTTGCTAAAGTGCAAAATATCTGCTGTATTTTGTAAATTTCGCGCTGCATGGCTGAAACAATTGCTGCAGCCATGATCAAAAATGTCAGTGCTACATTTTTGAACACTTTTGAATCGCTATCAATTTTACACGTTGCACATCGCAATTAATAAATTTATGGTCAATTGGCACAACCCTACTTCTTCAATTGTCGATATCTGCTGCTGTGGGCGCCTTTTGGTGTTGATCAGGGACACAACTCACTGCCCAACCAGTCGCAATATGGTGACATCTTAGCAAATTCCTTAAAGAGGCAACTTGTATGGAGACACAGCGGCTAAGAGGAACAAGCCAGTGTTTTTTCCATCAGCTTTTCCCCCGTGGAAACCCGGCTGGTGTTATTTTTAAAAATTTTATATTTATTAATGTTTTAGCTGTTTAACCATCACCCCATGGTATTGTCTGCTTTGGGAAACTTGAACTTTCACAACGGCGTGTTGGCATCATCAGATATCTATTGATTCTTCTTAAGTCCAACTGTAATTACTTTTTCAGGATACCCTTTTGCTCTTCTTATGTGGGCGTGAGATGGTGAAACATCTAAAGTTTTGATGGAGAATTGCAAAAGAAATCAGGCTTCCGTGCTGCTATGTTGTTTTGTTTCAGCACTCAAGGATCTCAGGATGTCTTTTAAGTCTAAAAAAACTATTTCTCAGGCCACAGAAGAGCTTAAACTTGAATCTTATACCTTCCAGTCATAATAGTTTGAGTCATTGCCCCATTGTCTGCTTGCTGATAAAGCCTCTCTCCTTCCCAATACTTCTCACAAAGCTTGATTTGCTCTTTCACACACCTAGCCAGAAGCTAAAGAAGCTCAGTGCCTGTAATCCCTGTAATCATTGTGAAACAACTCCCATCCAGTTATCTTGCGGCACTCGCCGACGGCCTCCTCAGATTGCTGCACAGCCTTGTTGGCCTCCCTTCTCACAGCAGGCTTATGTGAATGAACGAGCCGTCTCTAACCAAATGACGGCATTGTCATCATTAACTGATGATGTCAATCAGATGTTTGTGTCAGCTTGGTTATTAAATCGGAGCATCGGATCGTTTCAACATTGGGCTTTGAAACAAGTGATAGATAAGCATATGCCTCCCAGTCTGTAATTCTAAGTACATAAAGGAGATATACATTTGCAGAATTTAATGTGAGATTTTTTTCAGTGAGATTATTCAAAGAGGCAATAATCAGCGTAGCTTCAGGAACTTGTGAGGAGGAGAAAAGCTGTTAATGTCAGCACCTGATGCAGCCTCACTAAGCTAAGAGCAAGCGATGCTGCTAGACTTTGAAATTAGATTTTATCTTTAATGTGTTAAGCCTCTGGAAACGAGGGAGACTGAGGGGTGAAAGTCATTTGCAAAGACGAGTGGAGTTACTCGCTGCAGACTTAAGTCGTTGAGTTTTATTACTCGGAGCCACTGAATAAAGGGAGGAAGGGAGCTCCTCAGAAGGAGGAGGCAGCTAGAGCGGGTAAAAGAGGTGTTTGTTCATGAACTGACTTTGTTGGAGAGCGTTTCCTCCCCAGGTTTCCCATACAAGGCACACGTTGACTCGTTGCTGGCTGTGGCTCAGGCTGAGCGTGTGCAGAAGCTGTTCTGTATGCCTGTCGGGGAGCTGCTGCCCCAGATCAGCACGAGGAGCCAAATGAGGGACAGGTGCAGCAGACAGCCCGAGGATACGGAGCGAGAAGTCAGGCTTTTAATTACAGCCACATGGGTTATGAGGATGCTTTTTTTATGTTATGATTAAGCTAATCCCATGATCTTAATTTAGGGACAACTTGGCTTTTCACTAGTTTCAGGCTCACAGAAAACGAGATTGCCTTCCTAATTTTATTCTAAACACAGTTTATTTGCTTGAATGGAGCGGTTTCAAACAGGGTTGTCATGATACTAAAAATTTTCAACTCGATACCGATACTTAGAAAAAAACTCAATAGTTGATACCATTTTCAATACTGCGGCAACATTTTTTGAAGACACAGGGTCCTTTAAGTTGAGAGCATAAAATATGATTAATTACAATATGACCACATTTTTAATTCCTTATTTTGGTCAAACTAATAAGTAGGGAAGAATTAAGCCCTTATTAATAAAATATATATCATTTGAAAGTGTAATTTCCTTGCATGGCTAACAGCAGACAAGATGTCACTTAGTATAAGTGTTATTATGCTTTAGGCATGTACCTTTTGATTTAGTCCTGCAATTGTCTTGTTTTATTATAACAGCTTATTTTTAGTGTGCCACTGGGTGGTTCCATTTGTCAATTATCTGCTGATACAAATAAAGTTTTGCTACTGAGGCACAAATAAAGGATCGTTCTATACTAAAACGAAGTGTTTCAAGGCAAACTTGGATCTGGAGATACAAAACATTTTTTTAAAGTGTAAACAGGGATCTGGTTTATGCAAATGCATTCAGCAGTGGTCCTGAACAGTTCTGCCTTACGGTTATTTTGCTGAGTTTTTTTATTCAGTGATCAACATCAGCAGCAGGGAAGGCTGCACTGGTTTGTTTTGTTGCGTCGCTATTTAGTAGCTGATTGAGGTGTCAGCTGATTAACATTTTCCTCCATTCATTCGTACCGCAGTAGAACGGAGCGTTGCATGGTTCGGAACTTGGCAGTTCAGACTGACAGAGTGCCGTCATTGAGCTGTCATTAAAGCTAATATTTAAACAACTAGCTTCAGCTTATGTCATCTGGGAGGTTTACTACTTCACTGCTGCATATACAGGAGCTTTACTGACATATTTAAGTTGCTCTCAAACACCAGTGTTGTAGCGTTAGCTTGTAGCATTAGTGAAGCTAGCAAATAGCATCATTTGGTTCCCTTTATGCCTGTCTACCTCAAAGGGAAAGTACCTCCGAACAATACTTTTGTGTTTGCCTTGTCGGGTAAAGCAGGTTACATGTGTTTTCTTTCTTTCTTTTTTTTCTGGCTGTACTTGCAATGTTAGAGATGAAAACTTCCAGTATTAGAGAGGGCAAGAGCCGAATGTCTGTTATTGCAGCGCTGCTGCTGGATGAAGGGCAAAAATGTGGGCAAATGTGAACAGGTCCATCTACATCGATTCTGACACAAATGAGTAGCTTTGAAATATTACATTTTCTAGGATTGATCTTGAGATATTGATTGTTTTGACAACCTTAGTTTGAAAGAAAGTTGATTCATTAACAGTTTTTTAAAAAGTACAGTCTTTCAAGTGTTGGGTGCTGTCTCACATGATAAAAATGATGACTAGGTTCTCAAATTATTTTAATTTAACCTTAAATTTATAATACCTAACAGATTCCTCATTGTTAGCTTTTATTGAACAAAATCAATTCTTTTCTGCAGAGAAAACTATAAGCCCAGAGATGCAAATTCAAACTCTAGATTAGCTGATCATGATTACTATGATGATCTTTAAAAACAACAGCTATTATGGTCTGGAACATACAGGTGTGTGCTATCTTTGCAAAAGAAAAATATCAAGATTCTGGTGCATTGAAGTTGGATATCTTCGGGGACATATAGATGGTCTAAATAGAGAGGGAAAGGAAGTTGAAATTAGCAAGGCAGATAATTTGTTATCGATTGTCAGAATGTAGGATTTATCTCAAGAATTAATCGGAGCCATTATCTCACATAGTGCTAGATGATAACTGATTAATGTATATCGTTCGATAGACGTGTGGTGTAATAGAAATAAAATGGGTTGATAAAAAGTTGAATAAAAAAATGTCCCTTCCTTTTTCATTATAGCCTAGGAGGTAGCTTACTACTACAGTCATTACTTACTCCAAACCAATCATAAATCCAGACCCAGGCAGCTCCGTCACTGAGCCCTCTGTCCTTTCAAACCACAAAAGAGAGCAAATTACTTTTACCGCAAAAGATGTTGCAGCAAGGAGCGACGGTGGAAATCATCACTCAGTTCTCTTGTTTTGATTTATTTTTGTTTCTTACAAACTTTCAGTTAAGGCAGTTGAGTTAAGGTGTTTAAATAATGCGCTGAATTGAATTCTTTATTAATATTAGTTTGTTAAAGAATAGCATAAAACTAGAACATTTCAGGAAACGTAAAAGGGGCCTGCCGACCTGCAATAGGGGAGAAGGAAGAAAAATAAATGATGAGTCCAGTTTAGAGGTGTAGAGTAATATGTGCCTGCCATGCATTGCAGAACTGCTTCTCCCTGCAATGCTTTGGCAGCCCCCAATAACCAGGGCTGCACTTGAATTAAAAGTTATAAATTATTTGATAGTTATCAATAATTATCGATATTGATCAATATGACTATTCCCTTTATTTATATGATCTTTTCTGTATCATCTAAAGGTGTGCTGATTCACCATAAATCGATTAATTGTGATGTGAAATGTGCAAAATCAGTAGCGATTCAAAAGTGTTGAAAATTTGGTTATTTGTCATTATAATTAAGCAAGAAAAACACAAAATTCCGGCATGCCGCGTGGACATTTTTAGGGGCGGATCGGGGACACAGTATGCTGCAGCTAGTGTTTCAGCCATGCAGTGCGAAGTTTACAAAATACAGCAAATATTTTGCACTTTAGGGCACGTTTCCACTACTGGCAATTCAGGGTAATTTGACTGGACCTTCTCGATATTCGCCTGTCTCTTCTTCATGAGGCCGGGCTGACGGGGCCAATTCAGGAACCAAAAGAGTATCAGTCTGGGTGTATGTACTCTTATAGCCCTTTTCCACTGAGGCGGAGCTGGAGCTCCCGTGGCTCCCGTGCTGTCTAAGCTCCAGTGTTTTCGATTCCCGCGAGCACCAGCTCCGAGAGCTAGAAACAGGTGCTACTCTGGCACCACTCTTGTGTGGGGCCAAAGCGGAGCTATCCAAGCACTCACTACGTCAAGGCGGATGGGGGATGGATTTACAGCCTTCACAGTAGAGGACCGCCATATTTAAATCCAGACTGCTCGGAATGTTTTTTTGTTGTTGTTGAAAACATGGATAGCATCAAGACTATGTCGCCTATTACGACGTTACCTTGTCGACAGTAACTGCAACAGCGATGCTTTTGCCAGTGTATCGCAACAAATGCTTTTAAAGCGACGGTTAGCATCTGCAACCAGACGACGTCATCCATCTTTGTTGTTATGGTTTTCTTTTTCTTCTTCTTCTTTTGCGTCTGCTTTATTTTTGGCGAGCAGCTTCCCGCGTGATTTCTGAAGTGACGCTTCAATGACGCAACGCCGTAGCTTATGGTGGCTCCAAGTTGGCTTCTTGTTATGGAAAACGAAGGAGGTTTTGTGAAAGCTCTGGCTCCAGCACCAGCCCCAGCTCCAGCTCCGAACAGGCTCTCAGTTCTTTGCAATGGAAAAGGGCTATTAAAGGTTGAATATGGAACCCGAACACCATAGCAACATCTAGTGAGCGCAGGTGGTAGTTGCAATAACAGAACAAGGTTTCCAGATGTCTGGATGCCAGGTTCGCTGCCGATACGTGATGTGACCAGTCGGCACCATGTCCAGTGACGAATCGTACAGGGTAAGGACTAATTTCAACTGATAAGTTTATTTTACAACAGTATTTAACGTTAGCCTTTCTATCCATTATCTATTAGATGCATGTAATTTCTGACAGTCCTACTTTGGCTTGCTGTCGTTAGCCTGCTATCATTCATTATTTTTACTTAGCTTACTGACGCTAGATTATCTTTGGTTTGCATATCTTCAACTGGAAGTCTTCATATTAGATATTTAAGAAATAAATAAATACATACTACAATCGCTGTTTGTCGGGTGCGCTGGGTTTTATTATTCATGCTTTCTCTGGATGTCACGATCACACAAGCACCCCCTAACCCCAGAGGTACACTTACCTCCCGGTCGCCGGTCGGAGCTAGAGTTATGTTAGCTAGCACCGGTAGGCGATATGGTTAACTGCCACACCCCCCCAGTGGCTCGCTGTGCCGAACAGACTGTTTATTCTATCAGGCAACTCGCAATGACGCCCGCTATTGGCTGATGTAAATATAATGCCAACGTCGTGCCCGTCAAAATTCATATTTTATTTTATTTTAATTCAAATATCATTTTGTAAGGAAATTGTGTACTTTCATTCTGCACCCCTCTAAATGCCCACTGGAAGTATTACTTTTTAATAAGTATAGCTTTTTATGAAATTGTTCCATATTCAACCTTTATTTGGCCTGATCGAGTCACTCAACTAGAGCTGTGGTTATGTCGCGCTGATTGGTTGTAATTCAAAGGGAAATGAGCAGACGTAGTGGAAATATGCCTATTGTTGTGATAGAAATATCTTTGTTGTTGTGTATTATGTTAGCAGCAACGTCCTCTTTTCCCCGGATATGTCCACTTTTTTGGTGCAGTCTGAGGAGTCCTCCCTAAGCGCAGCGCAGGGCAGCTCATATTTATCAGACATCAGCCCAAGTGACGCTTTAAGTATGAAACATGACGAAAATTTCCTTCATTCCATCCTGGTCGTGGTTAATGTATGGCAGAGAGTGCCGTACTGATAGCTGGCAGATTAGTTTCTGTGTATGACAGGTGGCAAACATCCCATTGGTTAAAATGACACAAAAACTATGAAAACACTGTGCAGAGTTAGAGTTCTATATTAAATTGACAGCGGGAAAAAAAAGACTGGTGGATACACTTTAAGTGTCTTTGGGAGCATGCTGCTTTTTTATTTTCTATTACTTTGAATAGAAAATAAAACTTCTTTTCTCAGAGTATAATTTCTGATTTTTGTGTAATTCTTGTCCTGTATGGCTTAAAATAGGAAGCTATTATTGTTACAGGTTTATTTTCTGATAGAGAAGATTATTTATTTCTGACTTGTAAAAGCTGATCTGAAGTTTATTTAATTATTCTTTCCAACTACATAGAACAGGAACACATTAAATCTGCAAGTCAAAAGTCATCTTTAAGTAAACAGAATATGATCGATGTGTTTTAGGATTGGACCAAGTTTCATCTTTTATAGAAATCAAAATAGGGTCACCCTATATTATATTTAAATTGCTAACACACATTTCCTTTAGGGTTCATTGAAAATATGACCTTGGTATGATTATGAAGCATATTTTGGATGTGTTAGTTTGATTTGTGGTTTCAGATCAATAAAAGACAGGACATCAATTGGTTTGGTTACTTCAATTAATGGAAACTGGATGAATTTAGAGAAATTAGCCATGGAAGGGACGAAGAAAAAACTCTAAATAGGGAAAAAATATGAAACAAAAAAATAATTTTATTATCCAATCGTAGCACCCGAATCGTAATCGAATCAAAATCGTAAAGCACCCAAGATGGCACACTCCCAGTATCATCCAGCCCTAATCTCACATGTATCTTCAATCAGTGTTTTTGTGTTTGCTGCTAGGTTTTGTCTATACATTTATTGGTCTTTGTAAGTTTATCATAATTGAAGCTGGTATTATGCTGCAATTGTCCTCTTTTTCAGTTTTGTGATTTGAACTGTCACTCCACCATTAACCCTCCTCACTGTCAGGTGTGAGGAATCATAATGAAGCAGAAATTACAGGTCTCCCCCATTAAATGCTGTACCCATTATGGTTACTCCTCTACTGAGTTACCAAGCTGTAGAATGCTTCTGATGAACTCTCTGCATCCAGACTCTTATTAGCTGCCGGATGGTGAATTGACCTCAGCTTTCTTTCAGATTGACTTCTCTTCGACGCAGCAGGTTATCATATATAGACAGCAAGAGAGTGTTACCTCAGGTACTTGACCACATGACCTGTGATGAGTTTATCTTTCACAAGGGAAAGGCACCAGCTCTGTTTTTTCCGGACAGTTTATTTTTTCCTTTTCCTCCAGCAATCTCCTTTCAATACGAGAAACTCAAGTCTTTTTGGGGCATTTTCTGTGAGTCTGTGGCTATTGAATGCCATCTGCTGTGGGGTTGGGACATGTGAGATAAAAGCTCTTTATGTGTGTATGAGGGACAACACAGTAGCTTTTCCACTTCACCCGCCTGGTTGCACAGCAGTAAAAATCAGTTGATAAGCCAAACGACAGAGATGGCAGTTAAATCAGCCGAGCATCATGGGAAAGGAGACTAAGTGTCCGTCGCAGATGAACCATTTTACCCGAGGCAGCTTGATACTGCAGTGCGCTCCCCTTACTTTGCTGTGTCATTAACAACCGAGCAGCAACATGAGTAGTGCAGCAATTTGTATATTTATTTAGTAAATGGTCAGCTTGTTCTTCATTTATTTACTGCTGAATTTAAGGTTCACAAGCAACTGGATCATTGAAATGTCAACCATCTGCTTGCAGGGTGCCTGATGAAATCCAAGGAAGAAAATCCAAAGATCTAAAAAAATAAATAAAAATACACACCAATTTATTTTTTCAGTGTAGATCATTGTTATTGTCTCCCCTACCTCGGTTATCAACTTCTGGGTCGCATCCTTGTGACCCATCCTTGTCTTGGAAGAGCATGAAGTTGATCACAGATATTGGGCTTTCATTTATCCACCTGCAACTTACTACAAGTTCTCAGTTTAGTTCATATGTCTGGGAACTTTCTTATCACAGGTCCAAAATATTACATTTTTTATTTTTCAGGAACATTTTATCATTTATTTGTCATGTCATGTCATGGTGCTTGATCATTCTAAAAAAATCCAGGAATCCCAAACAGGTTCATGAATTGTTAAAAGAAGTTGGTCTTGAAGAACATTCTGGCACCACTCCCACCATGGCAGTGTTCTTGGGCAGAATTGGGAGAAAGCCCATCACTTTAGATGCCAAGCAAGCTTGCAAATAAATTGTATCAGGATATCTGACTGTTGGCACCACGCTAGACTAGGCATTGGCTAGTAAATGTTTCTCATGGTATGATAACCAGTATCAAAGCCTTCCCCCCAAAAATTAAACTCTCTGTTAAATCTCATTAAAATGACTTTTTTTAGTGTACATCTTAAGTTGTTTGAAACAATAACTTTTTAAAACCTTATTATAAGTTGATTCCAGTAACTGGCCCATGCATAGGCCCAATCAAGACACCTGCCTGGTGGGGGTGGCAATCTTTAGTCACTTGATGATTTGGTCTGATCTCAATACCCAGAAAAAGATTTCATCTTCCACGTATGATACATAGAAATCAACTGTTGCTCTCATTATTTCTTCTTGAGAAAAATGATTTGGTTGATGTCCCAAACAAACAGAAGGAATCAGACGATAACTATGCAGAGGTTTTGAACCATGTATCCTTGTACCCAATGCTGAATTTGAGTTTGTCCTTGATGTTTTTGTTGTACATAAATAACATCTTTACTGCTTCTTACTGTCCAAACATCGAACATAGTTCAGTGAGGTAAGACAAATCTCACATGCACCTGCTGGTGGTGTTTAGTAAGCTTTTCTCTGGTGGCAACATGACTCTGCAGCACACTTCTTTAATGGGTACAGTTCTTACTCTTACTGGACATCCCAAAGTCTTTTTTGTTCTAATTGAACCTCTCAACTAAAAGGCGTGGATACCATAAAGGGCTCTTTTCAGCAGCTGTTTCCTCTGTTTATATTTTAATGATGGAGCGAAAATTGCTTTTCTTTAAAGGTAACCATTATTACAATGGAAAAGTATTAATAGGAACACCTACGGAGTTTTTTTTTGTGGGTTTCACCTAAACTGGTTCTTGCATATAAACAATGGGCAATGTCACAAAAAAATCATTTGGTTCACTCTGTAAAAGTTTTATAATGGGCTTTTAAAATTTGTCAGTTGATACTTCTTGCAAGTTCTGTTTCAGTTCAAACATTTTCACAGCTCTTCGCAGAATTGGCCTCCTTTTTTCACCATTTTGCCTCTCCTATCCGGTTCCAATGAAGACATTGTTATATTTTCCTGCAGCTTGCCATGCGGTTTGTGTGTTTTTGAGGTTTTTTACACCTCAACAGAGACATTTTCAAGCGGTGGGATTTCTCCCCGGGTTTTAGTCACTTTGTGCAGAAAGGCCACAGCCCCACAAGTTATTTTTTGCAGCTGTTTGAAGATGGACGTGCTGTCTCTTGAAGAAATTGCTGCATTTTTTGCTCTGCTAGACCGTGTCTTTGCTTCCTGAGTGACTTCCATAAACAGCAGGTGGTATCAATGTCAGAATTTATGAGGCTTAAATTTGTTTTCCTGCTCTTGTTAAATATTGTCATTGACATTGATGAGATATGAAAAATCAGTCATGAAAACACAAGCTGTGAGAAGCAGGGGAAGGAAAAAATTGTGAATGGTTTTTTTTTAAGCTCTTAATAACTTGAGAACAAATTAGAGATGGACAATATGAACTTAAGGATTTATCATTATATTTTGTGGTATTTTTTGAGAAAGTGATCAAAAGTATTTAAAACATCTGCTTCAGTCTTTTTGGTCTTTTAGATTGTTGGTGTCACTGCAGTTAAAGCCTACAAACTCAAAGATTGCTTTTAAAAATAATTTTCAACAAGGAGCAACTTCACAATTATGAAAAAAGCTACTTCAGGACGCCACATCGTGAAATAAAAAACCCAACTCTAGTTTTAGTTACTAAGGTATGTAAACATGCAAAATTCAAATTCTTATGGTGATAGAAAAAAAACAAAAGGTAAACATATATAAAGCGGCGATATTTCTATTCACCCACTGAAAGCTTTTTTCAGTATACAAGATTTTTGCCCCAGGTTTATAAAATAAGTGGTATCATGAATTTAGGACAGATGTCAACCCAAAGCTAAGGGATTAGGACACAACGCAGAGCCCCACATGCAGTGGCACAATAGTTTTAGCAAGGAGTCAACAGCCAGACCACTGGGATGACAATGGCTTTGTTTTGAGAGCAGAATGTATATCTGATAAGAAAATGCTTCTCCAGCTGTTTTTTTTTTTTAGCATGTCTGTGTGAGATGGCTAATTGTTGATGGACATAGAGTTTGAACTGAGGACAGTTTGTCTCAGCGGTTTGCTGATTGCAACACATATTTTAAACCTTTTCAAATCTATTTCATTTAACTTCTACTAGATTTACTGTCTTTCGAAAGCCATGAATGTCATATTTGAGAGCTAATGACTAGACAAATGTTTGATATAAATCCTGAAGGAAACTCAGCTGATGGTTAACGTAGCTGCTGTTGATTATAAATAACTAAGGGATGGGAATGTGGTTTATGTGGGGATTATTTTAATAAAAGTTTGTTTGTTTGATTGATTTATTGATTGAATGAACAACGTTATAGTTTGCATTAGGGGTGCACGATTTTGACAAAAAACATAAGTGCGGTTTTTCTGACAAATATTGCGATTGCAATGCGATTTTCGATTTTTACTTTCGATACTTTTAAGTGCAGAAAACTAAAATTATGAATGAAATATATTGTTACTTTTACAACAAAGTCTTGTATAACTTGACACACATGCGAACAATATACAATAACATAAAACATATTTATGTGGCCAGGGCCCTCTTCTGCTGTTGAACCTGAAAAATCTCTGATATAAACTACATAGTGATTGAGGCAATGCTTCGCGATTACTGAATACCTGAACCTAAATACCAAAGAATAATAAGACATAATGGAAATTTACTTAAACAGGTAGCCTAGTTTATTTATTTTTTTTAATTGCCGAATTTTTGCCATTGAAAAATGGAAAATGAACTCTTATTAGATTTAGATTTACAATTAGAAAACAAAATCTTCTGCAGTCCACTGCCATTTACTAAACATGAAACTGTTATATTGCACACATTTTAAAATAAATGACAATAACAATTAAAAACAAGACCAAATCCAGCCTTCTGCAAGATGAGACGTAGTAACCTGACAGGGATGATTAGCCTGAGCGTGGCAGCGGGGAGAGATAGACAGCAGAGATCTGCAGCCAGGTTCCTCTCCCGCTACCCGCTGAGAACAGTGAGAAATACATTCTGCTTTCACATTGAACAAGTCGCCAAAAGTCTCTAGCAACACATGGAAAAGTCGCTAGATTTGTCACTAGTCAGTTTTTGAAAAAAAACTTTGCCGGGGGGTCGGAAAAGTCGCTAAATATAGTGACAAAGTCGCCAAGTTGGCAACACTCCTCTGCATACAAGCTTGTTTCCCATCACCATTTCTTATTGGCCAGCATGCCAGGAATGCGAGACTCAACCATTTTGATTGGTGAATAGGTTTGTCACTCAAATGTCAGGGGAGGGAAAAAAACCTCAGCCTCCTGAGGTTAGGTTATGGCAGGAGGTAAAACCTCAATATCGATGCGATAAAGGTTAATTGTGAAGGCCTAGTTTGCATCTACTTAACATCGTACAAACTTAAAACCAACCGGGTATAATAAGGTTTTTTTTATGAGTCTAGATTACATTTGTCTAGATTACTGAGGAAAATCCTAACTGAATATAGATCCTTCAAAGCAAATTTTGGAAACTTACAATTTATGAAAACCATAAAAGAAGTATTTTTAATGCTGCTTTGTCTTCAAGACTGCTTTAGGACCCATTATAAACTAATTCTAAACCACAATATATGGGCTGGTCTAGCCTGAACTGAAAAATTTGAAAGAATTTTCTTTAAAACCAATGTATTGGTGATTCTTAGTATATCAGCAAGTATACATAAATATAAATAATGTCATTCTCGTGAACTTAATGTTCTGGATAGTTCCAGTTGGGAGAGCTGGATTTACTCATTCATAGCCATTAATGTTATCATTGGCATCATTTAATTTTGCTGGAATGAATGAATCCTGTGCCATTTGTTTCAGTTGTACCAACAAAATATGTTTGACTATGCTTGTCCTCTCCACAGTCGAACCAAATATGTAGCTCAAAAAGAAGGATTCCTGCAACCTGGCTGTAAAAGACTTTTTGTGTAACTCAAAGTTAATTTTGTTTGCACATATAGTGGAAATGTCCTGATCTAGTCTCTGTCACGGGGTTGGGATTCTAGTTAAAGCTGCAGTCCTTTGTATTTGAGGGAGAGAGATTTTTTGAATCCGACGTACCAAGGCCCCTCCCAAAACACTCCAAAACTTGGGGGGTTGTTTAATCCTGATGGAAGGTGGGCATTAAGCTTTCTTTGTGTAGGAGCTTTTCTGCTAGTTGGCTACTCCTTTGCTAAAGGAGGTTGTTTTGGTTAATTTCCCCCCTTTTTTTAGGAGAGTGATTTTTTGTCGTTTTTTTATCAAGTGGGGGCTCGTCTGGGACAGCTCAAATTAAGAGTTTTTAGTTTTAGCTTCAATTTCTGGTGGGATAAATTGTCCACAGTTTATGGGTTTTGTTTCTTTTTTTTTTGGAGGTAATTGGGTTATTGTTGGCGTGGTAGGGTAGAGGGTGCTCACGAGATCCGACGGTCCTATAAACGGATTGGTCTTAGTGGTCTCCCTTCTTTTTTTTTGCTTACCCTTCACTTTGGTTAAGTAGTGGTAGTACTTTTGAGCCCCTTCAGTTTGGACAGGATCCTGGTTTTTTGGAAGGGGGGGGCAGATGAGAATGGCATCCTTTGATCTGGATGGGTTTGTGGCGGATCCTTCTATTGTCAGTCTGGACAGATGTCGCAAACAAGACTTGAGTCTAATTGCATAACAGTATGGTATTCCAGTCTCGACAGCCATGCGTAAAAATGAGCTTAAAACTAATGGGTTGGAACATCTTGTTACTCAGGGTGTTTTGTAAAGACCTGATGTCAAAGATAGTACCAGGGTGTGTGCTAAGACTGAAGAGCCTTCTGTGTCTAAAGTGGCAAGAGCAGGTGAACCAGATCCCGAGAGTAAAACTCCGGTGAGGATGACTGAGCAGGGTAAAGCTGTCATGTCCATTGGGCATTTACAGTAGGGTTGGGCGATGCCCCCCAAATTGGCAGTTGACAATGTTTACAGTAAAACATCGCGATGGACGATGATATCGATAGCGGGGGGGGCGGCAAAAAAACAACAAAAACTTTATTTCGTTAGCTGTACTACACTAATACAAGTTGTAATACGTTGTACGTTTCAACTTGTAATACATTTCATGCAGCTGTGTGAATCACTGACAGAAATAATTAAGTGGCCACTTAAATGGGACCCACTGTACTCACCCGGGCTTTTTAATACGTGGCACTTGGTTGCACGTAAGGAGAAAAAAAGAGACTGATGAACCGAGGTGTAAAGCACAACAATGTATTTTCGTGGTGGACCAGTCGCTGATGCCAAAAAGTTAAAAAAAAAGAAATAAATCTTAACGTCCTGATTTTTTCTTCAGTCACCCATAAGGAGGGCGATCAGGATCCACCTACTACTCTAGGTTGTCCTCCTCCCAGGTAACAGCCTGTCCGGCGATCCTCGCTCGCTTCTCAAAACAGAGGTGAAATAAATTTAATTCCATGGAGACAGCGAGCTCACAGACAGTGACGCCGCGCGCGCAGACAGAGACTGCGAGCACGCAGAGAGTGGTCTTTATGCTCGCTGATTATGGTTTTTATGCGCGCTGATTTTGGCACTAATAAAACACGATACCGTGTGCGCAAGTCATCGCTCGCGGTATTCTGGCCAGTGGGTTTTGGCTGTCCTGCCACTCCTTTCATGTGCAGCCTAACAAGTTTTTGCACACAAGTTTTTGCGCACCTGTAAGCAGCTGATTGCTGCGCTCCTCCTCCTGACTAATCCAGATGCATTCAGTTTTTCTCTCGGAGCTTCACAGAGGGAAAACAAATGCGAACAAAACGCACCAAATCCACACAAACAAACCATGCAAAATAAATACAAAAAATATACAAATATTTCCTACTATGCAACAAAAACGCATTAGTTAGCCTATATTCTCAATGTTTACAGCGCAGTCCCTGCAAAGTTTTTAGTTAAACTATAGAAAAGACTATATGATTAGTCTGTGTCTGACAGGGTGGGGGGCGTGACATCACGATGGTGGCTCTCCATCGTAATGTCGGTCAGCCATCACGATGGACGATGGCATCGTCCATCGGCACAACCC
This sequence comes from Valencia hispanica, assembly GCA_963556495.2. Taxonomy (NCBI): domain Eukaryota; kingdom Metazoa; phylum Chordata; class Actinopteri; order Cyprinodontiformes; family Valenciidae; genus Valencia; species Valencia hispanica. Next base: position 9,082,723 of record OY747715.1, on the reverse strand, counting down.
TAATTTACAGTATGTAATCTATTACTGTAATGATGCACCAAAATTACATATTTTATACATATAATAAAAAGCATCAGTTGAATTTTTTCAAGTAGAGTTTTCTGAGAGGTTATACAAAAGTTGATCATCATTGTTTCTTGGACTAGAATGACTTAGAACTTTATGTTTGACTTTGTAGTTTCTTGTTGGTCTGAGAACCGCTGTTTCTCATTAGTCTCCATGGCCCTCACTGATGTGCGCACTTGGCCTGAACAAATTAGTAGTCGCAGAGCTTGTTTTTTCTGTTATGAAGCAGCCAATGAACAGAGTCCTCGCCAACAGTTCATGAACTGATTTGTTTCACATTCTGCTCCCATATTGGACTGTTGTCTGTTCTGTTCTGTTATGATCCGGTTGTCCTGATATTGAAAAATGATGGTAATTGCCGTAAAGTCCAGCTGTATAGCTGTTCCCATCAAGTCCATTGGTTCAGTCATTCCAGCCAGTGCTTGGAAGTAGTAGCATGCCTCGGGCCCTTTGGTTCAGCACGATGTGACGAAGCTTGGCGCAGTGAGACGAGGCGGCTGTGGGGAGATGTATGGAGCAATGCTTGCAGGATTAGGGCCACTGAGATAAGTGATTTGCTGATCATTATGTAAGCCACATCTGTCCTCTGTCCCTTCAGTGGCACCCAGCCTCCCACGCTGAGCGGGATGGGGTTCTTGAGTTATGCTTACAAAAGGAAAATCAGGGAATGGCATGAGAGAGGTGGGAGTGGAACATATTCCTGGCTGCTGGTACCAGAAACATGAATATGGTGATGCTGGTAAAAAAAAAAGAAGATGACTGAGAGACTGACAAGCCAAATGCTTTTAAACTCATTACAAAAGACAACAGAAAAATACTGTTAATCTTATTTGTTTTGGTCCCACAGCTTTGGGAGAATTGTTTTGAAAATATTACCTTTTAATTATAAACCTTCTTTTGCAGAATATGTTCTGACATTAAGCAAAAGGTTTTATTGGATACTTTTTTTGGCCTTGCAATTCCTTAACATCCATGCCTCAACATCTTGGATGTTTGCCCTAAAACACGGTTATTGCCACAGTAAGAAGTATTTGTTTGCACTTTTGATGATTTTCTCCATATTTACCTTGCAAAATAAGGTTCTAGATGTCTTTGAGTGCCACTCTGGATGCTCCCCATTACCAGAGAAATATATTATTTTACTTGAGGTGAAAGGACAACATTCCAGACTTCAAGTGCCAAACACACTCACTCCAGCATGCATGTATCAGTGTAATAAACATGTCTACCTCAGATTTCTGAACAACTACAAAAAAAGCTCTGCCCGACATTTGCACTGCAAGAGCAGAATAGTGTTTTCTTTTTCAACACTGGGAGAGAGAATTGAGCTGTGATGCCATGATGGAGGGGGGCATGGAGTGGGATGATGCTCCCAGTAACTGAACATCTTCTTTGATTGTTATCAGCTTTTTACTTTCTTTAATATAGAAAGTACTCTCACATCAGTTCTTTTTGTTATTTCTGTGTTTCTGCTCTATCTTCTCAAACCCCCAGATGGTCCTGGCAGATGGCCGCTCGTACTGAGCCAGGTTCTGCTGGAAGTTTCTTCCTGTTAAAGGGGGAGTTTTTCCTCTCCACTGTTGCTACATGCTTGCTCAGTAAAAGGGATTGCTGTGGTTGGAGTCTGCATGAACGGTGCACAATCAAGTCAATGACTCGATGGAATCTGCTGGGATTCCTTAAATAGAAAACTTTTAACCTGATTGGAATGTATGTACGATTGAATTGAAATGGCTTTTCTTGTAAAGTGCCTAAAGATGACATTGTTGTAAATTGGGGCTATATAGATAAACTGAAATGAATTGAAACCGAGAACTAGTTTCTTTCTTTCTGTGGATCATTTATAGACAGACCTTAAAGGCAGACCAATTACTGCCAGTGACACTTTTATCACAGTTTGAGATCTATAGTAGCCAAACTGTGTCAGATAAATGAATCACCATCATGATGGATGCTACATCAGTACAACAATGTAATTTGATGTTTAATGGCCTGAAGGAAAACCAGCTCCATGGGTATCTGACTCAGCAACCAAAGTACAACAACATTCCACATACCATCTAGTTGCCCTACAATTTAATGAACACAGTATTTCCCTTCTTCCTTTCCCAACATGAATGACACTTTTCTCAGAAGGGCTTGGACAGAAGCCAGCACAGACTGCCATCATGACCCTGCCAAACAGTCCCCACTGAAGCCTCTTAAACATCCATCGCACTGGATCTCCTCTTAAAATTCAGCTTCATCCTGAGTGGCATGAGGTAATCTCTCTTGCGTAATGCTGACTGCGTTGCCTCCAGCACTGGAACATATGCTCTGTTGGTCATATTTTTCTGAGTTCTGGATCTGATAGCGATCTTCTTCCCATGAGATTCTCAGTGATTTCTTTGTTTACGCTGACTCAGTTTTCCTGCACACCTTCTGCACTTTCCTACAGCATGCAAGTGATTTTTTTTGTAGATATGCTTTTTAAACTAAGAATTCTGCATCTTGCAGAAGGCAGAGAAGCAGCTACCGTTCCTGGCCTTTGTCCAGTCCTACGCTTGGCATGTCCGGGTGTAGCCAAGCTGTGGATAATGACTCTTGTTGGGAGACGAGAGAGACTTTGTGGCAAAAGTTGCATGAGTCTCTCTTCCAGGGAAGTCTCAGTGCCTCAGTCTCTGCCCAGAGAGCATGATTGCTCTTTGCAAAAGCACCAAAGAGCAATGAAGCTTGAATGTGAGTAGAGAGATGTGGAAGAGAGCAAGGGTGAAAACTTCCTAACCCACTTTTTAGTATTCTGTCTTTTTATGAAGAGAAATCTCAAGTGCCAATTGCAGTGCAGTTACTGCCAGTAGATGTAGTCCTAATTGTCTTAATTTGTTTTATGTATCTGTTAAACATCATTTACCTTTATCCTCAAATGTATGGAACTTTAAAAAGTAAACCTCAACATTTTCGTTTTGCATGAAGATAAGCTATTCCTGTTATCTTTTTTTCTGATATAGTGCTTGAAAGTATTTAGTAAATGTCTGAAAGAGGAGTAATCTTCCCATGTATTTAAAGTTAGAAACCAAAATTTCCAAGTTTACTCGTGAGAAAAGAAGCAGGAAGGTCCTCAGAAGACTAAAATCTAACATTTATCGTAGGATATTGCAGGAGTAGTCATTGAAATTCAACAAGGATAAAAAGTTTCTTATTGGCTAATGCTGGTTTCTAGTATCAAGGTACACTATAGTTTTAAGTGTTGGTTTCAGAAGCAAATTTTTCAGTCATACATTTTGAAAAGTTTGAATTCCTTTTTGAAGGGATGTCAGAGAAAATGCAGGAGTTACAAGAGTTTTCTCTGGTTTTGCAAAAAACTTGTGCTGTTAATTTTCAGTTTTGTAGTTCTTCCAGGATTGTGCACATCTGACCCTCAAATTTCAAAACAACCTGTTTCTCTCTAGGGTTTTGTCCCATACTGTCTATATGTTATCTCACTACTTAACATTTGATTTGGATTTCAACTTTGATTGTCAAAGTGTCTATAGATGCAGAAGGCATGGGATTGGTTTATCAAGTTTGGCAATGGCTTTGAAACTGACAAAAAGCTTCATCATACCATTGTTGTGTTTTTATGGGATGTAGGCATACAGTAGTTGGGAAATGTTCTCTCCAGTTGTATGAAGTGAAGCTTAGCGCTCTCCCTCGCCCACCTATTGCAACAACCTATCAGTCAGTTGTGTATGAGGACAATATGTAGCGCCTAATTCTTATTGATTGAAACTAAGAGACAGACGATTTTGGATGATTTTTCCAAAAACTGAAAACAGAGTTATAGCTTACATACAGGAGAAGAGATTTATCATTTAACCCAGATCATCAAAATTGCTATCCGCTAATTAACTGTTGGCTAATGTTTTGGAGTAATCAATTAATCCACCATTTTTTTCTCCAAAAATCAAAAGCCTTTTATTTACGTTAAAACTTTTTAACAGCCACGATTGGTAATTATTGACTGCCACGAAAAAGAACTAAGACACATTAGAAAACAAAATAGTCAATAGCTAATAATAAAATGAATGTTCAGCATGTTATGAATTTTAAATATAACCATTAACTGAAAAAAAGATAACTGGCTGCAGTCATGAATAAAATGACCACTAAAGGAAAAATATAGTTGTTCCTTCTAAACCCTTTACTTAAAATGCAATAACTGAGACGTAACACTTGGTGTAATATGCATATCAGTTGCATTAATACTGTTATCTAACAGGTGGGGTGGTTTAAATGTTATTCATCCAGATCATTACATCATCTACAGAGTTTATTGCACTTAAAATGGATAAAAGCAAAACAGATAGGGTTGGCAGGCGTTAAGTCTTTAAATCAACGCACTCAAAACAGCGTTAATCAGCTGTGGGCCCAGATTATTTTAACAAACCTTCAAACAAATATTCAATGGAAATTGTAGCAAAGAACAAAATAATACAGTTTTCTGTACCAAACCCCTATTCATTGTCTGCTATCTTTAAGTACATCTATTCCGGAGATTCCCTCGGTGTTTAAAAAAGAAAAAAAAAAAAAAAGAAAGTTAAAAAATAACCTGGCCAATCTGTCATTGAAGGAAGTGCAACATCAGTAGCAACAGACCACCAGCTTGAAGTGCCATTTAGATTTGAACAAGAACAATTCATAGAGATATTCATGGAACGGGTTTCCATGGCAGTGCATCCAAGCCATACATTACCAAGTGCAGTGCTGATTGCCAGATGCAGTGGCGTAAAGTACACTGGGACTGGATTCTAAAGCAGTGAAGACGTGTTCTCTAGGGTGACAAATTGACTGGGAATCCAGTGAATAAGTCTGGGTTTGGCAGTTGCCAGGAAAATGGCACTCACCTGATAGTATGTCGTTTCAGGTGTAAAGTTTGGAGTGGAAGTGTATGGTGTGGGACTGTTTTTCAAAAGCTGGGCTTGGTTGAAATTGTTATTGCTGTGAAGCTTGTTCCGATATCACACAACACCGTATATTTTAAGAATAAGATGTTGCTCAAGTTCATAAATGTGTGAAGTCAGACAGATCAGTACTTTTTGGCAGTAAGTTGTTCATTATTAGGCAGGACTGATAATAGCGTTTTAATAAGAACAAATTGGTCCTGACATAGATTTTATATTTGTTTCAAACATGTGTTTAGTTACTGTAATGCTAAAACTATTGAGATGTTTTTGTCTAAGGTTGTATCTCATATGGGCTCAAAGCTGAGGGTTGCTGTAATAAACGGTTTTCAGATCAGTCAGTTTTTATCTCACTAAATTAATTAAACATTGTGCTGTTTAATCAGCATTGAAGAACATGTCATCACAGTGTTTGTATGCATAAATGCTGCTCATAATCATCAGACCGGTCTGTAAAGAATAATTCATATAACTTAATAAATCATAATCTATAACATTACATGAAACCTTTTGCCGGATATGATTCACCTGTGTCATCGACAGCTTTTTGGAGTTGTTTTCTGGAGGAGGTGTAGGTTGCTGGTTGGTGCAGTGGTACGGCGGACTATTTTAGGAAAGTGTGGGCAGTTTACATGCATGTTTGTCTGCGGCAAAGGAGGAAAGCTGGAGCTAATTGTCTTGCCTGTGATGCTGCCGAGGAGAGAATGAGGAGGAGAAAAAGCAGCAGATGGTGAGGCGTAACACTGAAGACAGGTACAATAATTGTGTCTCGCGGGGTTGGGTTGGATCTGCTTGTGATCTGACTGAACAGGAAGGGAAAGAAGAGAGGAGTAGAAAAGTTGCTTCTTCCTCTCACTCCAGGCTCCTGTTGGCTCTCAGCAGGAACACAGGAAGCTGAAAAAAGGGAGGTATTGACCCAGGTGGTCTGATTTGCCCTTCTTCTGTTTGTATCAGACTGGCTGAGCTGCTAGTAGTACCAGCCTTTGTTTTTCTTCAAAAAAAGGCGGGCCTGAATTAAAAGGAAAATTAGAATATGGCTTTATTTATTCATGATTTGCTTGGGACACGAAGTGCCCATTGAAACTTGAGCAGATGGTTATGGATTTTCTTTTATTAAAGCAGAATATGTTTTTCTAATTGACGTTCGTTGTACCGCTCAGAATGTCTCCCAGCCTTGTAAATCAAACGTGAGCTACCATTGTTTAGCATTTAACTCCCTTTTCTTATACAGTGTTTAAGATCTAATTATTAAAAATAAAGAAATACATTCTGTAACAAATAACAAATGCAAAGTGTCCCACTTCTTAGTTGAGACTAGCTTTAAAACAAGACATTGAAGAATGAAATCTTACACATTGTTGATCTTACAATGAACTTCCACTTATTTGAGTTTGGGTAACGGGTATCAGATGCTTAGGAAGGAAATCCAGAGATATCAGAGAAACAATACTGCAGTCCTCTTGCTGAATGTTGCAATCACAATATCGATTATGATTTACCTATCTTTTTTTAAAACTTGTCTTTCTTTCCATCGTTACAATCACCCCACCTTTTTTAGTGGACTTTGGTGTTTCGGAAATAAACAATACAAACATTGTGTATCTCAGGGTACTGAAAAAACCATCACTGGACAAAGGTTCACTTCAGCTGACTGACACTTTAAAGGTTAAAAGTAAAAACATGCAATATATATATCGTGAATGTGGCAATTGTGATTTAGATCAAACAAAAAATGTAAAAGTGTTATCGTGTATCGGCTTTAGGTTCATACCAAACATAGACCTGGGATAATGAGTCATCTATTCAGCCACATAAACACAAAAAGAAATCATTTACATCTCAACCACAGCTGCTCTCCAGAGAGTAGGCCTACATTGCGACATGCATATTGCGAACAGTGATACTTTAATGACGCTAAATTTGCGATGTATTTTGCAGGCCTAATTAAAGGCAGGGTATACGATTGTGGGAGCGCTCCTTGAGAGGGCGTTATTGAAAAATAAAAAGTCTCACCCCTTGCTTCATGCTCTCCCACTAAGCCACGCCTCAATAACACAGGCACAGGCAGCCAGCATGGTCTCGTTGGGTCTCCGCCACTTCACTTCACACTTCACTCCGCTATTTCAACCAAAGTCACAAAATATGACGTGATCTTACCTTTCCAGGAGAAAATCAGCAACCAACGCATCCGTTAGCGAGCCCTTAGCTTCCTTGAGTTGACGCCACCGTGTAAATGCATCAGCTCCGATGCAGATTCGGCTTTAAGCACGCTCTTCGTCGGCTTTCTTCTTTCTCGTTGCTATTTCCACAACAGCTTTGCGTTTTTGGTTAATTTTAGCGCGAGCTCACTTCCTGTTTACAGGCTAGAACGAGCGTTGCGTGCACACGAAGGGGACGCGCAGAGGGGGAGGTGCTGGAACACGGAAGCGTTGCTTACAAGCCTATTATCTTAGACGGACTGTGGGAGGTGATTGGATGAGGTTTTCCCAGGGTTTCTCGCTGTAGAAAGAATAAACAATACTCTGTCAAGTTTAAGGACTCCTAACTTATAGGTTGCCACTGGTACATGAAGAGCATTTTTTGCCGTTTTAAAAAAAGTGTTTTAAAATGAAATCGTATACCTTGCCTTTAAGAGCGATACTGGCTTGGGCTGGCAACAGCTGAGTTGACTCAATTCCATCTTTCTTATGCTCAGATCTATTTAGCTGACCTTTTTTTATCAACCCCAAACTCCAGTTGATCTAAAAACGTAAAAACATAACAAATCAATCTATCATAAGCAAGCTTGTAATTTTTTTTGTTTGTTTTTTCCCATTTCTAACTTGGATCTTTGGGATCATTGGATGTACAACCACAGTAAACAAACCAAGATGTTGCTCTTCATTGTCTCTTGTGGAAGGTCCTTCAGGTTCTTTGTACATGTGAATGAAACTATGATAAAAATTTAGAAATATTCGTACCACATTTCGTGCTTGAAAAGTTTTATTTCTTGATTAATAAAGAAAATATTGGACATTGTGTACACTGGAAACAGGCGAAGCAAGTGAAGGAGGAACAGTGATTACATCAGTTATTAATGATAAAATACCGTAATTTTCGGACTATTGAGGGCCTGAATATAATCCGCACCAGCTAAATTTTAAACAAAAATACATTTTGTACATATATAGGGCGCAACTGAACATAAGCCACACTTTCTAATGTTTTAAGATGAGATATTTCACAGAAAGAGGGTTCAGCTCACAAGTGGCTCACAAGCGGCTCCCCTCGTGCAGCAGCCCCAAATCTCCGCTCTCCGCTGGAAGAGTACAGCCATGCACGTCATTAACAGACGTTTTATAAAAAAAAAGTACTGAAAGCTAAAATAAGATAACAACATGGCGATGGGTGGAGTGAGTGGCCCTGGTGGAGGTCTGAGTGCTTTTCCAGGTTTAAATTTAAGACGTGCTTTTTTTTCAAACTGTCTGAAAATTGGCATTAGGGCGCCAACACAACACGACAGCAACATGTCTGCTTAGCAAATAAAACACACTTTAGCCTACCAGAAAGGTCATTTGTCGCTATCTTCATCTTCCTTACTAAACCGCTAAAATTGTCTTCTTCAATGTCTTTATGTCCTCTGAAAGCTTTTGTCGTCTTTTTACACTGACTCAGTTCTTCCTGCTGCCTTCTCTAACGTCTCACCATCGATTCTTTGATGTCAAGCTTACGTGCAGTAGCTCTATTTCCTTCTTTGACGGTTAGCTTGATTGCGTTTAACTTCAAAGCTGCATTTCTTTGTGTGTTTTCCATTATGAGGCTGCGTGCATGAAAACTACCTGTAGTGTCTTCTTCGGCCCATAATCTTTCCCTACATGTCTGTCTCACTTTTGCCTTTCCTGCTATACTGCCCCCCGGAGGCTGTTAGCCAGTAAAAATCTATAAATTAGCCACACGGTTGTATAGGACGCAGGGTCTAAAGGTTTTGAAAAATCTAGCTGCTTATAGTCAAAAATTACGGTATGCTGCAAGTGAAAACTATCCAACAGCACATATTGTGTAATTGATTGTTCCAAAGTCTGTTTTCTTTTCTTTTATGCTGTTTGCCATCTGGGGTGTTTTGCTTTGTTTGCTTTACTTTGTTTGACATTTGAATTACATTCTTACAGAGGTGAAAAATGTAATCCCTGATTTTAGTCAGGTGAATCCAAATGGTGAGTCTGAATGGAGTTAGATTTTCACTACTGATATAAAATGCTGAAAAAAGAAACTTTCCACAAAGAACAGAAACAGATAACTTAAGACATGCTCTGTGCAGATTGAAGGAAATGGAAGCAGTGGAGACTTTAGTGCATGCTGGCCATCTGTTCTTGTGACTCACTAAAAATGCTTCAAGTTTGTGATATTTAACCCGGAGAGATTAGATTAAGTAGGGACTTCACGAACAACTCTCGGCAACATCAGCGCTGGTACTGCATGGCGTCCTTCTGCAGCTGCTGAGGGTTTAAAGGCTGCCACAGCATCAGGCTTCCTATCTGACCATAAAGCAGACATAATCTGCTGTTGGCCAGATTAACAGTAGACCCCTGCAGCATGGAAACGAGGTTAGGCAGCTAGCGTTTCAGACTAACTCAGCATAATCTGAAAATCCCTCAATCGAGGTCATTGTGAGAAAAACCTGTCACTTTGATTCTACTGCCCATCGTAATGTCGTAACTCACCTGGTTGGACCAAATATGTTTGCTTTACAGAGAGATTTCCTTTTTTCTTATTCCTGAAATCTTTGTTTTAAAAAGTGGAAAAAAAAATCTAAAGTGTCTAATACGTTGAGGGAAATTCTTTCTAAGGACTATTGCATAAACACGATATTGTGTACATTTGGTTTTGATGCTTTATGATTGAATCTAAAATCCATTTTAGTGATAAAGAAAGAGACCTTGGTTTAGACTGTGAGACAGGGCAGTTTTAGCTCAACAGTGAAAAAGGCACAATTAGTGGATAATAATAAAAATGCAAAGGATGCTGCGTTGCTTTATTTGATAGGCTATTTTATTTGACATGGTATGCAATGCAGTTGACCCCTGGTATTCGCAGGGGTTAAGGACCACAGCCGCCCGTGAAAAGCTAAAATCAGCCTGGCTGAGACCAATGGCTTGAGACCTAAAAATGCTCATAACCATCTATTTTAAAGCTCATACACTAAATATAACTTAGTATTCATTAGTGGCCTCACTTCCAGAGTGGAAAACATCTTACCACTTACCACTACCACAGAATCCAACTTCTATATACTTCCTTATCTCTGCTTTTGTGGGTACAGGCAATCAGTGCCAAGGAAAATGAATGGTGCTCCTGGATTGGCTGCTTTGCAAATGCCAACTTATAGTATGTCAATTAGCATTGTGATAAGGTATTTCAGCTTCCTACCTGCATTTTTGTTTTAATACTTTAGAGAAAATCCACGTATACTCAAATTTTGTACATATAATTTGGGATTAGGTTCCACCGAAAATCAGTAAAAAGGTAAATCTGCGAATACTGAACCTTAAATAGACAGTGGTTAAAACTGTATTTAAAGGAAACGCATTGTTTACACACTTAAAAAAGTGAGTTTTCAGTTTCAAAACATTTACTTTGCTACCCAGCACTAATCAGAGTCGGTCAAAGAGAAAAGATTATGAGTGCATCAATAGTTTTTGGCCTCATCCATGTGAAAATGATGTTTTAGGAAGCCTCCAAGATCCTATTTTGTAGTAACAGCTTCAAAAGTAAAGAAATCTTAAAAAAAATATATATAACCTTGTGTTTTGATGTAGACAGCCACTCCAACACTTTTTTGAAAGCAATGGTGTTTCAGTTCCAAAATGCATGCTTTATTTGAATGTTCATTTCCTGGTTTCTTATGGCTTTGTAATGGCAGCGCCTGACATAGTTACTGTAACTTTTCCAGTTTTTGTTAGGGTGAAAAAATAGAAATGGAGCAGAGTTTAATTAGGGTAGAGTTTGAATAGAGTTTTGTATAGACATGCTTTAATACAGTGATTCTGCAGCCGCGCCGCATGCATTGCACAGCGCAGCGCTGAGTTACTGCTGTTTACAAGAAGTCAAAGCACAAGCTTCATGCACGAACCACAAAAGATATACTGTCAAGTCGCAGCAAATGGGTGGCGGAGTGCACCATTCACATAGCTGGCATGTATGTTTCTGTGTGACAAAAGTGGCAAATATCCCAAAGATCACATGGACACAAAAACTATAAAAAGCTTGATCAAAGTGAGAGTTCGTCTATAAACTGACTGTGGAGGATGAAGATGCAAACTAAACAGAGTAAGCACTTTATTATTGTGTTTTTTAGTCTGCAGCTGTTTACTTTTATTATAGTGAAAAGAAAATAATACTTGTTTTGTCAGAAGATTATTTCAGATTTTTCTTCAGTTTTTGTCCAGTGCAATTTAAAAAGTAAACTATTGTTGCTGTTAACTTTTTTTAATTCAGAAGAGTAACTATTCCTATTATAATTTATTTCCAGAGATTATAAAATCATTTTCTTCTTGTGAAAGCCTTTTTGAACTTTATTTAACTAATATTTTGTAACCACATTGAGAATGCACACTTTAAATATGTTAAAATCAAAAGTCTTGGTCAAGTCCTGAAAGTGTTTCAGTAATGTGCCAGGTGTCCTCTTTTTTGGAAATCAAAATATGGTCACCCTATGTCAGTTGATATGGAGGAGCAGCTTATTGAGCTGAAGAGTGACAGTAGACTGAAGGAACTCTTTGGCTCCTCCGCTCTTTCGTCATTCTGGGTAGCATTGATGCAGGAATATCCTCAACTCTGTGACGTCGCCTTGAAGATTCTCCTTCCTTTCACATCAACATATTTGTGTGAGGCAGGATTCTCATAAATGACTGCACTCAAAACAAAATACTGCAATCGTGCACAAATCGAGGATGATTTGAGCCTAAGTTTATCAAACATTGAGCCAAGAATTGAGGATCTTTGCAAGGCAAAACAGGCTCAGGTCTCACATTAACATCACCTACCTGCAAACTTCTGTAAAAAAATGCAGATGATGCATACAATTAGGCCTAGTAATATTAACAATAATAAAGCATAAATTAATATCAGAGGTCTGGTGCCAATTCCCAGTTATAGCAATAGCCTAGTAATGATAATAGGCCTACTGATAATAATAACAACAACAACAACAAAGCATGTAACCTCATATAATGTTATAGCAATAGCCTAGTAATGATGATAGGCCTACTGATGATGATGATGATAATAATAATAATAATATGGGCCTAAAAATAATAGCCTAGGGCGGTCTGTCTGTCTGCTTTAATAGATGTCCCTTTCTGTCAGGTCTATCTGTGCTGTATCATTATCTTGTATGACCAAATCAGTATTTTGTTACTAACATTTACTGATTTTTCTCCTATTTCTTTGCAGCTGTTGTACTTTACATTTCATGCAGCCACTTCCAAAAGCTACAACCTGTTTTTATTGAGATTTCACTGGGATAGTTCTCACATTGGCATGTGAGAACTTCTGTAACGCTCTGGATTTAGCAGTAGCAAAATCCCTGTTAGCCAGAGTGAGATATGAATAATCAAATACAGAAAATTTCTTCCTCATCTGACAAAAAGAATTTGCTCCCCTAAATAATATTGTTCAAATGTGTTTTCCAAAGTTCTAAAGCTGTGAACTGTGTGAAACTGAATAGGATTTGTTATCACACGTTACATCCATTAAACACCATGTTTGTGTGGTTCCAGCTGGCTGCTGGTGGCTGCAGCTCTGCTTCTTCTGCAGCGAAATGGCAGATGAGTCTCACAGGCACAGAGTACATTTAGAGCCATCTGGTGTACACAAATGAAAGAGTATGCTGCGAGAGACACAAGAAAAATGTTGTGACCTTAATCTAAAGCTGCAGAATTAAGAGATTTGGTGAAACGCAGCTGTTTTTCAAAGTTAAAGATTATTGGGGGAGATGCTGTATTAATAAGGGGAGGATTTCTAACCAGCTTGGGGCTGCTGTAACTGCTCCACTCTTATTTGAAATCAATCTTAAAACTCTTCAGTTTCTTGAAAAATTAAGGTGAGATTTCTAAGAAAAACATCTGATCCTTGTTTCTTTGTAACTCATTAAAAGTCTAAGGCTGAACCTATCCAAGTCCCTAAAAACGGGAGAGAAACATTAAGCAGCTGTTCGTCAAATATCCAGTTGTGAGTTCAGAGTGGGTGATGACTAGTGTGACAATGTATCTGACTTAGAGTGAAAATTCACTGATGGTTTGTCTCAAACTGCCATTCTCAAACCCGTCCTTTTTTCTCTTACACTTTGCTGCAGCTGTTTTGCTCCTGTCATTTCGAAGCTTCTTGTTCAAAGAGTCTGCTGACACAGAGCTTTTATTGTTGGCGAGAACACAAATTGGGCCGTTTTGATGTGAAAATGATGTCTGTAGACTTACAGTTGGATACAGTTGGATACTGTTGGATATTGGATATATATATATATATATATATATATATATATATATATATATATATATATATATATATATATATATATATATATATATATATGCTTTCGTTAAAAATACAATGAAGAAAATAAAAGAGGAAATACTAGATGAATTATTACAGGTATAAAATTGATAACTAAACATTTGTTTCTTTATGTATTATTATGCTAGAGTCTGGTCATCAAATGCCTAACCACTCCTTGGCTTTAGGTTGTATCTTTTTCTATGCATATTTCTCAGCTTTAGACATAGATATTAAATGTTTCTGTTTTACGCTACAAGGTAAAAGGGAACCGCAAAGGCAACAATGTAAATGTGAAATATGCCCTGTTATAAATTTCTTGGTCAAACATTTTTATCAGACACAAAAACAAAAATAACTGAACTGACTTATTCTTATAAAAAAACAGTGCTTGTATCCTGTTAATCCTATTATTAATCCTATTTGTCCTGTAACAAAGTATTTTCAGATAAGAGCTGATTTTGACTTAGTCCAAAAAAATAATTCTGTACAATTGTACAGTTAAAGGTATCTTGAATCTTTAAATGGCTAAACGGTAACATGTGATAAACATTCAACATTTTTAGGATGACAGTATAAAAAATTTCATGCTTGCACAGAACCTGTAAGTGGCTATTTTTTCTTTCCGCATGACTACCTCTATGTGTAGTTTACGCAGGCAACACTTCATACATTTTCCCACTTTTTTTTTTTTTCTGAGCGACTTCATGGTGGGTGAACCTGGGAAATATTGGGTTTCACTTGTTGAAAAAGACCACCTGAATGCACCATCCATCATTGTGTCTATAAAGGGTGGAAACCTGCAGCATAGCTTTTGTTGAGCCATCTGATTTTAAGTTCTGGTTCATGTGCTCTGCAGCAGCCCTCTGTATTTAGGAGCGTTTTAAAGGAGCGTGTGCTTTGAGGTGACCAGTTGCAGATTTTGGACAGAACAGAAACAGTTATTTCAGATGGACAACCTGTGTGTCTTCGTCTAATGCAAATATGCTCAGAGTTGTGTGAACCGACACTGGAAGGCTCTCTTTTATGAAAACTATATGCAAACACTGACTGATATGTGGCCTTTTGTCATCAGTTAAATAGACCACTAAAAGGCTGCATAAAATTTAATGAGGCCTCATGCTCCCCCGCTGACACGAGTTACGCTCCTGTCCTTTGGGCTCTCTAAGCTTCCCTTCCAACCTGCAGTGTGTGCATTATTTTACTCTTTTCTGTGTGTCACTTTAAATAATTTACACTGCTGTCAGTTGCTCAGAGAATGTTGGATGGAGACAACACAGCCACTGTGGATCACGCTGTCACTCCTTCAGTGTCCTATCAGTGTTTTTCTGCTGTGTCTTGAATATTAACAGAGCGGAAAAGTGCCCACAGTGGAATGAGTTTGTGTCAGCCGGGAGCCTCAGCTTTATGATGATAGCAACTTGTAGGCTAGAGGAAGGCAATTCTCTGTCGTATGGTGCAGCAGAGAAACAGATGAGTGTGCTTGGCCTTATTTTCAGCTCAGTTTCAGTGGCTCATCTGGGCTGCTGGGGCTTTGTGAGTCTTTTGGCAGCGAGGCTGCATCACTGTGAGCTGGCTGAGATGAATCGAACGCTGTCTTCCAGAAACTTTTAGAACATTCACCTCAGTTAATAAAAGCTGGAGGTGAAAAGCTGGAGTCAAAGTAAAACTAAATGATGCTTTGAAATCAATTTGTTTCTGTTGGTTGGGGGGAAAAAAAGGACAAAACCAAATCTTAACTTTAAGATGAATACAGCTGTTTTCTACATGAACACATGCAGAATGTTTATGTGCAGAACTCGGGGCACAACGCAACTTTAAGAAGTGACACCAAAGCAAAACAGAAAGGACTCCCAGCTTTCACACACATTAATGATTTCTCATGCAGCGACAGTAGAAAAAGAAAGATGGACCGTACCTGAATTTTGTCAGCAAACACATCTTTTAACATCAGTAAGGTCCATAACGCACTCTGCACTGAATTGAATGACTCACCTAAAACAATGTCAAGCTGTACGTAAATATCAATGATACTAGAGAAAAACCAGCTGACGTCCACATGGCTACCAGTAGCATCCAATCAGCCCAAACTCCTTATTTTGTAAAAAAGGTAGTCGACGGAATGCCCGTTGATGAGAACAGCTGCCCGTGCTACATTCAAGTACAGCTGGGAGACTAGGCTGTCGAAACATCAAAAAAACTTCAAAGGGATTTAAGTATGTTTTATCTTCAAAATATGGGCTAAGTACCATTTAAACATTTCTAAACATTAACACTGACTGGTTTCATGTGGTTGTAATGTTTTCTACTCTGGCTATGTCTGGTTGTACTATTTTATTTATTTTTTTAAAATCCAATCAAATGTCCAGTCAGTTCTATACTTTCAACTTTTTTAAGTTATGAAGCATAACAATATCAAATACATTTTAGGAATTGAAAGGAAAGGAATTCTGTAAAAAGTTTATTTGTTTAGTGCTGATCAAAGTAAAAAAAAAGTCATATGTACATTTGAATTTATTTTTCTTGATTAAAGTGTTCCCGAAAACATAACGAACTGTGAAGCTAAAGCTCCAAATACGATTTTTGTTTACCGTTACAACCCTAGTCTGTTATTATATGTTACAAAACCTCCTACCTGTGTCTTTCAGATGAATTGGAGCAATTGCTGCTAGTAGGGATGTAAGAAAATATCAATCCACCGATATATTGCAATATTTTATGTCTCGATATTGTATTGATATTCAAAAGCAATGTATCGATTTTTCATTTAATAAAATTTTTTAGAATTTGAATGGAACCTTCAATGATGACATAAAAGTCAGTGGCTGCGTTTTAGATGTGCAAAATTGGATCATAGTTCGGATTAGAATTTGACTGCGTACATGGGCTCTGAAAAAATTATTCCGATTATAACAACCGTTTACATCCGCCACACGTTCGATCGGAATAAATCATTTTGACGTGCGCAGAACGATCTAAAATGCCGGAAACGGCCGTAGAAGAAGAAGTAGCAGACTTCCGCTGTAAACAAACATGGCTGCGAGTGTTTAAAATGGAGCGGTACAATGTTCTTAAGAGTGTGCTTTTATTTTTTTTCTGGTCACGGTTTTACATCTACAAGCCTTTATTGTTGTGTACACAGTCAATGTCTAATCCGAATCTCTTTATTGTTTTACGCCGAGGTAATGTACGTCTACGCATGGCATAACAGACACAAGGACTTTAGAACTGGGGTGATGTGCTCTACTTTCCTGGTTGTAGTGAGATGTAGCATAGTTCCGGCTCAGTTGCACCTTTCTGATTGACTTTTTAGGCAGACCTGTGAAGACACTGTAACTGTAAACACATGGAGGCGTTTCTCTAGATCTTAGAAACCTTGAAGGTTGACCTTGTGATTGCCTTTATGTGACCCTGGAGGTTCAGGTCTGAGTCCATTACTACACCCTGTTCTCAGGCCTGATCAGTAGTTTCCACCTATATTAACTGGAGCTTTGCACTGACTCTTGGTTGTTCCTCTTTTTTGTTTCTATTTAGCTTGAGAAGGTTATTGCACAACCATGCATTGAAAAAAATATTGCGACATAGGTTTGCAAAGTTGTAGCTGAAGGAACCACAAGTTTTCTTGTAAATGTCGATCTGATAGCAACGTAAAGAGGTTTGGTCATGTTGCACGAAGTCAACTTTCAAAAAAAGCTAATCAGCCTTTCATCCAAATATTTAAAGGACAGTGATAGAAGCCTGATTATGACTGCAGTCACCTTGCAGTAATGGACAAAGTGTTTTAAATACATTTTTAAAAAGTTTTGATAATATTGGAATTTGTGGTGCTAAGCTTTTGGTGATGCAAAGGATGCCGTTCATCCATGCTTAATGCAACAGTTCTCTTTCCCACACCAATATCCTAATGCTTAGATAAATATTTTAAATGAGCAAATGCTCTTATTTGTCTGATAGTTTTTTTTCTTCTTCTTTATTGCACGCTTTAGTTTCCAACTGTTCTTCTGTGTGGTTTCCACGCTCACCCCTTCACTGTCTGTCTCAATTCCCGTCTTTGGTCTCCTCACCCGCCCACATTCTACTTCCACAAAACCAAACATGTGCACGCATTAGCTGAAAAGTTTCCCCCTTCTCCTTGTCTTGTTTTTCAAGGTCTTGTCGAGCAGCGCGAAACGCCCCAGAGGAATATCATGGTGACGTGCAATGAAATTTTAATCGGGAGGAAATGGGGCGGCACACTCTTGCTTCTCTTTAGTATAGATTTGCTCAGATGGACTCCTGCTGCTTGGCAGGCCTTATGTGACACACTGAGGGTGTCTGCTTGCGATGGGTAAAGGAAACGTAAGGTCAAATTAAGGGAGGTTTGGGTGAAAAGAGGGAAACAGCGAGTAGAGTAGAATGGATTCCTAGAGCTCCTTCACAACATCTTTCTATATTAGGAAGCCTTTCTTTCATTGTGCAAGCAGCCTGAAGCTTTTTAATATGTCCTTTAGACTTAGACAGTTGAATACTGCATAGAAGGAGAATGAGGCTGTGCACGTGAAAGCTTTCAGTGGAAGGGTCAGAATAATAAGGGTTAAATAGCTAATTGTAATATCAGCAGTAGCTTTTCGCAGCGCCAGGGGAAGAAGTCACCACCTGCATTTTGCCAAGCAAACGGCACGATCTTTACTATGGAAAAGACTGCAGTAATTAATACGTTATATGCAGCTACAAGTTACTTCACCCAAACTGGCTCTGTAACCCTTTAAAGACTGATAGATGACAGAGCTCTTGAACAACAGAAGAAGAATCTATCAGAGGGATGGATGAAAGTATTTTAGCCATCATATCTACTGTACAAGCCTGCAGAACTACTAGCATCATCTGAGGTTCTTTATGTTGGTCCGGTTTGCATAAATCAGCAACAAATAAGGTTCACTGAGTACCTGATCAGGGTTTCATGAATGGCTTTTCAAAAATGTCATTATTACATGGGCATATTTTAATAGGTCAGTGCCATTCTTCATCATAATTAATCTGCACACATGGAATGGAGACAGAGTCAGCATCAACTCTGGCATGCATCTTTCTTGCTTCAGCATTACAAGATTGATGATGCAAAGAACTGTTGCATTTATAAACAGAAATAAATTGTTTGGCATTCCACAGGTTGATTGCATTTTTCCTACAGTGAACTCTTATTCATACTACAAATTAATGGTTGTCCAGCAAGGCAAGTTTATTTGTATAGTCCCGGTCACACACAAGGCATACATAAAAACTAGAAAAAAACGTTTTGAAAAAGAAAAAGCACAAACTGCGACATATGGTCAGTTGTTTTTTTTCTAGCTGAACTGGGAAAACGTATCCATGCATTTGTGTCATTGCGTTCAGATTATTTCAGTGCCCTGTTTACCGGTTTGGATAGAGTAAATCATCCTTTGCTGCCAGACTTACACATTCCAGCGAGCGGGCTCACATGACCCCCATTTTATATTAATTACATTGGCTATCACTGGATTTTTAAGATTCATTGAAAAAATTCAGCATTAACATACAGAGCAGTAAACAGCCAGGTTCCAGATCATTTACAGTATATACTCTTTAAAAACAAAATACACAGCTGTATCCTGCCTTCCTTCAGAGGCTCAGCATTTTCTAGTTGTTGACTTCAATCAGTCATCAGTGATTGGGGAAACAATTTATTAATGATATTTTTGATCAGAAACTGCAGTAAAAACTGTTTTCTGTTCTGATTTAAAGGAACAAACGGTTTCTGCACATCTCAGGTTTTAAGGGAGTTTGTTCCAGTGCTGATGAGAATATAAACTAAATGCTGCCTCCCCTTTGCTCGATTCTAATCCTGGGGACACAGAGTAAACAAGTCCCTGACACTGAGTCGGTGCTTGTGGTGGGCTGTGGTCATCCGGTTACACAGAGATATCAAGTTGTTGTCATCGGCATACATACGGTGTAAGATGTTAAATAAAAGTAGACCAAAAATGGACTCTTGAGGAACCCCACAATTGATTTTTTTTTTGTTCACCAAGATCTACATTTCACAAATGACACAATATTTTGCTCCTACTGATTAATTTGTATGTCTATCTATTTATTTATTTCCTTTGGCTGCCGCTTTGTTACCCAGTGTTCAATTAATTTCTGCAGTTAATCTTAATTGCTACTTCTACCTCAGCCGCTCCAGTCTTCAAATTTACACATTATGTGATGTGGGACACACATTTCCTTCTTGAAATATTGGTTCCTACCAATTGTATGAAACTTGACAAGTGGGAACCTGAAAACAAGTTTTTTTAATATATATATATATATATATATATATATATATATATATATATATATATAATTGTATATCTGTAGGTTAGCTAATCAACACTTTATGTCGATGGAAACATGACATAAATGTGCACTATTTACATTTTTCATGTAGGTTGTTCTATAGGAATTGCTGGTGTTTCCAGCAACAAAAGCCACAGAAAAATATGTTATTAACCTTTTCCTGCATACAATCACCAAGTGAAACCTTTGTGCAACTTTATAAAAAGGTTCAGAAGCATCTGAAAGTGTCGTTTTGTTTAGATTTAACCTGAAGTTTAACAAAAAAACTAAACTAAACAATAGTTCTATAAAAAGCCAGTCTAAAAACCTGGAAGGTCTCACCAGCTGCACCATGTATTACTTTGTTATTCAGAGTCTCATTCCTCTGATTCTGCAGTTGGTTTAATAATTCACTGTATGTCATGCACTCAGTGATGTCACATGTATTTAAAGTGTTTGACTAATTGCTCCCCCCTCCCCTTCGAGCAAATTATTTCTCCATTGTCTTATGATCCGGTAATCGTGACACGGAATCACTGAAGAGCACTCCGTGTTTGGAATGAGTGAGTGCAAGAAGTAACAGCCTCCGTCTTTGTATGCCGAGCTGCACCGTATCTGTCTGTATGTGTGCGGTTGTGTATAGAAAGCCTCAACAGAGTTGATTGTCGCAGCATTGATATTCCCCTCACAGGGTTGTCAAGCATGAAATAGAAGAGTGTGCTTTCTTCTTTCTGTGGATGAACTCTCAGCAGAGACTGTTAGATAGTGAGTGCTGAAGCCTTGGAGAAATAATGTAGCTGAAACAGATAGTGACTTAGGATCAAGGAAGGATAAATCTTATGTGTGCGGCATGGTTGTAAAACCAGAGAACATTTAGCTCGTTGTTTAAACCATGTTGCTCAAATTCAGTTTTATGGATCCTTTTTTTTTTTTTTTTTTTGTTTTGGTGGGGGGTTGATAAATCTTAGCAGGTTTGGGGTGCTGTAGAACAAACTTTTGCTTTGATCGAACTTCTTTAGGTTATTTGTTCTGAAGACTGATTGTGTCCATGAGGAATTCTGTTTTAGTCAGAAATGCTTTAGTTTTCTGGTTTTAGAAACTTCTTCCTCACATTGCATGTCTACGCTTTACTACTATTCTTCTACTTCTCATTCTCATTCTTCTTCTTTCTTTCTTCTTTCTCCTTCTTTCTCCTCATTCTTCTGTCTCCTTCTTCTTCTTTCTTTCTTCGTCTTCTCACATTGATTAAGCACAAAGTATTTAATTAAGGAGTTTGCCTCAAGACATTTTGCAGTCAAGTTATTTAGTTTTCTGATGTTTTATTCACCCTAATTGTGAGTTCTTCTTCTACAGGGAGTAAACCGGGTAGGGAAGGATGCCAAAGTGGGACGCGATGGCGTGTGGCGGAAAGACTGGCATGACTATGAGGCGATCAGAAGAGATGCAGCTCGATCTGGTAAGTAAAAACCATCTCTTGGTACATCTTCGTTTTTTTTCTTATGCACACCCTGTCCTATTTTTGCTGTATTGTAAATCTCATGTCATAAGTATAGTTTATGCCAACAACAACAATCACCAGCTGGGTTTAATTTTCAGCTCCAGGAAAATCAGCTTGTAAATTAGCTGAAATGGGTGTATACCTGAAATGAGACATACAGACTAAAACGTATCCCTTCTATCTTTAAGGAAAGGAGGGTAATTTCTACTTAATGGATCCATACCTCTGGGTGATTTAGCTTGAATAAGGTCTCTGCGCATCCAGAAGCTCTGATTCTTTAATGATCCTTCGTGGTAACTGTATTTTCTCCTGACCCCAAATGTATTTGATCTATAATATCCCTTTATTTGTTTTGTGCATTTCTTTGCACTCATGCAGGCTTTAAATTGTCTCTAAATATCGAAACAGGTCTTCCTTCTGGGGGAATTCCTTTTATAAATCTCTTTGCATCAAGACAGTAAGATTTAAGGTTTACTTTTGATCCTGTTGTTTCTGTTTACCCTATGAGGGAAAACATTTTAGAATGACATTTGACAATAATAAAACAGCCCTTTTTTGTTTTCAGATTCAATTAATTTTCTCGCAAAATAAAAAAAACTAAACAAAACTGCAACAACTACAGCCTGAGGGTCTTGTCTGATGGACTGTCATTGTGTACATGACCTGACGGTGAAGTGTGCATGTGTTTTAGGAAACGGGGAGCAGGGGAAGCCGTTCCCACTGACAGATGCTGACAGAGTGGACCAGGCCTACAGGGAGAACGGCTTCAACATCTACGTCAGCGACAGAATCTCCCTGAATCGCTCCGTCCCCGACATACGCCATCCCAAGTGAGTTGAGCGTCAGTGTACGTGTAAAGGCATACCAAAATTTTAAATGTCTCATGTGCTCTAGAATGTGGATAAACATTGTTACATCCTATCAGATTTTCTCATCTAACACCAACAGTGTACAAGGCATAGGGGTTTTAACTGGCTTTACCTCTGTTAGGCTTTAAGTATTAACTTTAAAGAGACACCAGTTGTCTTTTTAATCAAAGGCAGAACCTACAAAAACAATTAATACAAGTGTCTTTCAATTTGTCAGAAAAAATAAATTACTTCCTTACTTTTCAAAGGCCCAAAATAAGATTCAGACAGAATTTTGCAGTATTGCAAAATAAATATATGTTTTAGGGGTGTAATAGCAAATGTATTCGGATTTTTTTTGTACACCCCCTGTCGTTTCGGTAAGCACGTGTACTGAACGAATACAGCTGTTTTCTACATGAACACATGCAGAATGTTTATGTGCAAAACTCTGAGCGTAGCGCAATCTTTCGCAGCGCAATGTTAAAAAAATTACACCAAAACTGAACAGAGAGGACCAGAACTTTCGCAGTAAACACATCTTTCAAGAGCATAAAGGTACATAAGACGCTCTGCACTAAACTGAATGACTCACCTGAAACAATGTCAACTAGAATATCACAGATACTACAGAAAAACTAGCTGACTTCCAAATAGCTACCAGTAGCACCCAATAAGCCAAAACTCATTATTTTGTATACAACACAAGTAGGTGGTATCCCCGTTGATGCGAAGAGATTTTGACAACAGCTGCCCATGCTGCATTCAATTACAGCTGGGATGCTATTTTTATCGAATTATCAGAACAAATCCAAAGTTTTTATACTCTGGCCATGTCTGCTTGTACTACTTTATTTTTTTTTTTTAATCCAATCATATCAACAGTCAGTTCAATGTGTTCAAAGAAAAAAATATATTGGCCAGTCTTCCTTTGAAAAGCACTACTGTCTACGTTCTCCACATAAAATCTTTTAATTAGAAGAAAATAAACACAGATGACTTTGTATATGTATAGAGTTTAGAATGAGTTTTGGAATTTGTCAAAATCGGAAGCAGTTTAGACTTTAAAGTGAAAAGCAGAAGTTTCTATAGGATAGTTAAAACCTGATAGGTACATCTCTTTCGCAGTAGGCTGGTAATTTTACCGGTAGACATGGTATCTCACAGCTTGAAGTTAGTCCAGTTTGATCATTTTTTTTAGTGAAGAAATTAATGTGTTTTGACTTTGGGAAAATTAGTTTTTTTCCCCTATATGTGGAATAGTTTAGTGGGATTTGCCTCCTTCAGTGATTATTCAGTAGGGAAGATGCTGTGCTGGACTCCACACCACTGGAATTAACCCTGCGATGCCTCTGGCATCCTATTAAAAGGATATGCAAAGTTTTAGCATTTTCAAAACTTAAACTAGTTTTTTTTTTATGTCTGATACCTTTAAAACTAGAAACGGATCCATCCGTGCATCGATTAAACTACCTTATCTGTGCAGTGTCTATTTCCAATGAGAGGTGGGCCCCCAAAACTGACCCATGCCCACGTAAAACAATTTTAAAAAGTTGACTTTATTAATTACCATTTTTCCTTTCACACAAAGTAGCAAAAAGATTGACTTGAAAGATTTAATGGGGGGAAAATGTGCGTGCACGTTTCTTTGTTGAGGTGCTTTGTGAAGTGTGTACCAAGTCAGCATTTATACTGGATGCTAACTGGCTGCTTGATAACCTAATTATAAAACAATTTGTAACGAATGCCCGATGAATTTGGGTATATGTTAATCGAAAGTTGAAACATACCACAGTTTGCTCTCTGCAGTGTGCTACTGCACCAGGCCAGAATAAATTACTCTTGGCAAGATGATGGAATTTTCACCAGTGCTAACAAAGCATAAGTGGAGCATTAGATTAGGTAACGTTATTTTGGGTTCTCCTAAGCCGCATCAAGTAACTGATCTTCCGCTCTCTCGGTGTCTCTCGGTAAGGATAAATAAAAAATTACCAATAATAAAATGTTTATATATGTGTGTGTGTGTGTGTATATATATATATTTATTTTATTTTTATTTTTTTCTTTAAATCAAGGTTCTTATTCACATTTAATTTCCTTGAAGATCTTAAACCTCGGTAAACAGCAGTCCAACAGATGAGATCTTGTTAATGATTTCCACTTTATCTTTGTCTGCCATATCCATCTGTAAAATGGTGACAGCACAAAAGAACCCACCTCCCTTTAAGACCCACACCTTACCTTACCCCAGGCACAAAAAAAGTAATCATTTTTCAACAAAAATAATTACACCTTGGGCCTGTGTGTGCAGTTTTATCTGAATCTGAGCTGAAATGGGCCACAGAGGTCCAAACGTCTGCGGGTTTTCATCCCAGCCAAAGACCGCACCAGCAGTTCATTTCACAGATTGGCACTCCCATCAACCAGAGAGGGGGGGGTTGTCTGTTGTATTGAAAACCTAAACACTCTTGGTGGTTTTGGTGCAGGTGGTTGTTGATTTTCTAAAAAAATAAGGCATGCTATTAAATTCAAGGGTCTGAGTGTAAAATAAATACATGGTAAAGGGGAAAAGCACACATTCATTGGGAAATACTGAATTGTTATTATCACAGTTTGGGTTGAAGGTAGTGCATGTTTTATTTGTTGTATTGCACTATTCGTACACAAGGCAATTCAGTGTGCCTCAGAGAGAAACAAATACAGGAAAAGATTTGGGAAAAACATAATTCAATACAATTCAAAAATACTTTATTTTTTTCCAAAGGGAAATTGGGCAAGCCTATTTTATCTGTATGGCACACTTTCAACAACAAGGCAATTCAAGGTGCTTTACATAAAAGCAACAATGAAGCATGAAACACACACAAAACATATGAGACATTGAAACATTCCTCGAAGGCGGCTCTAAACAGATGGGTTTTTAGCCTTGATTTAAAAAAGGTCAGTGTTTCAGTCAATTAAGTGTTTTCATAAATCATATACAGTGGCTGCAAAAGTTTTCGGCCCCCTTGAACTTTTCCACGTTTTGTCACATTACAGCCACAAACATGAATCAATTATATTGGAATTCCACGTGAAAGACCAATACAAAGTGGTGTACACGTGAGAAGTGGAACGAAAAACATAAATGATTCCAAACATTTTTTACAAATAAATAACTGAAAAGTGGGGTGTGCGTAATTATTCAGCCCCCTGAGTCAATACTTTGCAGAACCACCTTTTGCTGCAATTCCAGCTGCCAGTCTTTTAGGGTATGTCTCTACCAGCTTTGCACATCTAGAGACTGAAATTCTTGCCCATTCTTCGTTGCAAAACAGCTCCAGCTCAGTCAGATTAGATGGACAGCGTTTGTGAACAGCAGTTTTCAGATCTTGCAACATTTTCTCAATTGGATTTAGATCTGGACTTTGACTGGGCCATTCTAATACATGGATATGTTTTGTTTTAAACCATTCCATTGTTGCCCTGGCTTTATGTTAAGGGTCGTTGTCCTGCTGGAAGGTGAACCTCCGCCCCAGTCTCAAGTCTTTTGCAGACTCCAAGAGGTTTTCTTCCGAGATTGCCCTGTACTTGGCTCCATCCATCTTCCCATCAACTCTGACCAGCTTCCCTGTCCCTGCTGAAGAGAAGCACCCCCAGAGCATGATGCTGCCACCACCATATTTGACAGCGGGGATGGTGTGTTCAGAGTGATGTGCAGTGTTATTTTTCCGCCACACATAGCGTTTTGCATTTTGGCCAAAAGGTTCCATTTTGGTCTCATCTGACCAGAGCACCTTCTTCCACATGTTTGCTGTGTCCCCCACATGGCTTGTGGCAAACTGCAAACGGGACTTCTTATGGTTTTCTTTTAACAATGGCTTTCTTCTTGCCACTCTTCCATAAAGGCCAACTTTGTGCAGTGCACGACTAATAGTTGTCCTATGGACAGATTCCCCCACCTGAGCTGTACATCTCTGCAGCTCATCCAGAGTCACCATGGGCCTCTTGGCTGCATTTCTGATCAGCGCTCTCCTTGTTCGGCCTGTGAGTTTAGGTGGACGGCCTTGTCTTGGTAGGTTTACAGATGTGCCATACTCCTTCCATTTCTGAATGATCGCTTGAACAGCGCTCCGTGGGATGTTCAAGGCTTGGGAAATCTTTTTGTAGCCTAAGCCTGCTTTAAATTTCTCAATAACTTTATCCCTGACCTGTTTGGTGTGTTCTTTGGACTTCATGGTGTTGTTGCTCCCAACATTCTCTTAGACAACCTCTGAGGCTGTCACAGGGCAGCTGTATTTGTACTGACATTAGATTACACACACGTGCACTCTATTTAGTCATTAGCACTCATCAGGCAATGTCTATGGGCAACTGACTGCACTCAGACCAAAGGGGGCTGAATAATTACGCACACCCCACTTTTCAGTTATTTATTTGTAAAAAATGTTTGGAATCATGTATGATTTCCGTTCCACTTCTCACGTGTACACCACTTTGTATTGGTCTTTCACGTGGAATTCCAATAAAGTTGATTCATGCTTGTGGCTGTAATGTGACAAAATGTGGAAAAGTTCAAGGGGGCCGAATACTTTTGCAAGCCACTATAATCCAAGTTTCCTTAAAGAGTCATTGTGGATGGTGATACTGTGGCCAGGAAGGATCTCTGGTAGCAGTCAGTGTTGCAACGAATCTGAGTAAGCCTCTGACTGAAGGCTGTTGCTGTATGACAGTCTTATGACTGTTATGACATGCCAACATCTTACTATCTACGGAGCGGAGATTATATTTTTCATTAACATGTCCTGGAAGATGCTATGACTTGTTGGCAAGCACTGCTAATCCACCTCAATTGCTTTTGTCTCTCCTATATAAGGACGAAAACCTGCGTCTGGGTTAGGGAAGGTTGTTTGGCTGCTTTTCTGGAATTGCTGGGACACTCGACTCCCTCAACCACGATAAGGTAGCAACACAGGGAGGGTCATCCAGGAGGGGGTCAGAGTACAGCTGCTGAGTTCAGGTGGCTCAAGCATCTGGTCAGGTTTATCCTTAACGCCGCCCTGGTGAGCTGTTTTGGGATGGAGACCCAGAGGGAGACCCAGGACATGCTGGAGGGTCTATGTTTCTCGACTGGCCCAAGATGCTGGGCAGTAGGGAGTCTTGTCCTAGGCTGCCACCTCTGCAACCATATGGACATGTGATTGCAGTACAGACAGTAGAGTTTGTTCCCACAAACTTCTGACATATCAGAGGAGAAGCACTGAAAAACAGACCAGAAAGACTATAAATACAGCCGTCTAAACATCTCAAGACCTGCTGACCTATTTCGTCTCAGATCAGCCTTCAGCGCCTTCCTCTACCTGACAGGTGCTACTTTCTGACCTCCGCCGTCGCTTTCATGTGGAAAGCAGTTTTAACCGCTTTCACTCCCAAGGTCCCCTCTTTACGTTTTATGTTTTCTCTCACTTTTATCCCTCAGACTTATAAATCGCCCACATCCTGTGACCTTATGTGGCTTTCTTTTTTTCCATCAAACATGCTTTCCATCCTACACTCCTCAGTCTCCACCACGGTGGCATCACTGAAGCACACTCTATCAAACAGATCCTGTTTTTGCTCTCACAGTGCTGCTGTCAACAGATTGTAGTTCTGCTTTGCAAACTTTAGGGTGGTCTAAGCAGGGGGTTTCTTTGTTGTAAAACTGTTTAAAGCATGACTGAAATGTATCCAAAAAAATGCTTAAACACCCTGAAAAAGAAATATGCCTTTATTTTCTCTGTGCCAAGACATGTCAAATACTCACTAAAGAGTGTTTTTGCTTTATCTGTCTTGGCAAGATTTAAATGAAAATCAGGCTCGACAGAAAGGGTTTGGGGCTTCAATCTTTTCAGCAGAACCACATTGTCAGGTTCTTGGACTGAGGATCTGGATGTTGGCATCAGTTAGACTGGTCGAAGTGACAGGAGAGTGACAGGTGTCTTGACAACCGTGTGCCACCTGTGTTCTCCTCGGTCCCCGTGTCCTTCCTACAGCTTTCATTCCCTTGTCTCGCTCGCACTTGCTACGAGACTGATGCGATGGAGAGACATAGCGAGAGCCAGACTAGCCAGAGAGCCTCTGAGGTAATTACAGTCTCTGCAGATTCCCCTTCTGATCTCACAGAGAGCGTAGAGAGAGGGGAGAGAAAAGAGAAAGCAACTGAAGGGCAAAGCAGCAGGTGGTATGCTTCATTACATCCTATTAAAAGAGCAACACATTGTTCAGGTTGGACTGCTGCAGAGCACAGCTATACAATTAGGTAATGGCCAGTGTCGCGGGTTTGAGAAGGCTTCTTCTTCTCTGTCAATTAGCATTTCAAATACGGCAATAATGACCTAAAAATAACATTTATTGCCATAGCTGTATAGAATACCATTGGCTAAACTGGACTCCTGTTGTGGGTGAGTGTACCATCACTTTTACTACAGAATTTTCTGAGGTATTATTCAGACAATACAATTTTCTGATTCAATTAGTAGATGCATTGTTCTCCATATACAATGGTATTTGTTTACAATTTGAAGCTAATACTAAAAGTGTACTAATCCTGAAGCTATGTAGGTTTCTTTTTGCCTTTGTCTTAAACTAAACCGTCGAAAAGGGAAAAACTACCTCAGGAGTTTTAAATATGGCAATCTAAACGAACACTCCTTCTGAAATGATGTTATGTAATACTGGAATTGAATGAAATACAATCACCACGCGTATTTGTTTTTATAAAAAAAATTTTTTTCTTTTTTTTTCATTTATTTCATTTATTCTTTTTTTTTTATGGTAATGCAAAATAGAATTTGTACAACAATCCAGCAAACACAACAATAACACATTCCATGAGAAAAAGAACTGGAGTAGGATGAAGAAAAAAAATCTTATAAGCTCCTACCCCATTCTTGGATCAAAAAATATTTCAAATTAGATGGCCTCACCAATGCCTAAAATAACGATAGCCCAAACCAGATTTAGCATTATCATTGTAAATTTAACAATTTTCACATTCATCTTTATACAAGTTAAGAATATTCTGTTTATACTTACATTTAAATTGAACAATATTTGAACAACATTTTAGACCGTTTTCTAAAGAGTCCCATTGCTTCACACCAGATACTGACACACACATTTGTTTGAGGGTATTTCCAGCGAAAGGTTGTTTAAAGTCATTATTTCTTCTGCTTTTCTCACTATTTACAATAAAAAGGGTTTAAAGTGCATGCGGTAACAGGCAGTGTTTTGCCTTATGAACAACTAATAAAGTTTGCAAAGAAACCAAGTCCTTCAATTTGAGTAGTCCTGACCTCAAAAACAGTTCTGTGGTATGTTCTCTTGGAGCTACTCCATTAATTATTCGTATAGCCCTTTTTTGCAAAAGAAATAAGGGCATTAAATTAGTAAAATAAGAATTACCCCATACTTCCAAACAATTCATTAAATATGGCAAAATAAAGGAGCAATATAAGATTCTCATTGCCTTATGATTCAATATAGACTTTACTTTACTCAAAGCAATGAAAGTCATTGAACCATTCAACTCAGTGTATTTTTTCAAGCATTTCTTCCTGGTAATTGGAAAGCTTATTGCTTACAGCTAATGAAAAACAACAGACCATCTTGTGGCTAAAGCTCTATACTCAGTTTAGCCCTTTCTCTCTTTAGGAGCAGTAGTTCTACTTTTAACTGCCCCTGGGTGACAGAGCATGTCACCCTCCCTGTAAATTTGAGTCCAGCCGTCTTTTGCAGGAAGCCAATTATGTCTGACATCTTGATTTTTTGTTCATCACCCACATCTCAT